>JAWNGG020000034.1:650000-1250000 GCA_036937485.2 Tetragonisca angustula | reverse complement strand
GCCTTTTCTGACATTTTAATACGGGTAGAATCAAGTCGATCGTCCGGGTTAATTGAAAGAGAAAGTCTTTTCGGAGAATCGGTCTGGAAGAGTCAAATTTGCAATCAGAAATGATCGAGCAGTTTTTAAATACGGATTTCTGTCACGTAAAAGTATATTTAATAATAATTCGCAGATGCTGCAAAATTTTCGTGATCTCTTCATCTAGTGAAGCATTGAATGCATTCGATACGAAATGTCGTAAACAATCAGTTATTGTACTGATAAATCTTTTTAGATTATATATAATGCGCGCAGCAGGTATAATTTTTAATTCTACCAATATAACTTGAAATCGTGCTTTACTACCAATTATATTTAATATAAAATTATTGTATATTATAATATATAATAGTATATTATAGTATATTATAGTATATAATAGTGTATAATAGTATATAATAGTATATTATAGTATATAATAGTGTATAATAGTATATAATAGTATATTATAGTATATAATAGTGTATAATAGTATATAATAGTATATTATAGTATATTGTAGTATATTATAATATATTATAGTATATTATAGTACATAGTATGTGAAAATTATAATATAGTATATAATTACATAATTATAATTATATAAAACAGTCATTTCGTATAATTAGTGTAATTATTGTGAGGTGTACGCTTACAGTAAATATATTTTACTAACTCGTTAGTAAAATTTCAAAATATGACACAATACATACGATATAGTGTGTAACGTATGTAATATATATATATATATATATATATATATATATATATAAATTCTATAATAGGTGGTCGAATACTTTCATCCAGTGTACAAGTACTGGCATAAAAAGGCTGTACAAGTACACAAGTCGTTCGCGTAGATAAAATCACGCGCTCGAAAGTTTCTGCACAATGTTCGAAAAGAACGTCGTCGAACGAGTCGGCCGATTGGCTGCGGTAAACGATATTCCTGTGATACATCGCCATAAAACGAATGATCCGATGCGCTGGAAACGATAGTTCTTTCTTGCTGAACGAAAATACCATTATGGGATACAAGTTTCTTCTATTAGTTGCCAATCGATTCCGTGTCTCATCGACGAACCGACTGAGAGCAAGAATTTATGAGAATTTTCGTGTCGTGTGAGAAAACTGGACAGTCATTGTGTCCGGTCAAATCGATGGCGATTTATCAAGTGGGGCTGACTGATTTATAAGAAATAGATCGATGAATTTATTGTTTTGTTACTTTAAAGAATCACCCAAGATTACAGAGTGTTATTGTATCCTGTGTTTCCATTGAGAAACTCTGATTATTCTATGGAATTCTTTATGTCGTTAAATTCCTAACACCACCCGTTCTTTCAACCACTGCAATCTTAATCGTCTCCGAACGAAAATGTGTCAAAGTCCGGCCGCAATAGGGGCGAAACAGTTGTTCGATAAATCGTGATATTTCCACGAGCGAAGCATGAATGAGAAACGACATGAGTGGTTTATGATCCGCCGGAAAGCTTGTCGGGAAAACTGCCAAACAGTCAACGTTGGAATACACTTCAATGAAACGATACCTCGTATCGTAAGTTCATTGTTGTGTCATAAATTATCATTACACCTTTAATCACGTTGCGCTGGCAACTGATTGCGGACCGTAACGAGCGACCGAACCGTATACAATAAATTCGTCGCTTTCTTTTTGAGCTCGTCGGTACGATATCACTGGATAGAAATTATCGAGAAGTAATAAACTTATTATTTGTTTTGCCTGGGTTATACTTAAATATACTTAACACTGAGAGAATGCTTGCAATTTTGGTTAATCGCTCCGTTTCGTACTCGACTTTGACAAGAATCTGTCCGCGGCTCGTTCTGTTTGCTCGTAATATAACTTGCGATATTTTAAACAAGTGATGTCGCTCTTTTAATTAGTCGATTAACAGCCAAGACGAGAGAGAGAGAGAGAGGGGGGGGGCTCGACGGGTCTTCCACCTTTTAATAATTAATCGAGCGAGAACAAAGTCTTGGTTCTTTCCTGTCCCGCGCTTCTGTAGGATTATGAGGGGCACGTATTAAAAGGAGGGGAGGGTATCTTCCTCTGTGTGGGATTAAGCGGAGCAGTTTTCAAGTCTATGGTTGAATATTGTCTCGGAGAGGGCGATAGAACAGCGTGGAAATAAGGAGTTCCTAAATAGTGTCAGAAGTATTACGATAACGCGAGCGGGGGGGAAAGAAAGAAGGAACACTATCTTTTCAGAGTGGCGGGGACACTGTGCAAGCACAAAGAGAAGGGCGTTTTCTTTTTACTACCCGCTTCCATGGAAAAGGCTGCCTTTTCTCTCTTTATTCGCCATTGTCGCAGCATTCAAATGGTCAAACAACGGACAATTAAGACACGTAAAGTTTCGTCGCCTTACATCTTGAAATTTCTGCGAGGGGGGGGGGTGGGAGGGAAGAAAGGAGACGCCGAAATTGTTCTCGCGCCGACGAGTCATCGTTAGAGTGATCTCAGCAAGCACTTTGTCAAGCTATAGTGAAAAATCTTGAAAAGAAGAACACGAAGATTGTGAAGCTCGTGAAGCTTATGATTGTTGTGAAATTTAGTCGTCGTATCGAACGATTGTCTTTTTATTGGCTGTTGTTCAGATATTTGGGAAAATTATTTAAATTACCTGATGGAAGATGTGACACCTTCACTCTCTTATTTTATAAGAACATGTATATCGAAATATTCGTCTAAACGTGTATATCCAAAATTTCAGTGAAAGAGAAAGCGATAAATAAATGAGGCTATTTTTACACGAGATTTTCACGGCATCATAATATACGTAATATCATAGTCTTCGACTTGTTAAGGCTCCAAATTTTCCAAATATAATAATTTCTCTATTTATTGATTCAAGTTTCATTTACGAAGATCAAGATTAACCCAACTTTATTAACTGCTAATTCCCTAATTTTCAGAAGTCTCTGATTAAAAAAATGACCCAGCTAACAAGTCCAAGACATACGTTTACCGTGAACTGAAATCCTCTGACGTCTTTGTGACGTATAAACGACTTCAGACTTTGAGCATTCAAATACATCTTGTCAGAGTTAGTTGCAACGTTAGAGATTAAAACCTGCTACTTCTCCGAAGATTCGGTTCGTAAAAGCTGTTTCTGTTGTATGGTGCGAAACGTGGCAGATGTAAGCATACATAAAGTAAAATCAGAGAAACAGTAATTAGGATCTGCAGGACATTTAAGTTTCGAGAATTCTAGCGTTAAGTGGAACTTCGGTACTTAATCCTTGGACAAAGTAAATCCCAGTGTCTAATGGTCTTTGGGATCTTCGTGATTTTAACTTCGAGTGATACCGAAATCTCTCGCAGCTCGAACGACAAGTAGACTCTCTCGCTTTCGACTGAGGGCTCACTGCATTCTGTCTGCGACGCTCTGCCATATTTTATGGATCATTGTCGACCAGCAGTGAACGAGAATGAAATTAATTCGTTGATACAGTCCAGTCGACGACTCTTAACGATGTATTCTGAGATTTCTTTCTTGAAATTCCAGGATTAAAAAATGAAATGAATCTAGAAAATTCAATTCTCACGCATGCAAACCAGCCATCGCGGCCTCACGAACAACCAATCGCCGACCGAAAGTCGGTCGATAAAATTCTCATTGCGCCAACTGTTTCATCCGATTCCGGCGAAAAATGATCTAGATTCAAGTAGTCGCGCGTGTTCCGCGTGAAAACGCGCCAGCTGGTCGATCAAGAAGCAACATCGGGAAGAATGTTGGAAATGTAAAACCGATGGCCGAAATGCAGAATGATCCGGGGTCAAAGAAAAATGTATATTGGCAGAGAGAGAGAGAGAGAGAGAGAAAAGAAGATCTCGCTGTTGGATAGGGATGAGACCTAGGACAGGCAAGTTCTCCTTTTTTTTCGCTTTCTCCTTGTCAGCTTGGCTCCTTCTTCTCTGGTTCTTTGTCCTCTCGCGAGGGAGAGTAGTTCCAGAGTCATCCGGCTCGAGGCACTCGAAGCTCGACGACTTAATAATGCATCATCTCCGGGACCGTCATTTCACAGAGGCAACTTTGCGTAGATTGAGCACCCAGCCACCTCTCGCTCTCAGCTCTGCGCTGCTCCGACGATTGACAAACTAGCTCCAGCCCGAGGAACTTGCTTCTCGTTAACGCACGCCCGTATTTGCTTATTCGCAACCGGGCACTACGTGCTTGCTCCTGCGTCGCTGGTCTACGTCGATTTCGACGAGGTCCATTACCAGAGTTTCTCTTATTAATGATCAATGCTCTCTCTCTCTCTCTCTCTGTGTGATTTCTAAAGGATGGTGGTTGATTTCTTGTTAATTCATCCATGGATTTCCGTGACTCTGCTGTTGTAACATTAAATTGCAGCGTCTCTTCGTGGTACGACCGATTGTACGAATTTTTATGACAATTCATATTTTTGTGATATACGTATTTCTGACAGATGGTCGTTGAGTTATTTCGTTCGTGGATTTCTGTGACTCTGCTGCTGTAAAACAAAAATTGCAACTTGCAGGGACGTTTTCAAGGTAGCGGATTTTTATGACAATTCTTTTTTTCTTTAATACAATTGAAAAACTTAGATGAACAGTTATCTTTGAGATTGTTCAGATAATTTTGTACTCGCTGTGTTTTCGAATATGCATCTGTAGTTTAGATTACTATCAATATGTAAAACTACTATTTGTAGTTTATAGATTGTTCGTATGGTTATATAAAATTGAAATTAATAAATCGATGATTTCGCGAATAGAACGTTTAGATTTAGGTTAGATTCAGGTTTAAATTAGATTGTGCTGTCTATTATTAAACAAAATTTCGACGATTCTCTTTCACATAAGACTACAAAAATCTAACGATTTTTTAAGTGCAATTCTTTTTTCATAAATTTTATATATACATATATATATATATATATTTTTATATAAATTCTTCAATACAAAGAAACTATCCTCTTTTATTTTTTAATCACTTCAGCGAGTGCAAATAAATCTCTTTGACTCTGTCCTCCTCTCGTTGAACGGTAAATAAATTAACAATCGTCCGCTCGGGAAAATCGAAAGTAGAATCTAATTGCTGGCAAGTCTGACGTAAGCCTAAATGCTCTGAACATCGATCGACTATCGGATACCTGATTGCTTCTAAGACCGACTGATTTGCTGACTAATGAGTTGACTAAGGTTCGAGCCTTGATTGCTTCCGAAATGCTTGACGTTTCTCTGATGATTGACTACCAGTAGCTAACGTAATGAATCTATCAACTGTCTAACTCTTCGCGCGGCGTTGCAAACTACTCGCTGAAAACTTTTCTTAATAAGGAATACAGTAACTTCGTTAACGTGGTACATAGTACTGATAACGACAAAGTATGTCGTCTCATAGTTAGTCACCGACACTCGTCACAGGCACTGAGGTTTCCAAGTGTTTTCAATTAAATTCTCCAGTCCCTGGCGAGAAGTTTTCGTATTCGCAGACACGGTGATACGAGATTGAATTGAAAAATACATTTATTTGCAGAATTCGGCAAATTTCGGAAACGTCCAACTGTCTTCGTGTTTAATCGATACACCGAATATCGTCGAGGACCGATCTTTTTGTATTTTCGACGGAGCGTGCCACGATGTTCGCACAGTGGCTGCCACAAACCCAATAATATTACTATATATTATTGAAACCACTGTGAAAACAAAGGAGACTCGATACGGAGCGAGTGTCTTGGAATTTTTGTTCATTGTCGAATAGATACTGGAAGAAGAAAATACTGGAACGAAATAAGTAAAATTTTGTCAACAAGTAATCTTCACGTGATTTTTTACTTCGCATTGTTAAATTTTCCAGAGATCGATGTGCAATTTATTGATGGGCGTGCGTGTTAATCTCGCATTCGGCGAAATCGTCATTGACAGCGACGGGTGAAACGTGGCGGTTGCGAAGAAGGTGATCGAACGTAAGATTCTAGGCGAATTTGACGTATTCTTGGCACACTGGAGGAGAGAAGTCGTAGCCCCGAATAACGCGCACTTCCAATTCCGTCGAATGTTTATCGGGCTGCATCGGAGGCACGATGCAAAGCTGATCGCGCACCGCCAGCCGTTTTGTCATTTTGTGTATGGATGGCTTATATAAATTGCATCCACTAGCTGCTTTCTGTTGCCCGTTTCCTTTGACGGACAGCCGATATTATGACTTGGCATACGCCTCCATTCGAAGAATATACGGCCAGATATCGAGTTCGCAGTTGCTCCTCTCCGGCAACACGCTTTTCCTTCGCTCGCTTGGACCCCGAGACGAGTTGATACGTTTCTCTACTATTTCTACTTAGGGTAAATTGTAATTGTAATTTTCTTAGTGAAAGGGCAAACGTGATCAATCTCTTGGTATTCTCAAAAGTGTATTCGATAGATTTTTCATTATTCCTGCAATTTTATATAATTCTCTCAAGCAGAAAGTTACGAGTGGAAACGACCAATTTTGGGGGGGGGGGGGATTTGTGAAGAGTTGTCATTACGAAAATCTAATTTGGAGGATTCGGAGGATTCGGAGGAAATGTCTGACGCTTGGTTAAATGTAGTCCTTTTGAGTGGTAATTAATCAACGCGTAATGTATAAAACAAAAGTTGCAAGATTCATATATTTAAATTTATATAGGTCACCGAATAAATGACAAAGTAATTAACGGATAATGAAACAATAATAATACGATACTGTATGTTGACGTTATTCCCGTGCGGTTTTACATTCAGTAATAATTAAAGATGCAAAACTCGACTGAACGACAATTGAACAGTGACGAACTGACAAATCGTTTAAAGAAGATCATTTTACTTTTTCTTTTTCTTTCATTGACAATAACGAATTCGTCAAACGAATGGTGGGACAGCGGTGGGAAAGAAAATGGGCAACAATGCGGTGAAAATTTCAATTCGACTACGATTATTTCGCTCGATAAAGTAAATCATTAACGAGGCATGAGCATCGTCCGTACTCGGCCAGTTCGAAATTCGTGTACAATCTATGCTCGTTTAAAATTAACCAAAATTTTCCGGTGAAATGTTAATTTGCCAATTTTGGGCCATCGATCGTGAAACGGCTGGGTCAGCAAATAAATGTCACGGAACGATTATAAAGCGATAAATTATGCAATGCAGTTTACCGCGAAGGAGTTTCGCAGAGAGGACTATTTCGTTAGAGAAATTCGCTGAAATCCCCTGTTTATAAAGACGGCAAGTGTCTTTCGATTTTTCTTCGAATATTTCTCGACTCTTTCGTTGCGAGATGTTGTTGAAAAAATTGTTACATTATGATCGCTCGCGATATTAAAAATTCTTTTCTTTTCACGACGAGGTTTCGAAAAGAATCAGAGTATCGCCGCTGCTTAATTTGCATTCCGCTCGGGTGTATCGCCATCCGCGAGAGACTCATACAACGCGTGTTTACGATAAACAGCGGAGGAAGGAATACGCTGTTAATAAATTTAATTGGCCAACTGTTAAACGCGTTCGCAGTTCTAGCGTGAAAGCGTGCATTTGGAGCGTTGCCAGGGTGAAAAATTTCTGCGTAAACGTGCACCTGGAGCATTCAATAATTTATACGCAACGTTAATAGCATTATCATAGAACCTAATTGCAACCGGGAGACGGTAATTTCGCCGTCGACTTTATCAACAACAACCTCGTAACGTTTAAACTAACTGAAAATACATAAACTGCACAGAGTGTAGCTCACGTTTATCACACAAATTTACCATCTTTTGTAGCTCGAAAGCTCACGTTTCGAAACTACGTTCAAAATAGACTCGTTAAGTAATTATTTGCAATCTTTCAATGATACTGCAACGGTATAAATTGACTTTTCCGGAGAAATACAGAATCGTAGCAATTTAATTGAATTTGGTTCGCAACCATAAACGTGAGATGTTATCTACGTTTCTTGTTAACGAGATATGAATAATCAAACTGCTCAAACAAGAATCATTTTCGTATATTTAATTGCATATGTTAATTGTTAGTTTAAATTCGTTACGTTCTAATGCTTTTAAATCGATAAATTTATCGCAAAATCGTCGTATTCGGAAGATAATACACAGTTATGTAAGAAGCACAAGTTTGAAAGACAAAAGTAAGAAAACATCACGATTCAATTTAATTCGCACTTCGTTAGTACAAAATTTCTACTTTATTCGCAGCGAAATATTTCAAAAAACGAAATTTCGTGTTTATTCTCTCCTTGGCGCGATTCTTGTCGCCACTCGCGCAAAATTGTTCACGATTCCGCAAAGTCTAACCTTATTTGTACGAAGTTAACGAGAAATGTGTCCCCACGTTTGTCACCGTAATTCGATAATATCCGTTTACCTCGAACATCCACGACCCGCCGCCTCAATTTCCAACCCTCTTAACCTCTCAAAATATTTCGTTATCGCCAGAGACGAGTTGTTCTTGCGTGAACAAAAATTAATCCCCCTCCTCCCCTCTCTGCCGAGAGGTTAACTGGCTTACCTCCGGAAGTTTGTTCCGCCGTCCGCTGGTATTCCATTTCGTCTGGCTGTTTGCTCTGCTAACTTGGCTGAAACGAGCATCGACACCCACGACGCTCGATATTTAATCTTCGATTATCGTTTCCGGACGTCGGGAGATCCCGCGAACGGGGGCCTCGTGCGGCGAAGATGCCGCAAATTGCTCTGCTAAATTGGGCGTTGCCTGTTGCGCTCCTTACAGTGCATCAACCGGATCGCTCGGTCGTCGACGATCTGGTACATTATCCGTATCCCGAAGTGTGTCATCTGTCCCTGATGGGTCACATTGAAAATCATCGACACAGATTTCTCCGGCAATGTTTCATCGACTCCAGATTTGCCCGACAACAGTTTTTATCGACAACGACATTTTAACCGACAGTGATGCCGGTCGATGACATTGTTACGATATTTGTTCATCGGTGTTTCATCGGTATCATCGATAACGCAAGGTTCAGGTTATATTTTATTTTCAGTTGATGATGTAACTTCTGCGATAACAGAACCATCGTTTTCTGGATATGGTCGAGACATTTTTTGTATAATTAACTATTTTCACTTGTGACTCTATATTCCATGTACTAGAAGCAATAAAGACCATAGCAAACTGAGGCAACGTCTGTGGCGATACGCAATTGTCTAATCTCATTGTCGATGAAAACTGTTGTCGGGCAAATCTGGAGTCGACGAAATATTGTCAGAGAAGTCTGTGTCGATTTTCACTCGATCCTTATTATATCTTAACCCCTTGTCCTTGGCAAATTTTATTTCTATCATCCATCTCCAGCAATTTATTTACGAAGCATCGTTTCAATTAAAATGATACAGCATCGGAAATAATTTTGTTGATTATATCTTTCTAATCGTTTCTAACTCAATGCTTTCTCAAACTGATCTTCCCTCTTTCTCCCGGCTTATACATCTCTGAAATAATAAAGAACTCTACGTAAATTCGTAAAAACTTGCTCCAAACATGATATAAAATTCCTGTCAATTTTGCAATCAAATCTCGAATCTGGATCACTCATATCTCAACTCTTTTTATCTATCTTGGATACTTGGATCGATTTTTATTCGTTCCTCTGATCCATCCATATCGTACGTTACTAAATTATAATAACTTTAATAACAATAACAATACGTAATAATAATAAGCTACCCAATAACAACAACTTTCTATTAATTCCTGAAAATTCGCTCTGCGAACGTGGCACAATCAATTTCAAACGCAACACCAGACTCGAGTCAAACTCAAGCACTCTCTGACCTTTTCGTATCATTCTTATCCAAAGCAAAGCTCACCTTTCCCCTCTCTTTTTCCCCGATCCAGCCCCATTATACTAAACCATTGTATCATACATCACCAAACAATGAATCTTCGTCAATGAAACTCCCTTCCCAAAGGGAGAAGCCCAAGATTCAGTGTTCGCAGTGTTAGAAGTGGGGGGGAGGGAGGGAGGGAGGGGGCGGATTATCCTCAGAAAAAAAAGAAAAAAAGGAAAACTTGGAAAATTTCGTCGATTCAGGGAGAATGCAGGTCTCGGAGGGAATCGAGCGCCGTTTATTTATCATATCGATGAGGAGCAAATAGCCCGGGGAGATTCTGTTCGCGGTGTTCTGCCGTTGGCGGAGAGCACAGCGAAGGAGGTTTCTCGTCGTCGGCGTCGAGCACATCCCACGGCAGATATGTACGGCATCTGGTGTGTATTTTCCGTATGTAACTTATCTTCATTTCACGACGGAAAAGGAAATGTCTGTTTTCTCATCCTCACTTGTCACATGCTCTACTGAATTATGTATGCCGCGCGCGCGCGCGCACACACACACGTAGCCGACGACCTGGAATATTTTATTCGAGTATCGGCCGCGCTGGTGATACAGCGTTTACCGCGTTATTTATCACGATTCGCTTCTCATTCTCTTGTGTTGTACCTCGCCACCCTTCCGAGAATCATCGGTAATGATCAGTCGTTTCTCGTGGGATCGCGATGGCCCGCGCGCGACCCGTCGCCCTGTCGTTGCTCGACGGAGTTTCTTCAGAGCTTTAATATCTTTGCGTTCCTTTTAATATTGTTATTTTCTTTTTAGGTGGCTTTTCTTTGGAAAGGAAGTCGATTTCTGTCTTTCAAATTAATTCGTTTTTCCGAAGCATTGTTCGATGGAGTTGCGTAGACGTGCGAAAGATTTTCAGGGAAAATCAATCATCTGCAGGCCACTTTTTGGAAAGAGAATTGATTTTTCTTTTTGCAAGGAGAATTAATTTTTCTTCCAAGAATTGTGCCCTTTTTAACGCGCAAAAATTGAGAAAGATTAATCATTTTAAATCGTCTGGAGTTGTTAAAGGATTCGAACACCTAAATGAGATGAGAGATACAATTGTTGACAAGAAAGAAGGAAATTCCGAGAAACTAACTCTGAATATTTTCTAATAGTAATGAGATTAATTTGTTGCAATGTTTCTGCTAGGGAAATATAGAGAAATATGGTGGAATATGAAATAAGAAAATACATGAATCCAACTCGTTCGATATTCTGAAAGTAAGAAATATAATTCGGAGAAAAAGATGGTACGCGACGGTCAGTCTTCTGAATAACGTTATCTAACATAAATTTCGTTTTTCCTGGTTTATATCACTTCCAGTACAATGATGGATAGGTACAGGCTTTTTTTGGGCGACATAAAATCACAGAATTGGACATAAGACTACGACTTATCGAGGTATCGCCGAGAAAAAAAAGAGAAATAGTAAAAAAAAGTATTAGAGAAATTCATAAATAATGAAATATATGAAAATTCTAAAAAGTCCTGTGATATTTGTCAATAATTTCTCGAATTACGAACACAGATTTATACTTATTCAATATACGAATTTCATTTTTGTAAAGTATCACGCTTCGATAGATAATTAATAAGCTACAAATATGTACGCATATATACAGAGTATATAGTTGTTGAAAATAGCGCACGTAACGTGCAAAGATATAAAATACCTAGAAATATCTGGTGTTCATTTTAATACTAAATCTACAGTTTCCGTTATGATATTCAGTCAGTGAGGCTACATCTGGCGTGCAGGTTTCATTTCTTTCGTCGCTTCTAAATATCGAAGCGAAACCCGTAGTAATCAGTAAACGAAGGCAATAATTCAAAGGAGGGCGGGGCCGATAACGAGAAATCTTGGCGCGACGTTTCGCCGTCAATCCGCTCGGAAATTTTCCATGCATCGTACGTGCTTCCCAAGCGGATATTAGGAAGTGGCAGGATATTGGTATCCATATTGTGCTTTTTGGTCGCTCACGCTACGTTGCATTCAATATCGCAAGAGCTCCCGCTGTGGCAACGGTAGAAAGGGGGAGTGAGGAGGGTTGCCGTGGGCTACTTAAGCTGTGAAAATTTATACGAAATAAAAGAGGAAGATGAAGAAGAGGGGAAAAAAACGAGAGGAAAAGCGAGAGATGAAAGAGAGGAGGGAAATGGTAACCGCCACGCCTGTTCACCGTGGTTTTCCTCGATAGATCTCGATAAATCGAAAACCGCGACCATGTTCTCGCTAAACTCGAACGACGTG
This sequence comes from Tetragonisca angustula, assembly GCA_036937485.2. Lineage (NCBI taxonomy): Eukaryota > Metazoa > Arthropoda > Insecta > Hymenoptera > Apidae > Tetragonisca > Tetragonisca angustula. The sequence continues at coordinate 1,237,878 of JAWNGG020000034.1, read as the reverse complement.
ACCACCAATTAAAATATGCACGACGCTCGTTTCCCCTTTCCCTTCAACCTCCTTTTCTCCCCGTTTCACTCTTTCATTCTGTTTACCTTTTTTCTCACTCTCTCGGTTGTTTCTTGTATTTTTTAGACAGATCGGCCAACGCGGATCCTCGTAAATGTGCGTTGCTGCGATGTTCGATCGAACAGAAATAGAGGAATATTAATTTCGGCCTTCCTTCCTCCCATATATAGGGTGACGACGTAAAATAACTCGTAAAATATTTGTTGTACGAAAAAATGTTTCAGATAGAAGTTGCATGGCGTTCCAGGGGTAACGTATAGTACTGAAATCAGTTTCATGCCATTTTACTTTTTTATCAAGATATGAAGGTCACCATAAATTTTTTTAAAATGGAATAGTTAATATCTCTTCCCGAATTCGGATAAAGTGTTAAATGCTACATAAAAAAGTATTACACTAAATAGGGTCTAAAATACAACGGTCTTTTCTAATACAACGTGAAAAAATATTTTTGCTAATATCTCAATAACTATGTGTTTTTAGATCCTATTTGGTATAATACTTTTTTTTTTTTTTACATAGAATTCAACGCTTTATTCGAATTCGGGAAGAAATATTAACTATTCCACTTAGAAAGTTGTAGGCGACCTTCATACCTTGAGAAAAAATCGAAATAACATAAAACTGATTACAATACTACATGTCCCCCTGGAAGCCATGCAATTTCAATCTGAAACATTTTTTTCGTACAACAAATATTTTATGACTACTGTACACACACACGCACACACACACACACACACACACACACACACACACACACACACACACATATTACCTTTACTTCAATTAATTTTTCTAAACGATCGACGTAACGCACCATTTATTTTTCCAACGGGGACATCAGCCTAGGAGTTTTGCAATGGAAATGTTATATCGGATTCTCGCCGGCGATTCGGACCAATGGCGTTGGCAAGGATTTTCCCAACGAGACGTATCGCATCCCGATGCCGAATAGATTCGCGACGTAATGGACGTTTTATTTTGAAGTAATTCCCTCACCGAAATTGGCATTCGCTTTTTGCGGCGGGGGGTGGGGGGGAGGTTTGTTTTAAAATTTCGGATTGATGTGTTTCTCGTGTCCGCGTATTGAATCGACCGGGGAAAACGAGCGAGCGAGTTCTTAAAGGGGAACGAACGAAAGCGTCTGATCGGTTCTGCTTTCTTCTACTTGCTCAATCTTCGTCCTCCGACGCGTACGCGAAAATTGATAAATTACGCGCTGCAACTGTATAGCATTGGCGACAATCGTTAAAGAAACGGTGATATTTTCTCAGCGTTGCAAAAATAATACGAGTTTAAATTATAAATCGTCTTACTGTACTTTACCATTTCACAAAAATACAGAGGTTTTGGTATGAAGCTTTCCCAGTTACAATCTTGAGTCTTTGTAAATAAGACGGGAAAAAAATCACGAACAAATCATTCGTTAAGAATAGGAAGCACAAAGTAACGTTAATAATGTTTGGTTACGAGATAAGAATGTACAATCGGTACAATCACTGAACGTTAATATTACATATCGAATATCTTGTAATATCATTCTCATTCCAATCACTTCTTCAGCACTGAATATAATGTATTAAATAAAAATTTCAATCCAGTTCCTCCCGATGCAAACACGTTCATCGCTTGATTAATTAGTAGCTTAAAATATCAAGTTAAAGTACTCGTATAACAACGTAAAGCATAGAATATAAAGTAAACGCAATTACCGAACGTGCAACGGCCGTGTAATATAATATTTTTCCTTTTTATAGTGCAAACATCGCGTGGGAAAAGCATAGAACGTCCTCTATTCATACTCTCGCTACACGTAACAGGGTGCGGCGGTGAAATAAGCGCGTTTTACGCAAGACTTACGAAATTTGCGTCCATCTTGTTAACATATATATATATATATATATATATATATATATATATATATATATATATATATATATATATATATATATATATATATGTATCGATGGTATCTGCTGTGAATGTTATCTTCCTTGGAATAACATCGTTAACAAAACAACAGGATTCTAATTACGCGAGGCGGGGAAGAATACCAAAGAAGGCAGTTTCGCTGGTTTTGGCCTGCGCCGGTATCATCACCGGTTAATTAGTTTACCACCACCTGCATATAGAAGGCGAGCAGGACGGCCGTAACTTATATACGAAAATGTGAACGTCGTCGTGAACACAGAGGGGTGGAAGGCCGCGACTTCAGAACGCATATATCTTCGGTGAAATACGCGTCGGTGGCTGGCCGGGGCCAAGTTGCCGTTCAACCCCTGCTATTTATTAGCTCGAAGCTGCACGTTGACGAGCCACTGTGTTGACTGCTGTTAATTAAATCCGAGCAATTATTTTACACGACGTCGTAAACCGCCGTCCCGTAGAAAATCGGTCTGCTACCGTCTCATTATTCGCCATCGATCCCTTCAGGAACGTGCGTGTGCCAATTACGTTACCATTGTATCAACCTTTAACCCCACTCTTCCTATCTATCTCTTTCTTGTGCTTTATCGTTTCGTGTTTTGCCCTTTTCACGCACAGCTACCTGATTGTTCATTTCGCGATTGGATTGTCTTTTTCTTCTTGTTGATTTAACGAGATTTTTTTCAATATTCATCTCACATTTGAAATCTGATAAAACTTCACAGTTCTTCTCTAATCGTAAGCCTCTCTAATCGTGCGTTTTTGTGCAACTGTCCTTTTTATTCTGCCTTTTGATTGTTATTTTCAGAAACGTTAATTATCCGCACTGTATCATCTGCTGTTTATTTGGAGTGAAAGTTTGTCGCATCGAAGTCGTACGTAGTATTTTTGTTACTCTGTACGATATATACTCGTAACATTCGTGCTATCGTCTTTTCAATATAACCGAAGTGTTTCCTTTGGCTTTGTCGACGTGTTTTCTGAGTGTTCGGTTTTATGCCATTTATTGGATACAACGTGAACTCGCCAGTATTTATTATGTTCGAGATATTAAATTTCCAGAAACCTCCGAACGTTACTTGAAGCTATTCATTACCAAAAACTAGGTGGATCGTGTTCGATAAAACGCTACGAAACGTAATTAACTCACTGTTGTGGTAGAGGTGTTTTATTTCAAGTAAAGTATGTTTCATCTTGAATGTGCTTTCAATTCCATCCTCATTTATAGAGGACATATATATACTCGTATATACTTTCGAAGAAATGACAATCCCAAAATGATTATAATATATTATCAATATATTACAAAATATGTGTATAAATATGAATTATATTACATGAATATAAATAATACATAATTATATATACATCCACATAATATACAAAAAATACAAATATACATACAAATATGAATGTATTATAAATATGAATTATAATATTATATGAATATATTATACAATATACATATAAATATGAATTACAATATTACAATATATGAACATGAATAATGCATAATTATATGCACATACACATAATATATAGATATACAAATAATGCAAAACATACATACAAATATGAGTGTATTACAAAATGCACATATAAATATGAATTACAATGTGAAAATACGCAGGAAGAAGCACCTCGTCACCAATAATAGATCGTACATCAGAATCAAATAAAGAGAATCCCAAACTGCCGTTGCTTTTACGTTTGTTCGTCCGTCGTTATCAATCATCATGTTTAACTACAAGCCACTTTGTCACATCGATACTTGGCCCAGTGAATAAAGTGCCCTCTCATTCACATTTAACCCGTTGGCCATTGGATCGATGAAACACGCGAGTCCATCGAGTTGTTGCACTGTCATCCGGCTGAGGTAGCTCGCGAGCGCAACCCTCCTCCCCTGAGAGCAGGAAGTTTCTTTAATCCTTTGAGGAGCGGAGCCGAGCCGAGCCGAGACGAGACGAGACGAGACGCGTTCCATTACGCGAGCCGTCGCTCTCTCGAAGATTAAACGAGTCTAGCGATGATTAAACGAGTTAGAGGCCTGATGCTATCAATTTCGGACCTCGTCGTCGTCGTCCTGCTTTTTTTTCTTTTTTTCTCTCAAGCCTTGCCTCGGCTTCAGCTCTACGACGAACTTAACGCCGGTCTTCGCAAATACATTGGCCAGCGTGTTGCCTTTGCATTAATTTTTTTTTTTTTTTTTTTGGTGTGTACGCTGATAAATTGGCAGCTGGAACTCGAAATTGATTTAATCGCGACGATTTTCAATATTGAAATGTCGTTTTAGCGTTGAAGTATCTTTGAATCTGTTAACCTCTTTAAATTAAATCATTTCGTATGTTCCCTATTTTCGTAGGCATTCTAAGCTTCTTTTTGAAATTCTCGACACCATGTGCATTGCCTAGACGACGAGATTCGCTCTAGAAAGGAATTTTAAAGGCAAATTTTAAATTATTAATGAAAAAATGTAGGCGAGAAGAGGCGACACAGAGAAAACAAGTAATTCTCGTGAAATTGACGTCGCGTATAATTTACTAATTCATCGGTCTACGCATGAGATACAACCGTAGAAAACCACAGAAAAAAAGAGAAAACCCAAAAAAAAAAAAAAAAAAAAAAAAACGTTAACGATCCTTGCGAAAGAGTGGCATCAACATTTTATGAAAGTTAAAGTCTGAACGCGAGATTTATTACAGAACGAAAGTTAGAAATGGAGAACTTAGCTGTTCCGCTCTCGTGGAACAAAATATAGAGCCTCTATCGTAGCCGCAACTCTCCTGCTGTCAAAACTCCTGCTCGTTCGAGATCCATCCGTTCTCAGAAAATTACGCCATAAATAACCGTAGGTTCGGCTGTTTGCTACAATTAGACCTTAAACAAGACCGACTTTGGGAATTCGTTGTATTCGACTTTCGGTCGATACCGAGGAGCGAGCTCTCGTGCCGGATGGAGAAAGGGAAATAGCGAGAGGCGCGGAATAATTTAGAGGAGCGTGGCAATACCCATTACAACCGGCAGAGAGAGAAAAAAAGAAAACCGTCTTCAATCAACATGAGCTGGCGAAATTAATCCTAGAGCGGATGAGACAGAGATTATTTTAAATATGAGGAACGTTTATTTTAAGTGTGGACGTTCCAGCCGATTTAACAAAAGGTGTTTCTTGTTGCTCTTTTTTCTTCCATTTTTTTCTTTTTCTTTTTTTTCTTTTTTTTTTTTTGTTTCGTTCGAACCCGTAAAATCGCTTTCCACGCGCGATTGGTAAATAACCGAGATAAAAGCAGTCGGGTCACCGGATAATGGACCCGGCGAATCGTTTCGAATTCATCAATTGCTAAATGCAGACGCACGTGGGGCTAAACGTATTCATCGAGTCGATCGTTCCATCTTTCCCCGTTGCACCTGTTTCGTCCGTGGATTCTGTAATTATTCTCGAAACCGAAAGAAAGACAGAGCGGTGGGCAAAGTATTACACCGTAAATAATCGTTAACAACGCTCGAAATGCAAAACGGATCGTTCGTTGCCGAAAATTTCCTCCCCCTCCCCTCGATTTCTGCGGTTCGGTCCGCAGTCTTCTGGGTTAAAATCAACAGAAAATTATCGCGTGGGGAAATTAGGGCGCTCGGTCATCGTATCGCGATGCGCCGGCATGTAGCCGTATTCCCGTGAAATTTAACTCGTTTCGCAATTGACCTAATTTCGTTCGAGTTCTTCTTTATTTGTACAGACGTCCCACCCCGCTCGCTCCTCCCTTTTGTCCTTCAAGGCATGAAAATTTATCATCCGGGACGAGAGAGAGAGAGAGCCTCTCGCTTCTTCGTTTTGCGAAAACTCCGAGCTCACTACGTTCGTAATATTCGCGAGTTATCGGCAAGAAAAATTCTATTGCTGTGGTTTCGATACTTTACTTTGGTTGATTCGTAGCGGTAATAACGATGTTATTTTTGTTACGTTTACAGAATCGTCGAGCTAGAAGTTGAAATTACCAGCTTGAAAACGTGGAAATGAGTCCCGGCCCGCCAATCGATACGAAAGAAAAATGACAAACTCGTTAAAATTTCTACGATAAGCGGATTGAAAATTAATTGAATGAGCGTTGATTTGTTGTGCCACATGTTTTCAAGTGTTGCGTGTCTAGAAAGAAACGTCTGTACGCAAAAAACGAATCGAAATATTTCGATATAATACTTTTCTCGTTTCCCAGGAAATTGAGTTTTTTAAAGCGTTTGCGTGTAAACTCAAACGTCCCACTTTTTACACATTCGTACACGGTTTTCGCCAGTTTTCCATCGAAATAAGACAAAAGTTCCATTAGCGTGCAATTAATTAATGCGGAGATAAATTGAGATGTACGCGAAATTATACATATCATTGGAATACATGTAATACGAACGCGAATGTAAGTATCAAATATAAAATACAATACGTAAAGTATAATGCATTGCGAAATAGAACGTATCATTAATTAATAATACCTACTTTCGTTCTACCAGAAAGTCTTTGTCTCTGGAAACGCAAATTTGCACAAAGACCGACCAGTTTAATGATTAACAGTGCCTTGTTATTCAGAGTTGCGCAGATATATACCCGCAGGATTTTCAAACTTCATTCCCTCGGTTACGAATCCTTGTATGAAAAAAAAAAAAATTGCACTTCACGTTTTCGATTCGCTTTTGCATGCACGATTACTCAATTTCTGATTGTGCCATTCACCGCGAACCTCTCCATATAACCACTAATCGAAAATCACTAGATTCCGGAATTTTCCATTTTTTTTTCTTCTTTTTTTTCTTTCTCCCATATTTGGCGTATTCGAAACGTAACGTGAAATATTCGACTGCTAGACGATCGCGGAGGCAATCATTTTTATACTAGTACGTCGATACTGTTATTTATTGAAGATGATCGAGTCACAGGAATGATACATGGTAGCCTAAATCTAAATCTCACCCAACTGGAAGGATATCTCCTCGCTTAAATTTCACGTTTGTCATCATTCGTCGTTTTCTAGGAACTACCGACGATTAGAATACTTTGTGTTTTGTACAAAAGAAATGAAAGCGCAAGTGAATGGAAGCTTTCATTTACATGTTTTAAGGAAAATATATAATTCAGTCGTTCAACGAATCGTTCTCACTCGAATGAAACTTTTGCCAACTAAGTTTCATTTGAAATTTATTTATCTCGCCACAGTATTTTCAATTTTCAACATTGCCACTAACGAAACCATATATCTGCAACAATTAATACGAAACCCATTGCTTAAACTTATCATCTATCTAGGGAGAATTGTCGAAATGTCCCTTCTTTTCTTAAAATCAATCGTCCATTGGTAACTGGAAATGACGTGCCACATCGAGAATTTTTTGTCCCAAAATTGCAACATTTCCTCAGTTTCAAGTATAATTAAAATGTAACCCAGGCAAAACAATTGATAAGCTTGTTACTTCTTAACAATTTTTATCGTGTACGGGTTCGGTCACTCGTTATGGTCCGCGAACCCAGTTGCCAGCGCGAGGGGTTAAAGATGTAATAGAAATGGTACAGAAACTGAAAGCTTCCGAGCAAAACAGAAATAAACCACACTTTATTGGCAATTTACCGGATGACCTGATGCCAATATCCGTACTGAAAAATCGAGGACGAACATTACGAATTTTCGTCTAAATCTATGTTGTATATATACGAGAGAGAAGATCCGCTTTGTCACGTTGACGACTGATCAACGATTACGATCAAATGCAAAACAAGAGTCCATTTCGAAATGGTCGCGCGCGGCGAAGACTTTCGACCGTGAAAAAACGCGGACAAAGGCTTTTAAATTCGTCGACAGCACGACTCGGGGTCCGGAGCGAGGTAACACAATGTTTTACAAGCATGAACACGATTCTCCTTCCCTTCTCTCTTTCTATTTCCTTTTTTCGTATTTTCTTTCTTTGTTTTTGTTCCGTTCTCTTCTCCTTTTTCGCTATTTTTCATATTTTCTTCCGTCGCGCCGGTGTCGGGTTGGATTTGAACATCGTGACGCGGTTCACCCTCGTTCATCAGCATAACCACACGCGCGTGCCGCGTTTCGTTTCGATTCCATCGACGACCTAGTAATAAGGGGTCAGACTCGGAACTGGGACGCGCTTATGCATTTCCATGTTCACACACACACACACACACACACACACACACACAAAAGAAAAAAAAATAGAAAAAAAAAAGAAATCAACCGACACGCGAATACCACCGATATAAAGGATAGGAGGCAAGTGGGTTTCATAAGACGGAATATTTTTGAATTTCTGGCGCTTTCGTTGCAATGAAGGTGAATTGGATTCTTTCGTTGGTTTGGAAACCTCCACGCGTTTCTGGATTAGACTAAAACGTTTCGTATGAAAATATGCGAAGGGTATAATCCTCGGTTCTAATCTTGCTAATGAGGACTTAATGTGGAAGATAACGTTGAAAATAACTGGGAAGCACGTTGTTTTTTAATTTTTAACGCACGTCTCGTGATCGTACGAGCGGAACCTGTTCAAAATTCCAACGCCTTGCCTCGGGACGTTAATTAAAAAATTGAACTAGCCAATCGTAATTCTCTGCTCTTCGTCTTGAAAATTCATGGAGGATTAATTCTGCTGTTTTTCTTTCGTTTTTTTTCTCCTTTTCTATCCAAAGTGTATAAATTATTTAAAAGTTGAAGACTAGATGCCTTCTGTCCATCGTGACTTATGTTTTTATTAAAACTCCGACACGGCTGAGAGAGTCTTGCGGCAACATCTTTCTTTGTAATAGTATCGATTTAACGAATTGTACGTTTATTCGTTTTCGAACGAATTCAAATCTGAAACTTGGAAAAAGAACAGTTTTATTACATTACAATATTATAAAATTTGATTCTGTTTTAATCGTACTATTCATTATTATTTATACTTGTTGTACAGGGCTTGACAGTGATGCAAATAGTAATCAAAATGAAAAACAAGGCAGAGAGTCATGGGGACAAAAAATAATCTTTTCAATCGAAATATTTTCGAGTCCAAATGATAATTGCAAGTTATCGAAAATTGATTTCGATTGTTCATAACAGCTACAAATAGAGGAAATTCATTTTGATCTTTCGTAACAGTTACCAATGAAAGAAGAAAATTGTATTTCAATCGTATATAATAATTATAGATGACGAATTATAGATCACTCAACATTACCCCTGTTTTGGTAGTTATGACTTTCTTTGTTAAAATTACAAATTAAAATTAAAATTTGGCGTGGATCCAGAGAATCGTATTAAAAATAAGATACTACATCAACTACATATGAATAATAATAATTACAACTAAAAATATTTTATATTTATTAAATAAATATATATATATAATATTATATATATATATGTTTATTTATTAAATATCTATATAAATAATTGCTCTATACAACTGTAAAATATCGTATTCTATAAATTATATATTAAAAATAAAATATTATATAAATTATATATAGATAATATAAGTTATAACTAAAACTATTTTATATTTATTAAATAAATATATATATATATGTATATATATATAATATTATACATATATCTATTTATCAAATACCTATATGAATAATTGCTCCATACAACTGTAAAATTCGGTAATTCAAAACAGATACACATTATTATAAACAATTAAAGCACAATTTTTAATTGTAATATTATTATAATTATAATAACTAATTGATAATTATTACAAACGATTCCCCGTCAATAATGATTCTCAGCAACGAAGAAAAAAAGGAAATTTCCGGTAGCTTGTAATCGTTATTTGTAATCGTAACGTTCAACCATTCAATCGCGTAATTTTCGAAAAAATTTTCTCTGCATTTCGTGTGATTAACATTCTCGAATAAGAAACTTTACGATTAACGTCCTCAAGTAACGAACAAGTTATGTCTATGTCTTTTCACAAGAATTTACGAATTTACTCGATACCTCGGCAACAGCAATTCCTCCAATCGTCATCCGTATCATCTAGTCTAAAACTCGTGATCACCTTGATTCGCTCTTCGTTAAGTCGACGACACAGCATACGTTGCATCGATGGAAAGATTCGAAAGAAAAGGGATCCGGCGTGAAAGGGGACAGGGAAGAAACAGGAAGTAGAGACGAGGGTAAAATAGAAGGCAAACGCGACCGGGTAATCAATGGGATTCGCTCCGCGCAGCCCCGAAGCGAATTACCGCTCGAAAGGAAAGTTTCTCTCGCAGACTCGGCAACGAATACCGCATTTTTGTTCCGTTTGGCTCAGCCCAGTCGAGCTACCACGCGCTTCGTTCCTGGTCAAACGTTTCTCCATCTTTCCGGAACGGTCGGGTCGAACTTGGAATTTTTCTTTTTCCTTTTTTCTTTTTTTTTTTTTTCGAAACGATCTCCACGTCCTCTCCTCTCGATGGTTGCTCGTCATTCGCACCAGATACGCGAAGACATCAGATTGGTTAAAATCCTCTGTCCTCACTTGCAAACGTTGCTCTTCCCGTTTTCTTTCTCTCTTTCTTTCTTTTTTCTTTTTTTCTTTTTCTTTTTTTTGTTTTTATTGGACGTTGGCTTGGCAGGAAGTAAAATCGTTCGCGGTAATTGGCTTGTTTTAGCGCGTGCTTTTTCCGCGACGATCGCTGTTGCTCGCAGCGTACCGATCGTCCAACTCGAACGAACGATCATCCAGCTTTTTCGTTGCACGAGGGAAAAAGTTGGATCGCTGATGGATGACCGACCATCTGCTTCGTAGTACCAGAAGAGAGATTCTTAGGTGCAAAGCTGATTCTTTCTCTTCTCTGGCAACGAGAATGCGTGTACGTGTGTGTGATTTCGTGAAATATCATCGTGAAGCCGTGTTTCGATTTTTGTTAATTTGCAGAAATTTATTCCACCCCGAAGGATTTTGCTATCGCGCGGTTCACAACTGAAACACAAAGCAGGATCGATGTAATTGAAATTCGTCGCGATAATCCAACCGACTATCCGTTTCAAAATTTACTCTGCTCTGGAGAATTTTCTACGTTCGAAAAATGCATATTGTATATTTTCGCGCGCCGTGAAGTACGTATTTGAAATGATACCGCGATAAATTTCAATTTCGCGAAGTTCAACGAGAGAGTAGACGTAAGTCTCTCGAATATTTTGTGTGTAATTCTCGCGGACAGCCGGTGGCAAACTTATATTCTTTCTCGTTCCACTTCGAAAACCGTCCTTAACCCGTTTAATTCGGGATTTTATTACAAGACGTTCTCCAAGGGGACGGTGAATTTTAAAGTACTGACGATTCCTCTCGTCGAGACTCTCCTCTCTTTACAGCGAGCCACCCTTCTTCAATCTTAAACCTCTGTCAATTTACACCTTTCTCTACTAATTAAAGTTATTGTCGGCGAGATGCCTTCGTAACGTGATTCACGCCGATTTCTTTGCGCGAAGGAATCTCTTTGTAGAAACACGCAGACAGTTTACACAATCCACTACAAACAGTTTGTCGAGTTTTTGAAACTGTTATATCACAGAAGAGGAAGATGTAACGAAAAATCGTAATCCGATTAACAAAATTTACATTCCTTTCACTTGTATCTTCTATCTAGCTCATCCTCTTCGAGCTCTCGTACCAATTTTTTCTGTACGTAGCAATCAGACAGATTTAACAAGAAGCTTTCGCGGCTTTCAATTGATTGCGTCTTGATTTTGTTTGTAATTATGAAATTTATTTGCAAGCGCAGATTAACATCAAAAAATTCCTCCAGCAGTGAAAAGAATCCTCCTTCGACGGTGGGTGTTCGACGAGGTCGACGTCGGAAAGATATTGCAAAAAAATCTCTGCCACGAGCCTGTCCGTTCCGTCGTAGCAAACGCTGCGACGTGCATGATTCCACTGTGCGTAGCGCGCACAGCGGCAAGAATCAAGGTCGTGAGCGTGTTGCAGACTGTTGGAAAAGTCTAACGGGGCAAATAATTACGTTCCAACCCCCGCGAACTTCCGCCCCGGACGCGATTTCCAATGGAGAAAGGAGAGAGTAAGAGAATACGGGACGAGCGTATTTTGGGGTGGTTGCGGAGTCGATCGAGTTATGATTGGTGTCGCGCGACAAACCATCGGGAGCTTGATATCCAGCGCCCTCGACGACGAACCCTCGTGAATTTTTCCCGGCTCGCAGCCAGCCAATAATAAAACAATATGTGAGGAGGTGGGAGGGGGGTGAAGGAGAGGTATTCTTATTTACACCGAATTCCGAGACAGACCTTATTGCGAGCATCTGGAAATTAAGTACATGACGTCGATGCCAGACCGGAAATTAAGTACATGACGTCGCGAAAACATTCAATCAGTCGGTTCGTTTACGTCGATTACGTGAAATAATCATGCGATTAAAGGAGTACGAGAATATTCTACGATCATGTACGAGTTATGCGAAATTTACGACGATATTACGCGATTATGTATGAAATATACGAGATACGTGAAATTTATGAATATTATACGATCGTATGGGAAACATTTTGGAACGTAACGTCGAAGTGAGATAGAATCTGGCACTAGATTTGGCACGGTTCGCAACAAATTTAGAAATGTTGCAGGAGGATTTAGAAATGATTGTGGATTATTTACGAATTTGTAGAAAGTTTTAAAAATGTAAGATTGCAAGGTCGAGTGCAAGTAGTATGAAAAAGTGTATAAAATATACAAAGTGTAGTGCTTTCTGTAATGTCTGATACGTAGAGAAATTTTCTACCATGGTTCTATTTTCTTAATTGTATTTTCAAAAGTATGAATTTGCGTAAAAATCCACAGTTCAGCTGTAACAAATTAAAAAAATATATTTATATATGTAGGAACTATGAGAGATTATTTTGGAGAAATCATAGAAGTATTATATTATTTAAACAGATAATGATTCATTATAGATTCATTAATAAGTTTCAATATTCAGCGAGTAATCTTTAACAATCTCTTTTAAATTTCGTTTAAATTTCATTAAAGATGACAAATTTCCCTCATCTAGTATAAAATTATCTCGAAGTTAAATGACAAAAATCTGAAAAAAAAATCACTGAATTTCAAGCTCAATTACCTCAACTATTTATCGAATACATATATATTTGCAGTAGATATTTCCTACATAATTTTCCACATTTCAGATTCATTCCAAACGTTACAAACGTCAATAAAATTTTTATACAGTTATATTTACAGAATATTTTTCATACAGTTTTCTGTGACACGCAACATAGAGGTTGCTCCATTTTCCAATAATTACTCAAACATAAGATACTTTGTCCAACGACTAAAGTCATTGAAGGTGGCTGTAACCTCACGCACAGGCCACCCCTTTTCCGGGTTTATGGTCGATTTATGGCGAGGGGAGTGAGTCAGGATGAGAGAACGAGAAAAACGAAACCGGCGGGTGCAATTTGTTAATGGTGAATTTATCACTGAGGGGAGAAACTGTGTTTCCAGTTACCTACGCACACGCGCGTACGTCGATTGATCCGCAGATGGAAATTAATTGGAATTTCATCGATTGTTGATGCGATTTTTAGTCACGAAAACGGCAGTCGACGATACATTTGTGCATTTCACCCGAAAGCAACATGTTTGGAGTCCCGATGTAATTACCGAGAAAGCGTACCGCGAACGTTAGTGCTCGCGATTCAACATTTATTCGAGTGTTCGCTCGCGGGTGAAGTCTAATTAACCGTAATTAAAAACGAAGACAATGATTACGGAATATGTATGATAAACTGAAGTGAAAGCGATAGCCAGAATATTGATTTATCTTCATTTTCGTTTCTATCTGCAGAGGAATCTTCATTCTTCTATTTTTTTTCGTATTTTCGTGTTTCTGTGTTACGTTTTCAAAAATTTCCTGCTTTTACGGCCGCTATTTCTCTGCGTGTGTATTTGTTACCTACACGCGTACAAATGCAATTTACGAAGGTACTTTGTAAATAAGCATGTGGTTCAGTTTATCATTTAGATTAGATCCAACAGTCTAGGGTGCTTGGAATGATTCGAAATCTGAAAGTATAATACCGAACGACGAGTAACAAATTAAGAACATTATTATTCGTCTTTAAACATATTTTATTTTTGACATATTACTCGATATATTGCAATACGCTGTCCTCACTGAGTCTCGAATAAATCAATCATTTCATTATTAATCACAAAATTAATTGCAATACTCTAGGATTAAACATTCAAATAATATATTATACATGCAAGTTGAAATAGACATTGAATGAAATATTATTATACACATAATCGCGTAATCACAAATTTCAATAACACCAAAACAAACTGATTCGTTGATTTGATTTCGAGTTGAATCCGCGAAAGGAAATACTATAATAAAAGATTGTACATGCCAAAGGAATCGAATCAACGAGATTATTACACTCGTAAAAACGAACAACACTTTCTTTTTTGACAAAAATGGAAATAAATTCGTCGTAACGATATTATGCATTTTTTTTTTGTTTTTTTTTTTTCGTCCAAATCTTGCACAAAGTGTTTCATTTCGAATGGCGGTCGCTGTAACGTTCGGGTGAAAAATTTTTCGATATTTTTCAATCGACTTTCAGCCATCGTGCTACTTTGCTGCTTCGTTTCACGTTTAATGCCTGAAATATTTACGCCGGTTCTTACGCGATAGCAAACAGAACACGCGTCGCTATCTCTCGAATCGTATCTGCACGTCTTTTTTTTCCATTGCCTCCTGTCCAGCCTTATCTTCGTTTCTCGCGTCAAAATCTGAGAAAAACCAGTTTTTTCGTATTATGTTTTTCAGAGGCGATTTATCGATCCGGGAAGTCCCGAAAAAATTCATTTGTCAGCATTGATCGACAGTTGGTTGATTTCCGTGATTTTAAATTAATTAGAAATTAATGCAAGTATGGGAAGAATAGCAATGATTCAAGTGGTCAGGAAATAAAATGTAATTTTATCGATCTCTTAATTTTCGTGTGAAATATTAGTTCAATATTGTACTGTTTGTTATACTTGAATAGTCTACTGTTATGTAGATATTTTTAAAGAGTTCACAGTCAAATGAAATTAAATTGTGAAATTACTTCTGCGATCTTCCGCTTAAATACGAGACGAGGTATTAATATAATTCTAATACATTTCAAAATCCTAATTGAATTTTGATTAAAATGAGAATTCTAATTTTGAATGACGCGAAATGCCAATTGTAGACTGTACAATATTGGAGAGTTTCTCTCACGTTTCTTTCTTATCAGGTTTCAGCATTGCATAAAATCATGTCAGTCACGCGACAAAATTATTTTACGATCGATCGACGATTTGTTCAGGCGACAGCTGTTGCTGTTCGAGGAAAATTCCAATAGCAGAAAATTTACGAAAATTTGTATTTCTCTAATGCGATTCTCGAAAATGTTTTTTTCTTCGAAATTCAATATGTGTAGCTAGCATTAAAATAGATGTGAACGAATTTTTTAAGCAGTTCAAAACCAGAACTGAAACACGTTTCGATACTCGTCGAACCGAATTACAGCCAAATTACAACATTTATGCAAATTTATATCTTAGAGATCCGTTTCGCTTATTAAACATTGGATTTGAATTCACAAAAATTTGTGGTTTAATTGTAACGCCTAAATTAAAGAAACAGTCACGTTCGCAAAATTTTCAATATACGGCCAAGTGTTTTTAAACGATCTTATTTTTGAACAAGTATATGTCACAAATAAGTGTCATACGAAGTATGATAAAACTCTTCGATCCACAAACATCTACCACGAAACTATAAATTCATCCTCTCCTCCCTGTCATCCCCTCCAAAAAATAGTTTTCCACTGTTTCAAAATACGTGCAATTACCGTGCATACGAAGACTCGCGAAGTGGAACGTAAACGTTGAACTGAAAGGAAACAAACCGGAGAACGAAATAAGGCATTATCAGAAGCTATTTCCCTCGGCGAGAAGATAATTTTAATAAGGAGAGGAACGAAGTTGGTGTGTGTGTGTGTGTGTGTGTGTTTGTGTGTTTTATTCGTCGATAATCGGAGGATTAAACCTGGAACCAGTTGGAAAAATGGCATGGATGATTTTATCGCGATATTCGATCGGTCGGATTCGAAGGAAGCCACTTGACCTCGTTTAATCCCCTTATCAGCTGTGTCTCCGCTCCTAATCTTTTTGTGTATTTCAAACCTCTTTTCGCTCCACTTGTTTCGCCTCTCTCTCTCTCTCTCTCTTTCTCTCTCTTCCTCTCTGTCTCTGTTCGCCTGGTCCTTCGTCCTAGATCGGCTACTTCGATCGGCGAGTTCTCGAGCAGAACAAATCCCGCGTATCGGTAATTAGTCACGTCCGATGAGAATTCTCTGGTTCTGGCATCGGCAGCGTCCAATACAGCGCGGTATCTGGATCATCCACAGCCGCAGATTATGGAAATTCTGAGGCTTCTGATTCGCCGGTGAAAAGTCGTGTCGTCGGTTTGTTGTACGGTTTCCTCCTCGTTGTGAAATTTGGTTTTGATCAAGGTATATTCGCAGCCGGTGCTTTTCTGATCAAAAGGTCGATCGAAAGTTGATGGGAATCAAGAAGTTTAACAACCGGAAAGCGATGATTTATCGTGAAGCGATCGATTGGTAATTTCTCGTGGAAACTTTGTAAATTTGCAACGATACATTTTTTTTTAGAAATTTTAATTATTTTTCTTAAAACTCTCGCGTTTGACTCTCTCTGACAATGAGACAAGTTTTGCAATACATTCCTTGGCAATTGTAGTACCAAAGAAGACATTTATTGCAATTTTGCTCTATTTCGTTGTAAATTCATGTTTTGATGCAATGCAATTTAATCTAAAGAATGGATCATAGATTCTGTAGATATTTTATAACGAAGAAATCTTTTGCACTGTCGTGGAACACGAGAAATTATCAACAAATCGGAGATATATCCATTTTGACGAAGGTAATTGAAGAAATTTAGGAATTTAAATTGAAAATCAAGAAAGTTGGAACTGTCACGCTGGAATTCTAGAAGTATCAACAAGAATTCATATTACAGTCATCTATAAAATTTTACTATAATTATATATATATTTTAAAACTTTACTGTAATTATATATAATGTTTCCATACCATCAGTTAGGAAAATCATCGTACCAACGAGTACCGACGATACGTGCTAAATCCGAAGGATTAAAGCAACGCCCTTTTAATTCGATTCCCCGTCGTACGGTTTATCAGCTACCCTAGGATACGATTTACAGTGGATACAACAGGACCTGGGCCCTTGTAATCCGCGTCGTATCAATTGTCAAATCAACGCCCGGGCCATTCGAAGCGAACGGTGGACGGCCAGACTCGTACGTCGATTTACACACAGAAAGTTGGCAATTTCAACCGTGTCTAATTTCAGGGGTTTCGAATTGACGGCAGAATTATCGAGCAGCTCGGATGGCGGTTCAATTATGTTAGGCTATCCGAGACAGAGAGAGCTCGAGCCACGGGCAGATACGTACGAGCCTCGGTAAGCTACGTGCAGACGTCACGAGCGCCCGTGCAAGCTCTAATTAGACGAAGTTCAAAGCTTTCCAACTTAAATCCCCTCCTCCGTCCGTCTAACGCGCGGCATGGTCACTAAGTTACGGTTAAAGAACCTGCCAACCCCCGGTGCCAGCGTGTTTCAGTCACTTACGCTCTTCTCTTTTCTTCCATCGCCTCTTCACTCGTTCCGTTCGCTGTCGGGAAAGGCGGACCCACTGACCGTCCACTCGTGAATCAGCGAGATGGATGCTTTGTCCTCTCTGTTCTCCACGGTGAAATGAAATTTTTACACCGGCGCTTTTATGACGTTTTCGTTTTCAGACGCAATGTCCGTTCCACGACTTTTGCGGTAAATATTTCGGATTCTATCGCGTTTTTGTCCGGTGACGAGCTGTTGTTCGTCATTTAACCCTTTGCTTGCACCTGTACAAGGTGGCCACTGAAAAACTGAAGGGTTTGAAGAAGTCATAACTTGTTCATTTTCAATCTTTTTTATTTTCTTTTCCTTTTTTTTATTTGTTTTTGTTCCAAATGAAATAATAAAAAATTTTTAAAACATATTTGTACGCCACTGAAAGACTGAACGATATAAAACAAAAATAACTTTTACAAACACACGTCTTTTTATTATTTTATTTGGAAATACAATTAATGGATTTTGTTCAGTATTAGTGTAAGAAACAATATCTCTCAAGTGGCCATCACTTTCTTGCTCACGAATACAGGCTCTTCCAATCTTTCAGTTTTTCAGTGGCCAGCCTATATATCTGAGCTAACTGCTTGCACTTCCTTTTTTTTTTTTATAATATAAATGTGATTGTAACGAATATAGATGTACGTTTAGCGCGGTACGATATAACAATGTAATAGTATAATATCTGAGCAAATGTACAGAGTGAAAGCTGTAATAACGACGTAGGAAGAGTAAAAGTATTCCCAAGGACAGAGAGGCAGTCGCGAGTCATTTAACACTCTTTCGGACTAATTCGCACGATCTAGACTTCTTGCTTTTTCGAGTTCATTTTTGAGTTGAATGATTGTTCCCAATGCTGTGTCATTTTATTTGAAGCGATGATACTTCTCAAATAAATTGCTGGTAGGTGACACAGGAAAAGTTTCCGAGGGCAAATCTTGCTGATTTTTATGAAATTTGTTGCCGTAGTTGAAATTAGTTGACGTAATTGAAATCTCAGCTGCCAAACTCGTTATTTTTGGCCGTTTTCTTAAAATTTGGAAAATTTACAAAGAACGACGATCGTACGAAATCTTCCCAAGGATGATCGTGCGTAGATCGCGGCAATATCTCGATTCTGAGAAAAACGAATTCTCGAGGACGTTCCTGAAATTCGTAGAGTTCTTGAAATCTTTTGTTCACGCTGTCGGCGGCGATCTATATCCCGCGTTCGTCTCGTCTTTTTTACCTTATTTTTTTTTTCGTTCGTCGCGAATGAAAGTAACAACATCCGACTTCCGCTCGGAGCGCGGCAAGCTGCTTCTCGTTGGAAGAACAACAGCGGCGATATGAAATCGGGGCCCTGGTATTTTTCCTTGAGCAGGCCTCTCGACGCCATTTTTTAGCGTTTAACAGCGAGGAGTCCGACTGTTTGGAATGGAAGCACCTGACCTAATTTCTCGCCCCCGGGGCGAATCGCACTCGACGCGCTTCACTTTGTTATCAATCGGAGTTTTATCGACGTTCATTGGAAGTACGACGCTCCGCCGCGGAATTCTGCAACCTCAGCAGAGGTTACAGATCGCAGAGAGAGAGAGAGAGAGAGAGAGAGAGAGAGAGAGAGAGAGCGCAAGAAGCAACGAGCCCATGATTCGAACAGCGTCTGGGCTTCTTCGCGAACTTTAACCTCTCGCCACGCACGTCGAGAACTTTTTGTCCCAAAATTGCAAGTATTTTCTCAGTTTTAAGTATGTTTAATCATAACCCGGGCGAAGCAAATAATAAATTTGTTACTTCTCAATAATTTATATCCGGTGACATCACACCGACGAGTTTCAAACGAAAGCAACGAATTACTGCAATTATAGTCACTCGTTATGGTTCGCAATCAGTTGGCAGCGCAACGTGGTTAACCTCTTTTGGAAAGTTAGAACTTCTTGTCCCAAAATTGCAAGTATTTTCTCAGTTTTAAGTATGTTTAATCATAACCCGGGCGAAGCAAATAATAAATTTGTTACTTCTCAATAATTTATATCCGGTGACATCACACCGACGAGTTTCAAACGAAAGCAACGAATTACTGCAATTATGGTCACTCGTTATGGTCCGCAATCAGTTGGCAGCGCAACGTGGTTAACCTCTTTTGGAAAGTTAGAACTTCTTGTCCCAAAATTGCAAGTATTTTCTCAGTTTTAAGTATGTTTAATCATAACCCGGGCGAAGCAAATAATAAATTTGTTACTTCTCAATAATTTATATCCGGTGACATCACACCGACGAGTTTCAAACGAAAGCAACGAATTACTGCAATTATGGTCACTCGTTATGGTCCGCAATCAGTTGGCAGCGCAACGTGGTTAACCTCTTTTGGAAAGTTAGAACTTCTTGTCCCAAAATTGCAAGTATTTTCTCAGCTTTAAGTATGTTTGATTATAACCCAGGCAAAGCAAATAATAAATTTATTACTTCTCAATAATTTCTATCCGGTGACATCACATCAACGAATTTCAAACGAAAACAACGAATTACTGCATATGGTCACTCGTTATGGTCCGCAATCAGTTGCCAGCGCAACGTGGTTAACCTCTTTTGGAAAGTTAGAACTTCTTGTCCCAAAATTGCAAGTATTTTCTCAGTTTTAAGTATGTTTAATCATAACCCGGGCGAAGCAAATAATAAATTTGTTACTTCTCAATAATTTATATCCGGTGACATCACACCGACGAGTTTCAAACGAAAGCAACGAATTACTGCAATTATGGTCACTCGTTATGGTCCGCAATCAGTTGGCAGCGCAACGTGGTTAACCTCTTTTGGAAAGTTAGAACTTCTTGTCCCAAAATTGCAAGTATTTTCTCAGTTTTAAGTATGTTTAATCATAACCCGGGCAAAGCAAATAATAAATTTGTTACTTCTCAATAATTTATATCCGGTGACATCACACCGACGAGTTTCAAACGAAAGCAACGAATTACTGCAATTATGGTCACTCGTTATGGTCCGCAATCAGTTGGCAGCGCAACGTGGTTAACCTCTTTTGGAAAGATAGAACTTCTTGTCCCAAAATTGCAAGTATTTTCTCAGCTTTAAGTATGTTTGATTATAACCCAGGCAAAGCAAATAATAAATTTATTACTTCTCAATAATTTCTATCCGGTGACATCACACGGACGAGTTTCAAACGAAAGCGACGAATTACTGCATACGGTTCGGTCACTCGTTATGGTCCGTAATCAGTTGCCAGCGCAACGTGGTTAACCCGGCTTTAGGAAATATATATACGGTGGCAAACGTGGCGTAATTCTGCCCGTTCTATTTCACAATGGCCGGTCGATCGGCCGAACGAACGATCTACGAACGTTTTCTCGTTGCTTCCAGCCTTGTCTCGTATCTATCTTGCAACGTTACGAGCCGTCGAGCAAATGATACAGACCCGTGGCCCGCAATTATTAATTTCCGCTGTCTGTTTTAACGCGGCGATGGTGGTAACTAGCGTTGTTCAGAACGGAGGGGCCATTTTCTGTCGCGATTCTTGGCCAGTGATTTATCTGATGCGCTATTTTGCGATCAAATCGATATAATTTGAAACTGGTGTTAGTTGATAATTTAGTAGAACGTAGATAATGAATTTTATCTTTTTTCGGCTGATTCTATAGTTTATGAAACTGTTTGGATATTTGTACAAGTACCATCCATCAAGTGGAACTCTGATCTTATCTCATCAACTATACTAATAAAACCGACTAGTTGTTATCAATATAAATGAATTATTTATTAATATAAATTAATTGTCGTATACCTTGTAACGCTATCGATGAGACAATACACACCGTGGCCTATAATTGTTGTTTGAATCTGTCGTGATATAGTGCAGTAACTAGCATTGGAGCTTGGAGGGACCATTTTCCCTCACGATTCTTAGTCAATGATTAAATAGGTGTAATTTTGGGCTTGTATTACTTTGGTGGCATATAGTTAACGAATTTTACTGTCTTTTTCTCAATGTAGTAGCTTGTGTAAGTTTTTGGATATGAGTAAAAGTATTTCTGAATTATTGCAATGACATTTCGAATGGAACTCTTTGATTTCACTTTTGTCCCTAATATTATATTATCACCAATATTAATAAAATCGATATTACTAAGTTACTGATTAATATAAATAAAAATGGGACAGTTTCAGGTTGATGAAAATTGATCCTCAATTAATTGAAATATATACAGAGTGATTCACGTAACTTGCACACCTGAAATAGCTTTCAAATTATGCGTCTAATGAAAAATTATATAACACAAAAAGTTGCATAGGAGGCGAAATATGACGTATCAGTTTTTTGTGTGTTGAGGAGTTTCGAAATCTCCAACTTTGTTTTTACTTTCTTAAATTGGACCGTATATTTCTTTCATCGTAAATCGGAAGAAATATGAAATTCTAAGCCACATTTAGTATAGTTGGGGAAATATTTTATCGGAGGATGAAAGGCTGATTAGACAAGGATAAAGATTCGGAACATAAAAAGAAAAGTCTAAATCATCAAAATCGAACGTTGCTCTAAAAATCAAAAAAGATGGTACAACAAAAGTATCAACCATTTACTCAAAGTCCACCATGTATCTAAATACTTGTACATAATAACAACTGTGAAACAACTATGATCATCCCAGGCTATGCATCATACCGGAAATACACGTCGATCGGCAACAATTACGATACAGCGAAACCAAGTAATTAACTCATCGATTGAACTTCTATTCTACCTAACCCGGGCAAGATAACATGCACGTTCTATATAACGCAACGCAAGCTAAATATAATCTCACCTGCGCACACCGTTCCGTGTATTAGTTTCCAGTTACATCGAAATTCACCAGCTCGTAGGAGGAGAATTGGCGGTGGAATTTCCAATTGAGGAAGTGGTTCCCACCAAGCGTCCACGTTTAGGACCGAAAACGGACCCTTAAGTGAGGGGGGGAGGTATTCCAGTCCCAATTCACAAAGCTTAACACATTGTTTACCCGTCACAAGTTAACTCGTGTTTGCACTACCTATTTGCATTACCTATTTGAATTTTTGACACTCAGGGTAGTACAGGATATTGTGTTCGCTTTGTTATAAAAAAATTACTTTTATTTAGGTTCCTATCACTAATTTCAGTGTTGCAAAAATTTCAGTTAAATTTTTAAAAAATTTTAAAAATCGAAAGACCACGTTTTAGAAAAAAAATAGTCACTGATGTAAAAAGAAATGCAACTAGAACGTGTGAAGTATGCTCTTCGAAAGAAAGTCACATACTTGCAATACCTGTTGTGCGCCATTACACGTAGGTGATTGCTATACAGTTTATCACACCAAAAGAAAATTACTAAAATATATTACATGTGTGAAATGTAATTTAATGTTTAAGAGTTATACAAAGTTTCATTGAAATTCATTCATTTATTTAAATTGTCTCACTTTCATATTCCGGGCGACGTGAGATAGTTTTTGCGTAAAATTGCCGGTCAACAATGTGTTAAGTGCACTGTATCACGTTATTTTCCATTCGGAAACGTCACTTATTCCCGCGCTCTGGTTTTTACTCTCGCGGCAGCGACTGGAACTAGAGTTGAGGCCCCTTTCAGGGTTAATTATCTCGATAAGCCGAGGCTCGGCTCGGCCTGCCGCAGCCCAGCCGAACATTCTATAACGAAAAGACTCTTTAACCTGTCTTATATCACGGCCGAAAAGCCGTATTGCGGCTCTGGCCTAGATTTGGTGTAATTTGGAGTGCGATCGTTAACGAAAGAGCCGGCCGCGAAGGTGGCTCGTTTGTGCGCCGGTTAAATACGTTGTCTGAGCGGCTGCCGCGCACCTGTGCGATGCATTCTTTTCCATTTTCCCGGGACTATCGAGAAATTGAACGTTTCTCGAAATAAATTGCACAGGTCGAAGGAATTTACGTTTGTTCGAACGGGTAATTGGTAACGCGCGAGTGAAACTCTGCAGTGTACTGTTCTTGTCGATCATGTATATGCAGGCGCTATAATACAATGTACAAAATTGAAATTGTTCAAAATTTGTAGTTTCGAGTTTTTACTATGGATGAATCGTTGGAAAAATTGGCTAATTTTTGAATGATAAATTAAATTAATTATCCGTTTCTTTTTTTAGATAGGCTAGACACAGAGTCAAGGTATTTATACTGTTCTATAGGTAATTGATAACACGCTCTAATGAATATGTCACTCTTGCCAATTGACAAAATTGTTGCAAAATTGACATTATGCAAAATTTCTATTTTTAAATTGTTATTATAGAAAGATGATCGTTTTTAGGACAAGAATTTGGCTATAAATTACTCTTCTTTGGAATAAGTTTTACAGATTGAAGAAATTTGTGTTATCCTATATATTTTGCTTCAATAATTTACTGTAAGGTAAGGTAGTCTTCTAAATTTAAAAAAAATAATTCATCGACTGTCAGTACTTCAACAAAATAATTGCAATTGTAATTGAAATAACACGAGATGACTGAATATCGCATTTTATAATTAAATAAGACCTCGAAATATGGAAATACTCGGAAGGAAAACTCTTAGTTGTGTAACAATCAATTTCGTTCCTTTGGAAAATTAATTTTTTTTACGATGAATATTCATTGCTATCGCCAATTTAAAATAAAAGACCATTTTTATTCCATCGAGCACTCCACGAATATAGCAATCATCCATTTAAAAGACACTTACCTCGAAGTACTGCACTCTAGATAAAAATCTTCCATGGCTACCAACAGTATTTTATTCCACGTATACAGAGGAATATTTACGCCGGTCCTTAGACCTCTGGAAAAAAACGTCAAATTTGCATAGTGAAAATTCGTGATTCACAAGAGCAGATTTTGGGATGTTGAATATTGTACGATCGGCGAGATTTCCAGATCTTTGTAACCTTTTGACGTTCACGGTCGATTTGAACAAAGCAAACCCTCCGTATTAATCCGTTTTAATATTTCACCTTGCTTCGCGAAGTTTGGGTTCGTTGTAGGGAAAATTTGGGTCAAGGAAACTGGTCTTCAACGTGTTTCAATAGCGCGTTATAATCATCGCGTCGTGTGCATATTAATATATCTGACTGCGAGATTTTAATGAAATCAGTGTAAAAAGGGAAACTCTCACTAAGAAAAAAAAAAAAAAAAAAAAAGAAAGAGAAGAGAGAAAAAGAAAAAATACAAAAAGGTAAAAATAACAAATACAGCGCGAGTTCAAATTTTTGTGAATATGACGAAAGAGATAGAAATTTATCTCATTGAATATTATGGAGTTTTGCATCTCATTCGAGATAATTAAGAAAATCTATAGCTATTAAAGAATACTTTGAATATTTTACATATTTCTTATATACTTTTGTATATACTCACTTATATTTATTGTTGTAAATTATATATTTCATACGCTTTGGATCTATTTTTGCATCTTTCGACCTGCTACAAATGAGCAAATATTCTTGCGATAAAAATGAAAATAACATAGTAGATAGTAAAGTCTGTCTAAAGTTAAGCATGTTTTCATGTGCAGCCTTTGTCGATTGTATGTTCTATCGCCGAGAACAGGGTAAAAATACCGTATAAACATGAATCTATAAATACGCTATTATTAGAAATTATTAATAGGACTTTGTAACTTCTAGCGAAGATGAGATGCAAGAGAAACGAAATCTACCTTGATATTACTCTAGGTAGATACCTCGCTACCTCTCAAAACTACCTAGATACTTGCGTATTTTCGACAAATTACAAATGAGAATTGTGATTCGGTGTTTTAAATAAATTTGATGGTAAGATATTTCAGAAGCATCACGAATCACGCAATCAAAAAATTTGTCCTCCCGAATTTATAAAAAAGATCGTCGTCGTTGATCGAAGCACACTGTCGATCAATTTTTACGCAAATAAACAAAACGTATTTATTACGCTCGAGCTTCTCATTAATTTATTTATTCCGCCAACGTTCCAATATCGTTCCCGCTAAATCGATCAAGTCGAACATACTCGCGAACTACGTATCACAAGCGAGTGAATAGCGTGGAATTGTTGCAGAGGAAGCTCGCAATATCTCAAATGAACTGAGAGGATTAATATCCAAGCTATCAAGATTAGACGAATTCGTAATGAAGTTTGTTCTGTAATGAATTTCATATTGCCTCTGTATCAGCTGTGGCGAACAACGACGAAACGGAGGCGCGCGCTCGCTCAACCCCTTCCCCCTTTATACGTCACGGTCGTCTAAACTTTTTAACATAACGTTCGTATTACTGTATTTACATGACACAGTCGTTTCACTGACCAGAACCGTATGGATATACATATATATATATACACACGTGAAATATCCGTACACGTGACACGTACAAACGGCAGAAACTCATTAACACACTCGACAAAGATACACCGTGTCGAGCGGACACAGTGAAACATTTTCACCGTCTACGTTTGTAAAAACGTAGTTTCTCCCATACCCGGCTGTCTTGCGTGTCCAGAGCGCGATCCATTAAATCTCTGTGCATTTAATTATCCATCAGAAACAAGCGCGGTCACTTGTGCCTGGCCGTGCTCTCGAGCGACGTTCAAGCTTCGACGCAGAGGTCGCGAAATAGCCTCGAATGTCGGTTTCTATAATTAATGCATTGGCGCGTTTCCTCGTAGCGTCACGTTGCCCGACGTTCAGCTTAGAACCGCTGGGTTTACCATGATTCCACGAAGACGCCGACCTACCTCGCCGTCACTTTCCCTTTCTCGTCGAACCTCCCCTGAATTCTATTCGCTTTCCTGGTTGTTGTAGCTCTCGATCAATTCATATCTCTTAGCTTCCTTGATAAAACCGAAGGACGTGAGTCTTATGCGAAGATTCTAGAGGAGAAATATGGAAATCGTATTTTTGTTTCGTGGAGGTGAAACCTTTGGATCAGTTTAGGGTTAGTTAACGGTCTACACTGGATCGAGAACGTGTTTCCAAATTTTTGACCAGCATTGTATATCTTCGCGTGTATCTTTCACGATTCGTTTCAACGTATCTCTATCAAAGAATATCTTTTATCATCATCGGTTCCAGTGTCCAGATTCTAACATACACCGAAATTAAAAATTCTATGTATTTTATGTAGGAAAGATTTGTCTAAACGTTTGATCAACAGCGTGTATCTTCGTATAATAAATTCATGTTTCATTTCAACGCACTCATTATTCGTTTTAATGTTTGAACAGACTTTAACATATACATTATAACAAATTTTAACGTATTATTTAACTATTATAACATAATATGTACCGATTTTAACATATACATATATAGTACATACATATTTTAACATATATAGTACATACATGGTACACAAAACATTTGCCTAAACGTTTGATCAGCAGCGTGTATCTTCACAAGCTGTAGTTCACGTTTCGTTTCAATGCATCCATTTCTATCAAAGAATATCTTCTCCGTCATCCAGTGCAGATTTTAACATGTAAAATCTTTTCCAATCCGTCTCGTACAGATTTTAACATATAAAATTGAAATATTACAAAATTCACACATTTCATACAGGAAACCTTTGTCTAAACGTTTGACCAGTAGCGTGTCCTCTTCGTTTCAATCCATCTCTAACAAAGGACACTCTTTTTTTACCATTTAATTTACGTTCCAATGTACAGATTTTAACATAAAAAATCCAGACATACTTCGTACAGACGAAACCATTTGTCTGAACGTTTGACCAGCAGCGTGTCCCCTCGCACAAAAGTCTAGCTCGCGTTTCGTTTCAACGTACTCATCTCTGCCAAGGGACACTCTTTTTAACCATTTAATTCGTTCCAATGTACAGATTCTAACATAAAAAAAGCCAGACATACTGCGTACAGACGAAACCATTTGTCTGAACGTTTGACCAGCAGCGTGTCCCCTCGCACAAAAGTCTAGCTCACGTTTCGTTTCAACGCACCCATCTCCCACAAAGACATACATCTCTCGCCATCGCTCGCTCTAATTCCCGTGTAACCGCAGATTTTAACAACACGCTCGTAAAACTACAGCGCTCATTGTCTTCCCAACAATTAAAACTCTTCTCTACCGTGGAATCCCTGCCGTCCGAACACGTGACACGTGAAAAACCGCGGGTTAGCTCGGTGGAAAAAAAGAAAAAAGAAGAACCGGACAACTGTCTGACGCAGGGACTCGGAAATGTCGTCGCGTCGTCGTGGTAAGGAGCACAAGGAAAAGCAAGATGATCTGTAATTATTACGTCATTATCCTCACGCTGGGGGGCACTTAATTACACGACGTTAACACCCCTGGCCCGTGCACATAGGTAAACCGAGTTACGTTAAGGTGCTCGCGGGAGTACTTAGCCGCCTCTCCAAGACGAAGCGGAGCGAGCCTGCTGTAAAGCAGCAGCACGGTCAGGAGCGGGAGGCGAACAGCGAGACCTAAATGTAACTTTGAGCCGCCGGGCTCTTGTTAATTAGAGAACGGCGTTGGTACCACCGGCTGACCAAACTCTATCTTCCGAGGCAACCTTAACCTTCTGTACGTCGCAGGTAACTTTGCACTTGCGTATTGATGCATCAGTACCATTTTTCTTCTTTTCTAGTTTAATTTTATTGCGTTGAGGAACTCTTGTCCTCGTAACCAAAGAGTAGAATGTCTCTTTTTGTCCAAATTAACGAAGAATTGTTACATCGTACTTGGAGAATTATATTTATTGATTCTGCGTTACGTAAATTTTTGCAAGCTTCGGTACACTCGTTGCTTTCTTTTTCAATTTTTTGGCATCTCTCTATCTTAACTTTGGCATAAACTCCGAGACAACCTTAACCTTCTATACGTCGCAGGTAACTTTGCACTTGCGTATTGATGCATCAGTACCATTCTTCTTCTTTTCTAGTTTAATTTTATTGCATTGAGGAACTCTTGTGCTCGTAACCACAGAGTAGAATGTCTCTTTTTGTCCATATTAATGAAGATTATTACATCGTGGAGATTTTGCGTTACGTAAATTTTTACAAGCTTCGGTAGACTCGTTGCTTCTTTTTTTCTTTTTCAATTTTTTGGCATTTCTCTATCTTAACTTTGGCATAAACTTTATCGTCGAGACAACCTCAACCCACTATACGTCGCAGGTAACTTTGCACTTGCGTATTGATTCATCAGTACCTTTTTTCTTTTTTCTAGTTTAATTTTATTGCGTTGAGGAACTCTTGTCCTCGTAACCAAAGAGTAGAATGTCTCTTTTTGTCCAAATTAATAAAGATTGTTACATCGTACTTGGAGAATTATATTTATTGATTTTGCGTTACGTAAATTTTTGCAAGCTTCGGTACACTCGTTGCTTTCTTTTTCAATTTTTTGGCATCTCTCTATCTTAACTTTGGCATAAACTCTATCGTCGAGGCAACCTTAACATTCTGTACGTCGCAAGTAACTTTGCAGTCGCACACCGATGCACTAATATGTTTTTTAAATTTAATTTCATCATGATCTTGTCCTTGTAACCAAAAAAACAAAATGTCTCTTTTCATCCAAATTCTTGAAAATTATAAAATCCCGGTTGCATCCTGCTCGAAGATGCATACTTGCTAGTTTCGAGTTGTAAAAATTCGAGACGACCTTCATTTCACTTTTTATTATTATTGTTATTATTATTTCAATTTACCGTGTTATTACAAGTTTCGGAATATACATGTAACGATAGAAAAATCTTAATCAAGTGTCTCAATTAAATATCTTTAACGTAAGAACTGTAACTTTCATACGTTCTGAGCGTGTTAAGAACATTCTTTCGCTCCGCGTGTAATCGCAGGTATTTCACAGTTATGACACAGTTTATGGTACAGTTATGTACGATTCAGATTTTTCGATTCGGCGAAATCATTCGGCGAGCTGCGCAATCTCACGGTCACGGGGATTGGAAGTATTTACGATCGTGCAGTACGTCTGAGAGGGCGTAGTCTCGGATCATGGAATTCGAGGTGCCACGGAACAATAATGCTCGAGGCATGTCTCATTTCATGGTGCTATAGTCTAATGATGATCCGTGGCATGTGTTGCAACTCCGGGATCATGGTATTCGAGGTTAGGTTACGATTTGCTGAATCTCATTTAAGCTGATAAGTCCTGCTCCACGTTAATTGTTCCCGTCGTATTCAATGCGCCTCGCGCGATAAATGTTTCAACTCCGTGTTATAAACTCGGCGCGTTTCACTTGCACCGGCAAATCCCGCTACGTGTGAACTGTCCTAACCGTGCTCGATGCTCGCGACAAATTGTCTGCCCGTATCGAAACCTCTCTAATTTCGAACATCTCTGTCCACACGAACGGTGCACTCGCGTAATCGCGTCTTATCGCGAGTGCACGTTGCAGAACGAGCTGCGGGAGGATGTTCGGTATCGGATTCGTCGAGCGGAACTTCTTACGGAATCTCGGGACGATGAAACGAGCAATCGAGGAAGTCGGAAGCGTAGCGAGCGAGTGAAATCAACATCGATATTACCGTTTGGCTGCGACACATACTTTTGCAAATAAGGTCGGCCATGGTTTGCAATTGGAATTCAGACCTCTTCAAACCACTTGCAGCGCCCCTCTGCTGCTCGGCATTCCTCTCCTCTCTGGCGTATTCATGGAAATTCTAAGGACCCTGTAAACTCTGTTTAAAGATCATTTTGATCGAATTAGAACGTGCTCTCTCTCTCTCTCTTTGTGTATGCCGTCGAGCACGACACAATGGAATTCCAATACCAATTTACATTCGCTTTGCCTCACATTACGACGACTATAACCTCCGTCGGCCACGCGATCCGCTTGCTGCACGATTATTACTCAACGGCCGTTGGCCATCGAACGACACGAGCTACTTTACAATCCGTCCGCGAGAGTATTTTCCACGAGATGACGAGGATACCATGCACGCTCGTGCCTCGATGCGAATTTGAGAAACTGGATCCTGTCCCATGTCTTGTCGAAACTTTTTCGCGTGACTCGTGAATTCGATCGTGCGAGAAACGAGGGTCGAGGAGCTTTTAAATATGAATAATATTTATTTAATAACAATTCTGGTGAATTGAACAAGCTAATGAACACAGATTAGCAAGTAATATAAACGCGGTCATTCAAATAAAATCTTTTAACAACTCTCTTTCACAACACAAATCAACTCGGTTTCTACACTCGACTCACTTTTTTTTCAGAAAAAAAGGACGCTCATCTGTTGTAACTAAACGCAACTAAAAATACAATAATATATATAACAACTTAACAACAATAATACTACAGTATGGACATTAGAATATTTTCGAAAAAATGCACTTGAACGTCCCGAAATAAAAGTAGAAGCTTCTAAATAAGTTTTTAAAAATAAATGTCTGAGATGGAATGGAACTTACGGAACGTAAAAATAAAAATTTTTCTATCAAGGTAACAGATACTGAAAGAATCCTCGATACTTGTAGCAAATACTAACGGATAATATTCTTTAATTAAATGTTCTCAAGTAACTCGTTTCTGTGGAACTTTTATTATACAGATTCTAAAATATCAGATACTTTTTTTGCACGAAATATATAAGTTTGAGACTAAAAATATATAACTTTTCTAAAAACGAGAAGAACCTGTTGATTTCGACTTCCCTGGCGAGATTACGATTCGATGATTTGTCGTTACAATTTTATTGAATCAGTTAAAAGTTACGACAGCAGGTCGCTGGTTTTATATCAGAGTACTTTTTCATTAATCATTTAAATTCTTTTCCTGAAGCATAAGTATTACACGTTCATATATGGCACTCGATCGATTATCGCTTTAGATGTCTATTATTAGTCGCGTGTGTACGTTCTACCCTTAATACAGGAGATCAGGATTACGATGCAATTATTATTAAGGAATTAAATTTATAATTAGTCTCGGCCAAGTGATGATCAATAATTCTAAAATTATCTAGAACTTATTTTAATTAACAGACTCATAAAATTTCATTTTATTTTATTTTATTTTACTTTTTTTAAGAATTTTATTTCTTGATCATTTTAAACGATGAAAGACAATTTTATATTTTGACACATGCATACGATATGTTACAATGTATCGTGGCGTGTATAAAGTGAGCGACACTCTGAATTAATCACATAAAATCGAGCCTGGGTTATAAAATTCTCGACGATAAAAGAATGAAACTTTTCGAATCACAAACGATTGCTTGAAAGAAGAACTTCGAAACCGTTATTTCAATTTAATTATGGAAACTGATCAGTTCAGCAAATTGGCCTTTCGCGGAACTCGAATTGTATTTTTCTATCGTTCGTGGGTTTCGTGTAGAAAAATGTCGCAAATATTACAGATTTTTCGTGCGACTAAAATTCGAGAAGAAAGGCGAAAAAATTTTAAATAAACAAATTTTTCTTTGGCTCGGTGGCTCTACCTAATTAACCGAATTGTTACATCGCCGAGGGAAACTTCCCTAGTGACACTAAAAGAAACGAATTAGCTACTCGAGAGTGACAGGGGTAACTGAAGCACTAAGAACAGGGGCGTAACTGCGGAATGAGCGAAGAGTGCCAAGGGGATTAATCTCATCGAAGCGAAAAGAAGGTAACAGCCCTGGATCAATTTTCCTCCGACGGGATCACAACCTACTGACATTAAGAAACGAGTAATTTTTCTAAAATAGGTTTCGAAAAACGTAAAGAGTAAACATTCAAAACGGATAATTACCAGATTACATTTTTATTGTACCTTTAACACCAGACGTAGAGAAATTTGTATGCCTTCAAATATATTTATGGACGATAATGATAATTCATATTTTTGCAATCGTAGCTAAGGAAATTGTTGAAAAATATCTTCTCTTGGCAGTGTTTCGAAATCACGCAAGTATAAATAAATTGGATCGTTGAATTTTTGAGATTTTATAAATATTATAACGAGTACTTCATCTTCGATTCATATATTTTTCCAATATTGCGCGTCATTTTGAATATTTTAAATTTCCTGTAAATTTTGAAATATTTTTTTTTCTTTTGTATTCTAACTCTTGTACAAACGCATGAAAATCTAGTTCACTAAACATACACTAAATTCCATTCAATACGCTCAGTGTTCACAAAGTAAACGAAATATATTTTCCAATGCCGCAATACGTTTAACACGCTCGTCTTTCTCGTATTACACTCTGAGCCAACCAATTCCCTTCAACGTTCGATCCTCTCCGAACATTAATTGACGTCAAACATACTATTAACCCGTCGAACGTCAAATTATGTTCCACTTAGCGGGGGGGAACAATGGAGAGAATTTCGTGGCGTGAGGAAACACATCGTCGAATGAAAAATGATCCCGAAACTTCTTCCGCGGCTGTTCTTCCGTCACGGCCTCTCGATATCCACCATAGGAAAGCTACAACTTTCCACCTTGCTGCTCGTTCTTAAAAAGAGAAAAAAAAAAAAAAAGAATTAGAAAAAAGAAAATAAAAGAATAAGAAAAAAAGAAAAAGAAAAATGAACCGAACGAAAAGTGGAAAGAAGAAAAATCGCGAAGGTGGAGCGAGTGGACGACTATTATGGAAAAATGGAGTGGCACGGTGCGACGATAGTCTTTGCTGATGACGTGCGAAACAAGGGGAGCGGGAATAGAAGCGGGTCGTCGTGTTTATAAAGAGATTGACGGGTGCGCGTGAGGGGCGATAGCAACGAAAGGACGAGAGGGTCCAATAATGATCGATCACGCGTTACGTCCGTTACGGATGTCGTATCCTCCTTTTCGTACGAGTCGGTCATTTGCGCGAGGAATAGGCCTCTCCCCTCCCACAGCAATCCGATAACGAGCCGCGAAAAAACGCTTTTCGGGGAAGAGTAACGATGTTAAGTATCGATGAGATGACATCCGCTTTTTCCTGCCTGTCCGCTTTTTTTCCCCCCTCCGCTCGAAGGAACGATGTTTACGAGTCTGTCTGACGAAATTCTTCGTGCATCGACCATCTTACGGATTAAGAGAGAACGTAACTTGAGAGAAAGAGAGAGAAAGAGGAAGAGAGATGAAGCGGAGGATGAATAGTTTAAAATTTTAATGGAAATTTATAAGGGTTGAGGGAGAGGAGGATGGGATGTTTTAAAGTATGAATAAACGGCTGTGCAAAGAGATTCTAGCGGTTCAAAGAGGAAAAGAACACGGATGGAGGGAGGGTTGATCGAATATCGTCGGACGGAGAGATTTCAGATATAAGATGAATTGGGTAGATCGGTACTTGGCGAAATTAAGCAATTCCAACTAGTTACTCGGGCGTGATTTATTATACTTCTGGCAATCGCGGTGAAATTTTCTCGAATAACGATTCATCGGTTTAATTAAAATTATCAACTATCGACCTTCTTGTTTCCCTTCGCGGCATAAAATTTGGTTAATTTCGATCATCGTTTGATCGAGAGTAGAATATTCAGAATAGAGATTGATAATAAAGAAGGTTTCAGATGGTACATAAGATTTTGAAAACTCGTTTAACCCCGCAGAGGCTCGTGGCAAGAATTTTGATTTTCATTAGATCGAGAGTGCATTTTAATTCTCATTTCTTAGAATACAAATTGATAATAAGTTTCAGATGGTACATAAGATTTCGGAAACTTGTTTAGCTCTCCGGAAGCTCGTGACAAGAATCTCGATCGTCGTTAAATCGAGAGATATTGAAAATATTTAGAAACTAGTAACAGGTTTCAGATGGTACATAAGATTTCGGGAACTTGTTCAGCTATCCGGAAGCTCGTGGCAAGAATTTTGATCATCATTGGATCGAGAATGCATTTTGATTATCGTTAGATCGAGAAAAGAACATTTTGAATAAAAATTAACGATAGGTGGTGCGTAAAATTTTAGAAACTTGTTTAACTCTCTAGGAGCTTGTGACAAAAATTTATTTATACTTCCACATAGAGGTCAAAAGTCTCGTAAGCACGTGCTGGTGGAACATGCGGCTAGAGGGTGCGAATTAATTAAAAAATGGAGGCAGTCGCGACATTGAAAGAAGTCAAAGAGTATGGAACATCGATATTACCTGTAAAAGAGGGAAACGAGGTGCGCGAGTGGGGGCGGGAAAACTTGGCCAAACTAAAATTGCCGTGCTTGTCGTTCGAGCATTTAGCGAATTGCTCGCGGGAAGCGCAGTCAGCTTATGCTATCCGCATTGAAACTTCGAAATCGAAAGCGGGGAATCGACACGGGGCGAGAAAAACGAATGAAACGCACGACGATCCGCTCTGTGTAAAATCGCGGCCGATCGTTCAATCAAATTTAGACCTCGCCTTTTCATTTTTGTTAAACACGTCAATTGAACATTTTGTGGAATTTCTCGCAAACGTGGCTAGATAATTTCGCTATAATCGGTGATATTAATTAACGTGACATAACATAGGTTTCTTGTGTTCTTGGAAAAGAAATGTCACCGTTTGTTTCTCGATTTTCTTTTCAAAAGATTTTTACTCGAGGCAGAAAATGTATTTACATTCTATTACGAATCCTTTTCCGCAATTTTTGTTCATGCCCCTGTACATTTTTGAAACAATTCGTTGTAATAATTTTATAAAATCCCCAATATTTCAGATACAAACTCTCGGAGAAATCGTTCTATTCGATAACAAAGATTTCAGCTTTTACCGGTGATATCGAAAATTGCACCATTAGAAAATGGAACACGGCTGCGCATCTAATTAGAAAATTAAACGGAATTCGTAGAGATCCGTGTACTCGTAGCTGCTCTTAAAAGTCACGTACGTCGAGATAATTAATTAATGATGATAATCAGTGATCGATAATGTTAATTAGCATCTCCGTGTATTACTCCACGACGGAGAATTTTGAGAGGTTGTGACACACGATGTAAATCAAACAGATGGTAAAGAGAGAAAGAGATGCCAGTTCCGCTAATGAAATGACGATTTTGGCTGCTCGTAATCGAGTTATTTTCCGGAGGAATGGCAACTCATACGGCATAAATGATGATGCATCGCGGAGGATAAATGTAGGAAATTATCGAAAAGAGAGATGACAAGTTAAAAGGCGGAAGTTGGAATAAAAATTAATGGTCGTTTACAGGATAACACGAGAGGAGAGAAGAGGAACAAAATGAGTCGGTGAATTATGGTAAAAAAATTGCACGGAGAATTAATGCGAAGCTTCGTAAGAAAAATAACTGTAACTCGGTTGTTTCTCCTTCCTCCTTCTCCCATGATGCTTCATAACGACACTTGAAGATTTCAATTTCCACAAAATGTGGTTACGAAGAATCTTAGTCTCGACATTAATCTCGAAGAGCCGTATCATGTAAAGTCCAAACATATTAGAAGTGAAAACTAACGAAGCTTTGTTTCAAGTGTATTAACGTATTGCTTCTGCCTCTGCGTGTGTGTAAGTTAGGTTTGCTTCCTGTCGAAAATCGCCGCGACACGAATATGTTAATATAAAATATTAACTTTCTTTTAAATGAAATTAAATTAAAGTTAATATAAATATTAAATTTATAATATTGGAAGATGAATTATTCTGGAACAATAGAAATATAAATAGACGTTCGATTTAATAAGTTATTAAAATTGTCACGTTTCGCGGATGCCACTGCAGTTTACGAGATTACGTGAAACGACAATCAAACGCCTGTTGGAAGCGTGACGTTAAATGGAGAGCAGGTTCACTGAACTCTGGCTTTCATCGTCCCCTTTGAATCCTCGTTAAGAATTCTTGCTCTCCACTCTCGCTCTAAACTCTTTCTCGACTCTTATTCACCACGCACTGTCTGTCTGTAAGAGGACTTAACCCCTTACAAGTGCATACGTATACTTTCTAATGGTCACC
This sequence comes from Tetragonisca angustula, assembly GCA_036937485.2. Taxonomy (NCBI): domain Eukaryota; kingdom Metazoa; phylum Arthropoda; class Insecta; order Hymenoptera; family Apidae; genus Tetragonisca; species Tetragonisca angustula. Next base: position 1,201,336 of record JAWNGG020000034.1, on the reverse strand, counting down.
ACTCAATCTCCTAGACACGCGCGCGCACTCTCTCACAATCCTGCCCTTTCCCTCCTCTGTTCCCGCCAGCATTCCGTTTCTTCCATTTGTTAAATTCAATTCTCGACGATTTAATAATAACCTGCCGTGACTGTGACCCGAGTTTGACACTTTGTAAGTTCATCGCGAAGCGACGGGTGAACTATTGTTTCTAAAGGAGTATATTTTATCGTTGGAGGCAAAAGGGTTTAACGTAGTTGGTGCAACTGATTTATAGGCTCGCCTGACTCAGCTTGATCGACTTATGAATATGGAACTCGATATGTAGAGAAACCCAAAGGCGCTGTTTAGCACCTGTTTCTTTATACCATGTCGGAAAGAGTGCAAAATAAAATCGTAGAAACGAACATTTAGTCGAACGGACCAATTTTCCGGATTTTCTGAATTTTCACTTAGTCGAATTTTGAAGTCTCTTTTCAATTTTCAAGTTCCTCCCATTCGAAAGCAATAATATTCCGAGACGTCTTTCAATCCGAATCAGTATCGATAACAAAGTCCAGTCTGGTTACTAAAAATTATATTATAAAATATATAAAGAAAACATAGAATATATAATTTTATGAAATATATCTTATAAAAAAGTCAGTTCACGAGTCCGCCGAAATGACCGGTGCAATTCCATCGGGGGAACGAACGATCTCTCGACGATCTACGAGAGTTGGGGGTAGAAACGGCAAAGACAAAGGGTGATCGCATGCGCGTGCACACGGTCGCGCAATGGAAATTAACACGTGGACCAAAATTACGAGGATGCGTGTAATTAATCCGTTGGTCGGCTATCTGTGCACTTAGTAACACCGAATAAATGGATTACAGGCCATCGGAAGTGACGTAATACTCGGTCGGCTGCTGATCAAGCACGCAGCGTTAGTCGCGAAGTGATCAGTGTTATCCAACCTCGAACAAGCCGCCGTTCGATGTTCGAGCCTCGTTTGAACGTAAGCCAAGACGTTCAGAACGTGGGCTCAATGTTGGTAATAATAGGCACGCTCGATATCGATATTTTAGTTAATCGTATTCTATCGAATGGAATGGGTTTGCAGACCACGTAACGTATGAAAGTTGAACACGCGAGCTATATAGCGTTTATGCAAAATGTAATGCTGAATTTTGCTCAAGTTCGTCTAATTGGAAGTGTTAATGGTGTTTTGCAGTGTTTGAAAGTCCATTGGAATTGGTTTGTTCGCCGTCTGTAACGAACAATTGAATTTGAAGGGCGAATTTGACTTTGGCTTATAGTATAACTGAAATTTATTTCTTTTAGTTTAACACATAACTGTGTAATAGATAAAAAATACATAAATGCTGGTATATTTGGATTTGGTATTACTAAATTCAAAAATATTGTCTACTTCAACGTTTTTCAAACCCTATTGTTGCGTGAATGTGAATTCTGTGCTTTTACATTTCCAAAATTTCAACAAATTTCGTTACTACGATTTATCCCCTAACTTTGAATTTCACTCTTATATTATATTAATGCTTGGACAAGTCACCAAACAATTGTTGTTATCGATGTCAGAAACGGAAGAAATCATACGCTCATTCGTTTTACTAATATTACAATGTAACATCAATATTTATTAATGTCATATTTTATTAATAAAATTCTGTTCAATTTATTAATATTAATACATAATTTATTAATATTTATCAATTTTTTTTAAATATTCAATGATATTTATCAGCTCATTAATATTAATAAATATTAAATGCATTTTCAACTCCCACATTTGAATTTCAAATTACCCCAAAATTTCAAGCTTCCAAAATTTCGACAAATTTTATCACCGTCAATCGCCCAAACGTGCCTCGCGAAAGAACTCTCAGCTACCTCGAGTGCGAAACATTCCTCTCGATGTCATCGTCTCGATCCATCTAACGACGCGGCGAGTTGATCGCGTTACGACGTTTGCGATAATTAACGGATCGCTGGCAAATCGTGCGCGACGATGATCTCGCGAATTGCCTGTTGACCCGTGGCATTCTCGCAAGGCAACCGTTTAATGAGCCCCCCTTCCGGCGTATTGAAACCTGTCGCGCGTGTTCTCGTCGAAGTTCAACGATCGTTCTGCTGTGGCTCCGGTTCAAAGACACGTCCCTCGTCGTCGGGGAGATGCGTTTGCTTTCGGCGATAGCTCGGCGCCGTGTCAATCGAAGGATCGATCGCGGATGGCTCGCGGACGATACGAGTTGTTTCAGTGACGCGTATCGCGATTTAACGAGACCTGGCCGAGTTGTAAATCTTGGTTGCGTTAACCATCGGCGACCGGTCGATCAAAAACGTCGCGCGATAATTCCCTATCGTTTAACTGCCACGGAGAATTCGCGTGATTAGATTCTCGATGATTAGATCTGACGGTTGCATGCACTTTAATGTAACTTGTAAATTTATTTATTTATATAATAATTATAATAATATATAATATAATAATAATAATTAAAATTTATTTATTTATATATATATTATTATTAATAAACTTAAACTTAACAAAGTTTTATAAATATGTATATATATATTTTAGTAATAATTAGAAATTAATTTTGTTAATAGTTTAAAGTACGAAAATGAATTTTTTAAAAAATAAATAAGTAAAATTTATTTCGTACCTTTTGTATCAGGGTTAGTTAATTTATTTTAATAATTTTAATTATCTCGGAAGTAAATAATCTAAATATATGTTATATATATTATTATTAATAAACTTAAGCTTAACAAAGTTTTATAAATATATATATATATATATATATTTTAGTTTTATAAATTTATATATATATATATTTTAGTAATAATTACAAATTAATATTATTAATAGTTTAAAGTATGAAAATGAATTTTTTAAAAAATAAATAAGTAAAATTTATTTCGTACCTTTTGTATCAGGGTTAGTTAATTTATTTTAATAATTTTAATTATCTTGAAAGTAAATAATCTAAATATATATATAAATATTATTGTTTCGTGACATAAAAAAAATAAATATTTGTCGTATTTATTAATATCTAGTTTTTTTTAAATAAATTTAATTTATGTATATAATACGTTATATTTATATGTACGTTAAGACTGTTAAATGAAAAGTTACGGGACTTTGCAGAAGAGAAAATAGCGTGAAAGAATAATAAACTTTAAATTTGAATTGCAAATCGAAAGTTAAGTGATCGATCATCGGCGCAACATTCTTCTTTGTCTCTCTCGTCAAATTTCGATAATCAAAATAGCGATATGAAAATATTTTCATGTGATTGAAAGTTGCAACCCTTTCTCGATGGACAGTGATGCACGTAATCACAACAAAATAAAGTAAATTTCGATTTAAATAATTTTTAGAGCATAGGCGAGAATTGTCAGATAACAGAGGAATAAAGTTTGGGAGAGAGAGAGAGAGAGAGAGAGAGAGAGAAATGGAAGGACAAATGCATGGAAAGGCAAAAGAATCCGGCCATAAATCTGCTAAGAGCAGGGATATACAGCTAAACCAATATCTTTACCCTAAAGTAGAATCAGAGTGCCAACCTTGAACGACTAAATCTTGCGGCTTCTACTTTATTCCTGTCTTAAGATATACTTGCCACTGTGCTCTTAACTTTGAAATGAAATACTCTTACAGCCTTTTATTTATCTACTGTAACAGGTATATATATTTATTCTGGTCGTTACATTTATTTATCTTTTTTCTTTCTACGTTTGTCTTATTTTAAAAAGTACAATATTTATTACAATTACGGGAAGAATTATAGGAATAAAATTATTATTTCTATTCTGCGAGTGTGTGTCGTGCAAGTCACAATTATTTGTAATTTGTAAGGCGAAGTCACTTTTATGCACTCCTTAGAATCAGATATGCGTGTATAGCAGATGTAAAGAATTTAATTCAATGACTCTCATTATCGAAGATTTATATCATTTTATTCATATTTGTATATTTTTTTTTTTGGTTAAGTTCATAAATCGGATGTCGTGTTTTACATACGCGTATAAATGATCGCCAATTACGTGTACGTACAATGGGAAACTTCGTTTGGACAAATCACTAGCTAAGCACAATGCGTGAAAATGATGAACAGTAACAAGTACGCGCAGTATTTGCATTTTGGATTCAGTGACCTATCAATATTGGTATTTGTTGAAATTGTTATTACTTAATTAATTTCATTTACAACGCTGACTGCAGCAGAAAACCAGATCAGAACAATGGCACTCTGACAATAATTATATATGAACACGTGTCGGTAATATCAACGCACCAGAATTGAAACTTGAACAAATCGTGAGCAGTAATAGTATCAACAATGAAAATGTAATTTTACGAGTTTTGCTCTAATATTTTGGATATTCGTCGTTTTATTTTTATGTTTCAAATCCCTCGATTCCGGAGCAGCAAACTTTACTTTTGTCACGCTTTAGCGAATTGAAAATTTTTTTTCACGGAGAATTCTACTATTATAGTATCTTACAAACCTAACCTAATTTAGTACTTCAACAAATGTTTTTCGAAATAAGAGTTTGTACTATATATTAACTCGCTGACCATTACATGGAATTTATACGCACGTTACGTCTATGAAACGGATTATTTAATTTTTATCACGTTATTTTTTATTTTGTAGTGTTGTCTGATCATGTATATCACTCCTTTGTGACGAAACTGATATGAAAGTGAACTCGAGGAACTGTGTTTTTCAAGAGACATGCAAATTGTTTTCAAACAAAATTAAATATTATTTTGTTAATTTAGTTGAAAGAAAAACAGCAATAAACTTCTTACGTCTTATCAGTACTAATTTACAATGATAGTCAAGACAGAATTCATAATAAATGTATATATATATATATATATATATATATATATATATATATATATATATACATTCTATACATTCTATATATATATATATATATATATATATATATATATATAGAATGCAACAGTATCAATTGAATCAGAAAGAGCAATATAATTCCTTTTTATCGGCAAAATTATGAAGACTAACATGAAGTATGATGTAAAATTTTCATAACTGATAATATGCCATAATGAATTTCATAATTCATGTTCATACTAATTTCATAATTGATATTCTCTCAGAATGAAAGATTCTTCGGTAACATTTCTATAATAACTCGAAAATCACGTTTCTCGAGTTGTACGTATGCGAGGAAGTAATACGCGTGTGTTGCTTGAAATTATTATGCAAAACTACAAAAATGTATCAAATATCAAAAGTATAATACTCATTATAATACTTACGATTAGTGTATGAAACAAATCTCCGCGCAAGCGGATTTTCAATTTTTCGAATTGCGTTTACAAAGAAATTTAAGTATACTCTTTGAAGTCACATTTAAGTTTATGCTTGAGTTGAATCATTGTTTCCCACGCCTAATTAAAAAGCGATCACTTTCGAATCACGGTCTATCCTATTTTATTTTCGAACGCGAGCGAGAATTAATCGAAAGGATCTGTTCGCGAGCATCCACTAATGTGAATGCATCGAGGGCCTTATTTACGTAATGCCGCGTTCACACTGCCATTTACGAATTGTTCGCTAAGAAAAACGATATCGTTGCAACCTGACCGCACTTTGCTAAAGTAACAGCTGTTGACGAGTTCAAAGAAATCACATCAAAGAAATCTGTTTGCTAACTCGAAGCGCAACGCGGACGCATTAAGGGCCTTACTTTGTAATGCCGCGTTCACACATATTCCACAAATAATACCAATTAATTGATCAATAATTTTTTTACTATGTTTGTTAATCTTAACAACAATTTTATTTACTTCAAATTCGTATTTTATTTTCAATATAATTAACTAAATTAATAAAATAAACAAAAATAAAGTTAAATTTAAAAATTTATATTAAAATGAAATTAATTTTAATAAATTTATTTGAAAGACTTGATCCATCAATTTATGTTGTTTATAATTTCCAATTGTTCAATTGCACTAATCACAGTTCGCTAAAGCGTATACAACGCAGTTCGCGAATCGTTCGCCAGCAGCAACGTGAACGCGGCATAAGAAGCTGCGACTGTCACCGTGCTTCTCTCGTTACTAGCTCCATCGACGCGACTGGATTTAACAAGCGTCACAATGGAAACGAAACGGTGAAATATCCACGGCTGGAATAAATTGCATAACACGTTATATAATTACACCGCGTTGTCGCTTGATAATACGTTTCGTAGGAGCATCGGCAACTGCGACACCCTGGGTAGACGTTTTCATTATTTCGATGAAACCCGGTCACGACGTGACTCGTTTAGGCAGAAACAATCGAATCCGTTGCCCGGTACCGCGTGTAATAATAATGCTTCGTGCGCAATTAGTCGATCGTCGAAGCCGCGTTTGCCCGCGAATTAAATTGATTTCGCGTTTTCACCGGAAGTTTCGCCGGCGCATACCGCGAGAACACGGAAACGAACGTTAAAACTCGTTATCGAGAATGAATCCATTTCAATTTGCCCCGGTGCATTTGCCCGCATTCGTGTCGCGTGCCAGGGGTTATTTTATATTCTTCCGGTTCATTTCGAATCGATTCGACGCACTTGGTTGGCTGCCTCGCGTGCTATAATTATCGTTCGCATGGAAATGACGATCAGGTTACGGGATTTTCAACTACACGCGGCAATTTCGCTAGGTGGATTCGCCCGGCCGTGAAAGAAGGGGGATGTCTGTTTGCCTGAATTTTGCGAAATTGGCTGGGAGATCTGGCAGATGAAATTTTTGCCGGGTCTGTTGGGAAATTCGGGCTGTATCGGCGAATTTGAGCAACGATAAGGGACAATTAGGGCGGAGAGATAGTGAATCTCGCGAGGAATGGGAGATGTTTTAATTTAACTGAAGATTCGAATTCGTTTTTCATCAACTTAGTCTTTTTCAGATCATTTTATTGGCATTGTTCTTCGTCTCAATTCCTGAAATTGATCCAAGCACATTCTGAAAATGAGCTATTAATGAGGTGAAAATCCCATCTTTGATCACTTCGACTCACTTCAATATTAAAGAAACAAAAATTAATGCAGGATAAAGATTAACATAATATCTTGCCTGACAGACAGATTGAACGACTTTCCAGTTCATACAGACAGTTGCGTGCGAAATTAAATTACGACACGGAGCTGAATCGCATTCCATAAATTACAAATTTAAATGGGATCACAAATTTAAATGCTGGCTTATTACCAGCAATTAGCGTGAGCAGTCGAATTTCTTATTGGCGGGATTATTGTTTGACTCGTCCCCGAACGCGCGAAAATGGGAAATGGTTGGAGGGGGAAGGTCAGAGGGGAAAGTTCGCAGGCTCTGTGCAGTGGCGCATTCGAGTCACGCGTGCCAAGGTTTCGACAGATCACCGAAGGCTTATTTCTAAAGAACTTAGCGCGAAAGAGAGAAAATAAAGACCAGCTGAGGGTTAATCTTCTGCCGTCACTCACGCCGTCACCTTACCTATCTAATCCAGAACTCGCTGGTCTGTGAGAAGAGAGAGAGAGAGAGAGAGAAAGAGAGAGTGGGAGTCAGCTAGACGTATCGATGCCTCGAATTTTCCTTCTCTTCAGCTCTCTCGAATTTTCGATATCGCGAAAACCGGCTCGCGAGTCCTTACGTCTGTTCGTAATCTCTTTAGGATTCACGGCGTGCGTCAAAGAAAATGTGATTGCCCCTCGCGAAAATTCCATCCCTTGAGAAATTGAAGTTTTACCTTGAAATAGTCGCGCGTTTTACCCCCGTTACGGGGAACGAGCGTGCGGTTTTCAAAGAGAGAGCCGTTCAACTTTCTCATTTGTCCGCGGGAGATAATTGAAACAGAATTTTAAGCGAATGGACAGCTCGGACAGTTCGGGAAGGAAGGTTTAATTTTCACATTGATGTCAATCGAATTTCAACCTCTTGGATTCGATCCTTTTAAAACAACCTTGCAGTCATTAGAAATTAAAATCTTTGGCTCCATCGTTGTTTGACAATTTTGAATCATTTTCTAGCGATGATAGTCTATCTCCTAATTTCATTTCAGTTAAGTCTTAAATTGAAACTCTGACGAATACGTAGTCCAACTTTTTGCAATAAAACAATCAATTGAATTACGAGTCGAACTTTAAAGGAACGCGTCTTATTAACAGGATTTTCAGTCGTGAAATTCTCGATACAGGCTCGAATTTTCTTTAGATCGTGTAGGATCGATGTTCCTTCTGACAAGACGCGTCGATCATCGGCGGAGGTTTGAGGAACGAGCGCGGCAAATCGTTCGGTTCTCACGATGACAAACGGCGATCAGTACGTCTCGCTGTCGTTATACGTTGACCGATCGTTTTATTAACCTGATCTTTCACGAAGTAATAGTCATTTTTCCATGGCCGGGAGTTGGTCCAGCTACGCGACAGCTCTCCACTCAACGGCCACCGATCCATTATCCTTCAGTTGACAGGGCAAACAGCGTCCTCGTGGTCGCCTCGGTGACGACCAATGCATTTCAAATAGGGCCATTTACGGATATTTGTACGCACGGTGGAAACCGAGAGACTCTGTACTTTGAATTGCGAAAGAAACAGAAAAGATTCTAAAGACGCGAAGAGATCCTACGTAGCACAAAGGAACCCATGTTTTTTAATTAGGACGTGTTGTTTTACACTGAAGACTAATTTGTTAAAGTACGCAATATATATAAATATATATAATCAATATTTTTAATATATATAAATATATTGAAAATTATGAACACTCATGTTTACTACACACGCAGTTATGAACGTAGTATATAATTCTCAGAATAGGTGGAGAGTATTTAATAGAGAATTTATACTGTACCAGTTTTAATTCTAGTATTATCGACCCATTAGAAGACGTAAAAATTCTTGATTAGATCCGTTTTCGAATTTTTGAGGGATTTTGTTCTTCGAATTGAGAATCAGGAAAGACTGATAAAGATTTCATATTTTAATTAGAACAGGTTCTTTCACCCCCTGAAGAGTTTTTAACAGAGATTAATATGATATATTGAAAATTACAAACACACACACACACACACACACACACTTGTGTTTGCAACGTATTAATAAGTGAATGTAATATGTATCTCAGAATAAATTACTGTTACCAATATGGCAGAGAATATTTAGTAGAAAACTTGTACTGTATCATCATTATTGTACCACATTTTAGAAGACGTAAGAATTCTGGATTAAATAAATTCTCGAATTTTTAATCGAATTTTCAACTGAATCGCAAAATGCACAAGATGCAAAACGAAATTTTCGCGAAACAATGTTAATGATAGTTTCACGACTCCGACGCAGGTAATTCATGCGCAAATGCTGCAGTATAATCAAAGGAATTGTACGGATGGAACAGACGATTTCTCGATGATTCAGCGGTAGTGGTTCGAGTTTTTACAATAAAGTCGTGAATTCTCAACAGCCACGGAAAAGAAGCTTGGGGGCGTGTTTTTTCTTCCCCTCGGGGGGAGGTGTGGGGGGGGTACGAATGAAAGGGGTGGATTAAGCGAGGACAGCGGTGACTGGCCATTTTCTTCGTTTCTCGCCATAAAATTTTTAATGCGTCCGCTTTACGGAAGGCAACGCAACTATCGCGAGAAAATGAAGACGAAGCAACGGAAGAAAGGAAAATTGGAGTGCAACAATCTTATATTCAAGCAGGAAAGGATTATTTTGCGAAAGTTTCAAGGTGCAAATTTCTTCTCGGATGATGGATCATTTTTGGACGAGTTGATAAACAGTAGAGGTTTTATTGGTTATAATATTTAATTAATATTTAATGAATCTATCTTTTTTTATTCTTTTACAATTTCTGTTTGTACGTAACAAAAGTTTCCTTTCCTTTGACTTCCTCGCCAGTTTCCACGATTGAATGCACCATTGTCAAGATGATAAAATTTTTATCACGTGCAGCTCTAATTAGAATTTGCTAGAACGATCGGTTTCGTAATCGTGAATTTAACCATCATCTTCGTATCAAATTCAAATCTCTCTTGTCTGGGTTCGACTTAGATTTTCGTTTAAACATAGCGACAACAGCTTGTTTGTTTAATGATCCAAGGCTGCGGTCTAATTGTGAATTTTGTTCGTTGCGCGCTTCAAAAAAGTCAATGGCATTCTCGAATCTCGACGATTTATCGAAAATAGACGGCCGGTGAATTGTTGCAGATAACGACAGCTGTCAAACAGCCAGTCGATACGAATTTTCCGCCAAGTTCTTTTATTATGCACAGGACAATGTCAAACTTCGATCACTTGGTGGCACTCTGTCAATTAGCGGTCGATCGTCGGACGAGAAATTCGCGATCAATCAAATTCCCGTTGGAAGAGTCCGCGTGGAAAACGTGGTTACAGATTGCTGTAAAAAATTCTTGTTATCTCCCATCCCCCGTAGGGAAACGCGGACGTCAAAAGAACAACACGCCCCATAACGTCGTTCTTTCGAATTTTTCTAAATGGTTCTCGCGCAACAAAAACGTATCTATATCGTACAAATGGAGCGGTACTTTCTATCGAAAGAAGATTAAAAGGAATCAAGTAATTCTAACAATTAAATAAATTTGTAGATTTTAATTTGCTTCGCCGACGAATGTCGTTGCTCTCAAGTTTCCTTTTTAGTTGCGACTGTTTGTTTCACTTTTGAAATAGTAGAAACGCCTAGTTGATTATTCAGCCAACGTCTAAGGTTTTCGTGTGAAAAATTATGTTGAAATTTACAGAAGCTTTTGTGAGGGAATTTCTTTAGTACTTTCGCTATAATTTTTAACATGATTAAACCTCTGGTGTATAACAAAATTATGCAGTTACGTTCACTGATCTTTCTTCATTATGATAACGAGGTACATTATACTTATGTTATTGTGATGACTTAGGTTACTCTGATTTTATATCTATTTTAAAAAACACTTTGATAAACTCAATAATTCGCAACTGACGTAGTCCTATCCATTAAGAACCCAAATTGATCCAATATTTCTAATCACAAAGCAGACGGCTAATTATAAAACGATTATTCTTCAAGAATGATAGTTATCAAAGTGCAATAGCTAACTCTGTTCCTTTCAGTATCAAAAAAAAAACCTCACACCGTTTACGTTTCACCGTTCTTTCCATTACAAACAATGAAATCCTTTGTGCCAGATTTTACATTCGAAAAGATAATATTTTCGAGCGAGTTTCCAGAATTTTGTTGAAAAAGTTAATTTTCGCCGCGTTGGAAATTACGCGAAAGTACTTGAAACGGGGAACGAAAGCCACAGTGTTCAAAGGATCGAGCCACAAGTTCGTCCGACGCGGCGGAGCATTTTTAATGGGCTGGCGTTTCTTCTTTTTTTCTTTTTTTTTCTTTTTTTTTTTTACGCGGTCGTCGCAGAATCCTGCATTCGGCCGTTGCGTTGGTTCACGTGAAATTCGCCCATGATAAAGTATTATGTCGCGAACAGGCCTGTCGGCTGTTCGTGGGACAAAGACTCCCTCTGACTTGGCACTCGGCGCGCTGATGCTTTAACAGGTAGCAAGCAGCGTGCAAAGGATGAAAATGACGCGAGTTCTTTCAGCACTGCGAGATGCTTTTGCACGAATCTCCCGGCTGGCGACGAATTGTTCGAAGGTTGGAAAAAACTTTTTGAACATCTGTGTTGTTCTCAAGTGTCCGGGAGGAACCGCTCGTCGTACGTTTAATTTTTCAATAAAATTCAATGGTTAAGTGAGCGTGGGATAAAACGTTGATTGATTGTGCCTAGAAAATTAATTTCAATGTTTTCTTTTTTTACACAATTTTTATCATTAAATGCTTGAAATTGCTCGTCAACGTTTAACATTCGAACTACCGACGACGAGGGCATAAAATTTCCATCAGATATATTAAAGCAAAAAAATGGAGAAGCTTTATGATGTAATAAATCACACAAGCTTTTATTTACACGTTTGTCGAAAAATCATTTAAATTTTTAAAAATACATTACTCTGTGTCTATAAAATTTCCAACAAAAATTGCAAATTGGTAGTTTTAGTGTTAGTGCATTTTTATTTCTCAATGATATTTAATGATTAATAAGAAAGAAAACGTAGCAGGAAACCATTAATTGGTTGTGTCTGAAACATTGTAAAATTTTTATCGTTCTCAGGTGTCTGGTGCCGCTCGTCGATGTTTAATATAGTTTATTTTTCAATGAAATTTAACGATTAATCGTGGAAAGGCATGAGACGAAACATTGGTTGATTGTGTCTAGAAAATTAATTTTCTATAAGTTTCAATCTGTGATCATTCTTCACATCGAAACTACCAGAGCGATTGAAACGATATGTAATTTCGCGAACACGCGTACTCACCAGAATAATTGCAATAACTCTCCGTGAATTTTTCAATTTTGCAAAGCACGTGGATGAAGGTCTATTTACGTCGAAGTGCATGTCAGTGCATTTTTTAAATTTCGTGCATGTCATACACAATATACCGCGCTATATAAAAAAGAAAGAAAGAAAATACATTGTTCTCATGACACGATATTCTAGACGATGTTCTAACTTAAGAAAACATCTAATAATATCACTATTAAATCTATCAGAGACAAAAATCTCGTTCAAAGAATTTTTCAAATTTCGTACCTCATCGCGTGGGATATTCCTATTCGTCGAATGTCGAGGAGGCCGAGCTTAAGAAACCAGATCTAAGAGCATTATTTCGCCTGAATTTGCAATCCCGGTCAAAAAGAACCGGTTCATTCGCTGGTAAATGCTTGAAAGAGAGTCGAGCGTTTTCGAACAGCCACGCGTACTCGTGATTTCTTGATCGCGATGCAAAAAAAAAAAAGAATAAAAAAATACAGAACGCTGAACGATTTTGTGGAAATGAAATTTCTCTCGCCGAAGGCAGGCCTCGCCACGAAGGAAATCGTCGACGAGTTTGATCCACGAGAGGATCCGCGTTCGCCGCTCGTTGAGCCTTAAAGCAATCTGCGAACCAAGCTGATCATCATCTCCCTTTATTTTTCCTTCCTTCTGGTCAATGAACGCGCCTCGAGGACGATGAAGAATCGTTTTAGCGTCACGCGTTCACGACGGGTCAGAAAAGTATCGATACTTTGGCACTTTCTTTGCTTTACCGACGACATCTTTGTGGAAACGTTAATGACACGTTGATGCGACATTGCTGTCGTACAAAAGCAGTGTGCATAATGACAATTTCCATTGATGAGTAATACTGACAGTAATGTGAAAACTCGAGAGTCAAAAAGGTATTGACACGTTTGTAATTCCAGTGATCAATCTGCATTTAATGGCGGCATATTGAATGTTAGAAAAATTGTAAGAATTTAGTAACATTGGCTAACATTGGAATTGTGGAAATTTAGTAACATTAGTTAACATTGAATTTTTTTTTATATTCTGTTCAAGCAACATGATAAAGCTGCAGAAATAAACTCGTCGCGTACAAATAACTCTTTGATTTTCGAATTTTTATATTATTGTATAACTCGTTATTCAGAAATTACTACCGAGCGTTACTTTTGTATGCAGCGAACCATTTATGGATAAAGATTTTGTTAATGTATCATTTGTTTCGACAGAGATGTTGCAAGAAAACTGAACATGCTATAATATTCTTTGATCGACTATATGTACGAGGTTTTTTACATTTAAAGATAATTAATTTCGATATGTAATATTTAATAATCGATACTACTCGAAGTTTGTTGTTGCACTTTGCAAACTTGCAATTATGAATGGAAATACGGATTCAAAGTGCGAATTGCAAATGTTGTGCGTTTGCAAACGTTTGAATTTTTATTAAAAGAACGATAGAAAAGTTTGGATAGTGAGGCGAGCGTAAGTGAAATTCATCTTCCTCCGAGTAGATAATTATTGGTATCAAATTTGTAAATTTGGAACTTGCACTAAAAATCTCGAGTTTGAAAATTTTAGAGAGATAAATTGGTAAAATTGAATTTCTAAAATTTTTGTGATTCTGAATAATATCTCGAGTCCGAAAATTTGATATTGTAGATTAAGGAATTGCACATCGCTGTTCAGTAGGGGTATGCGATGATCGGGACGAGTCGAGTCGGATCGGATTCCTGAAAATTTCGAAAAGCGGGCTACCATTTCTCAAACTACTCTACAATGCTGTATAGCAGCCTACAAAATATGTAAATACACAGTTCAATTTCTTCTGCCAGTGAAGTTATTGGAAACACGGATTCTAAGAATCGTGCGACCTGATGTATACGAACGTGTGACTGCGTACTCAGTACTTGGACATTATGTACGCTGTTGAACAGTATCGCTGAGAAATTCGGCAAGCTCACACGTATATTTCAAACTCTGTGTAAATTTAATAAAGATTAAAAATCTTTAAAAAAAAAGTGTCGAGTGATAGTGAGAGTAAAGTTGTGGTAGCAGAAAGTAGTGCAGAAGATATCGTGCAAAGGAAGAAGGTAAAGAGAAGCTCTGTTTGGGAACATTTTCAAGAAAAAGATGATACAAAGGCGGAGTGCACGCATTGTCACCATGAATTTAAAACTAGGTATGCAAATACTACTGGTTTATTACGGCATTTGAAGCATGTGCACCCAAACATAAGTACATGTACTAGAAAAGAAACTGAATCGATATAAAATTTGTCGTATGTACAAAATGATACGCGAAAGATTGTTAAACCAAAAGATGTAACAGAAGGAATTGCTCGAATAATGGTTCTAGATCTGCGACTTTTCGATATAATTGAAGACGTGGGCTTTAACGAATTATTTATTCTTGTTACCAATCCTTTCCCGAATCCCAACTCTTTCGAGAATTCCGGCTCTTTCGAGAATCTCGAAATTTTCGAGTACCCATCTCGATCCCGAAGGAATTTCGTGTGCTTCGACCTGATATTTCGAGTTCTCGCACACCTTTTCTTTTCAGTCAAGTACAGACATCAAATCTGCATTCAGAAACGTTAAAAAGCGCTAAAGATTTTACAAATCAATTGAAAAAAGAAAACGATATTGCATCAGTTTACAAATTTTCGGCGATCAAATCATTCTTCATTTCGTCGCAATTTTCATCTAATTGCTACCCACGCGAGTGCCCAAAATATTTTATAACCAGATATAACACAGTTCCGCGGATAATTCTATTTATCAGTTGCAAATGAAAATCGATAACTAATTAGCCGCCCGATTCAAATGATATTCCCGCGTACACTGTAACTCGAAAAAGCGAAACGTATTTCACATTCCGAAACAACGGATGCAATTTAAACTCTAGATGTATTTCGCCATAAAAAAGAAAGGAAGGAAAATACTCGCCACGCGCGTCGAATTTACCAATCAACTCGTATCTCCATTTTCCAATACGCACGATTATATTTAGATATATCACCTACGAGCAACGAAATCGAATATCGTCGGAATTTCAGCGACGATAGGACGATATTTTTTTTTTTTTATTATTGCTCGTTTTCATCCCTTTCTAACTTTGTTGTATCCTTTGGATCTGTACGCGCTGAAATGGATACTATAAAAATTTTTCCGCAGGGAAGATTCGTTTCTGTACCATTGTTTTCTATTCGCGCGATTTTTATTTCATAATTTTTAAAAAACAATCGACGACTACCGATTGAGCTTTAAGTTGAAAGTTTTACAAGAGATGAAGATCGTTTCAGCGACGAAACGAAATCTGACGAAGAGCGTGTCATTCGAAAAATCACATAAATGATGAGACAATGAGAAGAAATTCTGTTTCTTTCATGTAATCTTTTTTTCTTTTTTCCTCTGCGAATGTGTCTATTTTGTACGTGCCAAATATTTACATGTTTTTAGCAGATGTAAAAATCAAAGTATAGATTATATACAATTATCGACAATACTGAAATTACAATCTATCCGTTGCTATTCTAAGGATTAAGTATTGGACATAATTCTACGACCTTTACATATATTCCAAAATAAAAAATTACAAAAAAAAAAGAGAAAAAGAAGAAAAGAAAAATTTATGCAGAAAAGAGAAATCTGCGTGTGCGTATTGTTTCAGCTTCCATTTAGCAAAATCACCTCGAAAACGTCTGAAACGTTGCGTTCGTTGCAACATTTAGAACAGAGAACAATTCTCTGGTCCGGCATTCATTTGTTCCTGCATAAACATCTCCGCAGTCGGTGGGTGGAGGGATTAAGCATATGCAAACGCGCCCCCGAACGTAGTAAATATTTTTCGAGAACACGGTGCAGATTCGGTTTGATTCGGCGCGATGGGAACGCGGAAGGGCATGGAGGAACAGCAGAAAAATATGTGGAGCGCGCAAATAGCCACCGTGTCTACGGCTCAAAAATGGCGGAACAAAATTAGCGAAATTTTCGCGAGTGGCGGCACGAGCAACGGCAGCAGCGTTTAACCGGGCGTTCGTTTTCCTTTGCATGGAACCGCAAACCGCAGCCTTTGACTCGAAACACCGGCTTATTTTACCGCCGCGAAATATATATACCCGCGCTTTGTGCGCGTTTGCTGCGTGCGTGTACGCGCGCGTCTGTCTCGCTTTGTCAGTGGAACGCCGATAATGAAAGCCGCAATTAATCCTGCGCTCGTCGCGAGCCCCGCGAGTCAAGACACACCGTTGGAATATTCTCGCGAAAGTAAGGCGAGAAAACAAAACGTGTCTGGCTCTTTATTTCAGTCGCTTTCGCGAACCTCGATCTTCTTTTTCTCCTCTCTTCCTTTTTGCTCTCCTTTCGTACCTTTCCACCCGATGTCGCTGGTTTCTTGGACTGGTAAATACTCTGAGCTGAGTATTCCGGTTACGCTGTTTCGTGATTCGTCGTCCCGATCTGGCGGTTTTTTAAAGCCAGCGTTGATCTGTTGATCGACGTGTACGATGCATGCGGTTTTTATTAATTTCAATTCTCTTCTTTCGTTTGTTTCCTCTTCGTTCTTTCTTGGCTCGTTCAGAGGTTGATCGAGAGATCGTTCGTTTGATTGGAACTGCTACTTTTATGCTCGCGTGTTCGCTGGTAAGTTTGAACCGTTTGAACGTGGCGGATAAAGGTAACCCACAGTTCAGAGGATCGTTACGAAAGGTTAAACCTTTTGAGTGTTGATTAATAGTTAGTTAAACTCGGAAAGATATTTGGTTTTTTCGGGAGTTGAAATTTAGGAATTCAAAGCCCGAAGGTGTTGTAGATTTTTTTAAAATTAAACGTCCTGTCAGAAGTGACTCTCCATATAAATCCTTCGATGATTTTCTTTTTTTTTTTAAACGAAACACTCGTAGGAACATATTACGAATATATTACGTACGTTATACGAAAAGTTTCGATTAAAAAGTGGTATCGGGATTATGACGAGCAGATTTGAAACAAACAATTTTAAAATGAACGTAAAAATTATGAGATTCGTACTCGACATTGCAACTAATTATATCGTATCAATTCTAACACGCAATTGAACCATACGATTCAAAATTGTTATTTCTATTGTATACTAATTCAAATTTGTCCAACATATTGCAATATTAATAAAATTTCAAACCTTTTTATAGAATATGTAACATACACGTAATATGATGATACGATGATACACGATATGATTCTTGTATGATAAATAAAATAGAATACAGAGATGTAGTTCTTGTATGATGAGTATTCGAATACTTTCACGAACATATATCTTAAAAACAATTATCGTGACAAGAGAAACGTGAAATAGACACACGTGATTGAAAAAAAAGAAAAAAAATAGAAAAAGGCACATAACTCGTTTTGATATGATGCATTTGTTGAAAACGCGTGGGTCGTTTCCAGAATCGTATTCTCACACGTGTAACGCGTAACGTTAGAAACGTATGTTATGTACGTGGTCCTCTTTGGGTCGAAATCACGTTCCCCTAAGCGTTGAAACAGGATGTGGAACGCTTAATGATAGAGTGTGAGTCGTTTTCAGGTTAAAGTCGTGTTCACACGCGCGTGCAACGTGCGACACGTTTTTCTTCTAATATCCGCGATGACACGAGTGAGTAATTAAGCACGTGTTAGCTACGTGTATTGGCCTTTTCAGCGCGCGGTTGCTTCATTAGCAACTATCTTTAACCAACTTCTTCTCGAGTATTCGATATTTCATGCCCTGCGTACACCAATCTATGTGATCCCCCGTTTAATTCGTTATTTAATATTTCAGCCGATTCGTGACTCGTGAAGCTAAACGAATCGATTACCGGTCAATGTTTGAAGCAGAAACTGCCGGTTAACTGTCGATAGTTCCCCTGAGATATTTGAGACTCAAATTGTTTAGATTTCAGATTATTTTCAATTAGTTACAGAATCAGAGAATTTCACTTGTAATTATAGTGCAATGATTTTATAAAAGAATTCGGAAATACAGAGGAATTTATTTTCAGTTTTTCAATTAATTTCGGTATTTAATTTACGTTTTTAATTTAATTTAAATTATTGTCGCACGATAATTTTTTTTAAAAGCCGTTGGTCTTATTAACGCCACGAAACGCTTCAAAATTAATCCATCTTTAAATCGTTGGATAGCAAATCGTTTATATTTGGACGTATCAAAGTACCGAGAAATAATGAAAATTCAAAAAAATAAGAAAGGATTTCCTGCTGAAGGGATCAGCATCGTTGATGGTTTCAGCGAAATTTCTAATGAGAAACACATGGCAACAGGTCGGATGGATTACTTGGAACAGTTCGTTGTCCTTCGGCGGAGCGTAAGAACGTGAGCTCTAAATATATTTCGCTCTCTTTTCAAACAATGAATTTCAGCCAGTTGGAACATTCTGCGATTGAAAATTTTGTCTTCGTTCCTTTTTCATAATCAGCAGGTTTTTATGAAGATTAATTCACGAAAATATGGTAGTTTGAAAGCTTTTTCATATTTTTCTTTTACATATTTTATTCACGTTTTAACAATGCTAAAAAAAAAAAGAACACACCACATTAAACATAGATGTTTCACAAAAGAGGTCTCCTAAAAAATTGGGATTTAATGAAATTAATCAACTGAAATTCATAATAATAAATTCTCAAACCACCGAACATTATACTTTTCCTAAATCCACAGTCAATTATAACATTCGTACTTTTCTAAACTTGTACTTCTAAACATGAAACATACACTTTTCTCAAAACTCGCAATTAGTTAATATCCCTAGCAATACTTTCGTACTTTTCTCTTTTTTTTCAAGCACAACGCAAACATTTATATACCGTAATCTGCGCTCTAATTTACTCCGCTTAATTTAGAGGTTCCATCGACGTCCATGGCGTGATCCATCGATCGCCGAAATCGATCGGGAAAGCATCGTGGCAATAGGTTTCATTAAACGTTCCCCAGACGGGCTGGTTTCTAGCTCTGTCAATTTCATTAAATCCGTGAAGCCTAGTCCCGGTCGTGTTTAGCGCCGGTTTGCGGTGTGTTTCTGTTCCTCGGAGGCAAAGGGGCCGGTCGAAAAATACGAGCGCGCCGGGGAACACGCCGCGGTCCCGTAATTAACCAGCCAGAAAGATTAAAGAGGGTGGAAAGCTCTTTTCCCTTGTTCCTTTGTGGCACCGCTGAAGAACGTTGCCTCTTATTTGGATTCCCTGGCCACCGATGCCAGCCAGTGTGTCTCGATGGCCGTGCGAAACTGCCATTCCTTCTTCCTTCGTCTCTTGTTCTGTCCGAAACTGTACGCGATGACGATCTCACGATGACGTCAAGCTAGAAGCTAGAGAGAAGATCGTCACTTACACGCGGATTTGACAGTTTAGAATTTAGAAATTTGAAATTTCTGGGATTCTAGAGTTTCGGGGGTGTTGAAAATTGAAAATTTGGCGATTTGAAGATTAGAAGGGGTATCCTGAAGTTTAGAATTTAGAAATTTGTAAACTTGAGGATTTAAGAGTTTTGTGAACATGGTGATTGAACATTTGAAAATTTGAAACTTGAAAATTGAGAATTTCGAAGCTCAGAATTTAGAAATTTAAGAATTTTAAGATTCTAGAGTTTTGGAGTCTTTGAGTTTTAGAGAATTTAAAAATGTGGAGATTTGAAACATCAAAATTCAGAATTTTGAAATTTAGAACTTTAAGAATTTTAGGATTCTAGAATTTGAAAATTTAAAAATTTGGAACTTGAAAATTGAGAATTTTTTGGTGTTTGGAATCTAGAATTTTAGAATTTCAGGATATTAGAATTCCAAAATTTCGAGATTTGGAACTAGAAAACTGAGAATTCTGAAATTTAGAATCCTAGAGTTTCAGTGTCTTGGAATTTTTAAAATTTAGAAATTTGACAGCTCTGACACCACAAAGTCTTATAAATTTCTCAAACTTTCATATTTCCACTGCCAACGTAATGTACGCTTTAAGTTAATCAAACACAAATTTACCTTTCAAAGTTGCCTTGCAATCCTTGTAACTTCGCTGTCGCGGTCGCGCAATGTTAAAAAATTGACCGTAGAACAATTGTTAAAGAATTGACAAAAGTTAAATTTAATCGAAACACTGTATTGGCGAGTGAACGGAAACAATACTTTGTACAATGCTCTACGTCCCTATCTTTTTTTCCTTCCTGCGTGCCAGCCTTCTCTTTTTTCACGTCCGTGCGAAGAAAATTCAAGGAACTCCCGACGGAGCTCCGATGTTCTCCGCCGCGATCTCCAGAAATTGAGTGCGTCGTTGAAATCGACGATGAAAGCACCCGCGGGAACACGAGGGTTTGCTGCCTGCGTTGGCCGCGATTCCATCGTTTATGAGGTTTGTAAGTGGGGCGTTGCTGGATTGCCGGAAATCAACGCAGTCTCAGGGGGAAGCCATCCTGTCTGCTAATGCGTGTTTGTTGCGTACGTAAGTCGGCAAAGAGAAACACTCTCGCTAATGATCGAAGCAACCGGTATATTCGTGATGTTTGCTCTGCTGTTGATTTGGAAGTTACTGCACGCGGGAAATATCTCGTGCTTGATCTTCGTTCAAACATTCACTTGACGGACACTTTGAGTTTCATAGACAATGTGAACGTTAGTATTCTAGATAATAATTTATGATAAAATGGAAATGACTTCCTCTCCTCCTCGCGACGTTCTTTTCTCAAAAAATTCTTTTCCAGCCTATAACTACGAATATTCTTGCACATTATACATTTATATGTTTAATCTTCCACTTCTCGGGATTTCTACAAATGTGTGTAAAGTACGTGCACGATTAGAACCAAATTCAATTTTTAAAATATTTATAAACTGTATAAATATGAGAGACTTGGTTTTAAAACCTTAGGTAAATACCATTTGATCGAATGTCAACTTTACGAATATTAATATTAATATGATACGAATGTTTTGAATATTAATATTAATATTAGGTAATGAGAAAAATACTTAGTTTTTGAACCATTGATCGAATGTCAACTTTACGAATATTAATATTAATATTATACGAATATTTTGAATATTAATATTAATATTATTCGAATATTTTGAATATTAATATTAAATTACCAACAATAAGAACGTTATTTTCCTGCACAGCGACTTTGCCAATTATTAGCAAAGTGGTCGCGGACTATTATATTTCTACGCGATGATTTCTAAGTTTCTGCGTAAATTTGAATTGCGCGCGGTTTTGGGATCGGTGCCATCCAGGCGTCTACGCTGTTCCTTATTAACGCCCGAGGAATTTCAGATTCATAGCATGGGATGGAATCTGTCCAATAAATATGTAAATAGAATTTTTACGAGCTCTTTCTTTCGTCCTGTTGGGAGAACGAAGAATCTTAATTTTCGATCTGGATGAATCTAGATCAGTCATTATCGAAGCGTAATCCCCATGAAATTGCTCGCTGATTGCTGATTTCGAGGCGGCTGTTTGTTGCGCAACTGTGTCTAGAAACTTCTATATTAAAGAATATATACGCATGAAAAATTAGTAGCTTCCTACCTTTGGAATTGGGAAAGTAGGTCGGAAAATAATATCCGAATATTTTATTCCACGCGTATAAAATACTCATTCAAAACGTTTAATTAATACACCTCGGTTTTACAAAATCAAATATCTGACAGGGGATTTGATTTTAATGTTACACACTCGGGAGTTATGAATTGTGTTAGCGTACGAAAACTGCATTTGC
Organism: Tetragonisca angustula; assembly: GCA_036937485.2. Classification (NCBI taxonomy): domain Eukaryota; kingdom Metazoa; phylum Arthropoda; class Insecta; order Hymenoptera; family Apidae; genus Tetragonisca; species Tetragonisca angustula. The sequence goes on along the minus strand of JAWNGG020000034.1, from coordinate 1,179,213 downwards.
ACTGAAAATTAATAACAATAATGATGATAATAATTCCGATCAAACACTTGTCGTAATTAACATTTCAACAAAAGTGAAACGTACGTTGTATTGTTTATTCAAACTGCGATAGTCCACAGTAAATATACCATTTAACCATGTAACAATCTACGGTCATTTGTGGCATATTATAGAAAATTTTTATGGATCTACATAGGTATTGTGAAAATTTCTTCATGAACACTGGATGAGATAAGACTACTGTAATTAGAATAAAGTAGCAAAATTTGAAAACGGTCTGATGTTTATTGCAAAAAAAAAACGTAGTAGAAAGTTAATACATCTCATAAAATATTTATTTTAAACATATAATTGGTATTAAAAGTGGTCTCACTTCAATATTGATACAAAACATACAGTATTAAATATATCATCATTCTTGCACGTACCTATATATATATATATATATATATATATATATATATATAGATTTATCTTAAACTTTTGCACAGTATCAATTTTATTAAATTACTCAAAAATACGTCTTACTCAAAAATGCATCTTCAATTCTAAATATCAAATTTATCTTAAATTTTCATGCAACATCGATTCTACTAAATCGATTCTACTCAAAAACTAATTGCTAAAAAAAACTAATTACTAAAAAAAAAAAAAGACAGAAAAATGCAAGAAAGTATATTTTACACGTAACATAATGTCTCGTTAGTGAGAGTATGTCAAACGAAACATTTCAGAAACACCTTCGTGATATTAAGAATAATATTACGTGTTCTCAAGTGGACTGCACAGATTCGGATTACGAGCAATTCACGTACAATTCACTAATGAGACAAGATTACTATACTACTTTTGGCCGACAACTTTCCAAAATCTGACTGGCTGGCGCGAGCAACTTTTGAGTGAGTCCGCCGTGGAAAACGAGCGAGTAAAAGTTTGAAATCATACTCGTCGTATTATTAGATGCAAGGTACGGGATACGTGGAGGAAAAAAAAAAGGAAGAAAAAAAGGAAGAAATTGCCTCGCGGAGAATCCGGGGTCGGACGCGCCTCTCGTATCCTATCCAGCTTCTCCACTTTGCAATTTAGTCCCGACGCTGGGAAAAAGTATACGTTTCAACTATTTACCATTCGTGTAACGTCGAGCAGTCGTTTCAAAAGCGTACACTGTATATATACATCGCCTGTTCATGATCGTCTGCCCCTATTATCTACTCGTCAATTTATGCTCTCCAATATCACGGCCCTTTGCCTTTGAAGTTGCGAAAAAACACGATTTTACACGGTTCTCGTGGTGCGCGAAAGGGAGGAGGGGGGCGCGGAGGAGTAGCGCTGGAATATGTATGTAAATTGTAATATAGAATTTTAATATACGATCACGTGTACTGGCGGGAGAAACTCTCGTTTAAGGATAAGAGTATATTACGTGCAAAATTTTAATAAACTCGTAGATATGCTATGTACAAAAATTTTAATATATATATATATATGTATAAGTAGGAAATTCTTGTTTTGGAAAAAGAGTATGTTGAATATGTGAAATCAAAGATATGAAATTTTAATAAACTCGGTGATACGGAAATGTTGTACACACACATAGAGTATAGATGCAAATGTACAACATTCGATATGTAAATTTTAATATACAGTAATGTATATATTGTGGAAGAGATTGTTGTTTGAAACAGAAGTATATATTAAACATTTGAAATCATAGGTGTTTTCATAGGAAATTTTAATAAACCCAGTGATACAAAAATACTGTATGTAGTTGAAAATATTTAATATGTAATATAATATACAATACGTAGTAATAGTATACTAACTAAATAATATACATAATGTACGTGTCCAATTATACTAACGAAATTCTTCTTTAAGAGTAGAAATATTTGTGCTGAATGTATTTGAAAAATTAGTACAATGTTACAATGGAACGAAGGTCACATGTATTACAGTCATGTGTCATCTGCAATATTGTTCTTAATTCTAATTTAAGTGTTACACTAGTTAAAACGAATTAGACTAGATTATGCAAGCATAACTAGATTATGCAGCGCATAATGAATTACGTACATAAAGTAAGAGATCGAGCTTAGTAAGATTAGCAAGAGCTTTAAAAATGCGCGAGAATTTGTTCACTGACCCACTTCTAAATTTTTAAGCTGTTTGCATCTCGTTCTAATCTATTCACACCAATTAGGAAGCCGAAGGAAATGTTTCATCGTGACGAGAGAACGATTTAAAAAATAGATTCAAATTCTTTCTGCGCGATAATACGAGCAAAGAAATGATCGTTTTCATCGAGTGGAGAGTTATTAATTTCTCAGAAACGAAACACGAACAAGAAGGTACAATTTGTCACATTTTATTATCTTTGTTTCGAATGTTTTCTCACCCTCGCGATAAACATTAAAGAATGGAATGTTTTATAGTGTTTTTTAATCCTCTCATCACCCGTGAACTCTACAAATCTGATTGTACTGTCTTCACACCGACAAATACGTATAAAATTATCTCTTGTACTTTAATAACACAAGCAGCACACAATTGTCGTTGGAATCGTCTTTGCAGCCATCTTGCTCACATATATTCCCTGCCCGTTCTTATCCGATTTACATTGCAAATACTATTTCCATAGCATCTCCAGATAAATGTTCAACTTCTTTTATTTACTCTCTTTTATTTACTTTCTTCCTATTTTTTTTATTTTTTTTTTTTTTAGAAACAAAGGACAAAACCGGTTCAAACAACAACAACCGTGCTCGATTCAACTAAAGCCGAGCAGAAACGTGGAAAAAGAATAAATAGAAAACGACGGGAATCAAATTTAAAAGATTCAGAATTTATTGAAACTGCGTTCCATCACTGAAATTGCTTTCAATTATGAAAAGAGTGATTTCGAAACTGCCATTCTCTCGATCAACCTTCTACCATATCGATCAGCGCAATTTTCAACGTAAACGAATTCCCAAGCCTATCGTTCTCTCGAAACGGATTTTTCTTCTTTACTTTTTTTTTTTTTTTTTTGATAAAACAATTTTATCGCGGGTCTGGTAACACAATGCATTCATCAGTTAGGTTACGTTTAAAAATGCCATTCTCACAATCGACCTTTGTTCCCATTGATCAGTGTAATTCTGATCCTGTTGTTTTTTCGAAATGCTAGTTTTTGATGAAACAAGATAATCGCATTTCTTTGTTGTTACATTCTGCTTTTCTTTTTTTTTCAAGTACCATTTTTCACTTAGTTTTCCTTCACATAAATTCCAATTCTACTCATTTTGATAAAAAATTTGCATTGAAAGCAAAGAATTATTGAAGATTGTAATTTAAAAAATTATAGCAAAAAGAATTACATCTCGTTGATGTTATATCTTAGGCGGTGTAACGTTGATTTTTCGAAAGGTGAAGTGAGTTCAATGAAGGGAGATGAACTGTCGAGAGGTGATTTAAAGCTGCTCCATTGGAAGTTGAATATTGTAACACGTTAATACTTGATTTCGAAATGTGAGCGAAGTTCGAGAGTTTGAATGGCACCGAGTTCAAGTTCATTAGTTTGCAAGAGGTGCTGGTTCGCATTCACGAATGAACATTGTATTCTCGCGAAATCGCGTGAAATCGAAATTCTTGGAAGCCACGCTGACCGATTCTATCGACTGAAGATAAGATAAAAATCGACTCTCGTGGCTCTCGAGGCTCGATGCATTCATGCTTAACAACGTTCGAGACACCGCGCGAAACTTTCTCGGACTCGTTAACAAACTACTTGAAAAGTGATTCCACTTGAAAATTATTTCCCCCCCCCAAAAAAAAAAAAAAAAATTTCCGCGTTGAAATTCACTCGTTCTCTTACGTCATATTTTTCTTCAAAGTTCGATGATCCAAGAAGTTCCGTACGATCGATGAGAAGTCAAGTTCAGTCTAGTTAAAAGCTTCTGGAAACTTCTCGCCCGCTCTTGTTGGCTCTCTTTAAATTTCTCTTTAAATTTTCTGCCGCGTTTAAGAGATTACTTTCGAGACACCGAAGGACGATCGCTTAGCTCCTTATTGTTACGTTTGACGTTTGCAACAGCGGTGCATCGAGGCTGGCTTTGCTCCTCGCTTGAAATATCTGAAACGGAAGCCCAGCGACGAGATGGGACGACGGGTTCGAAGTTCGTTCGCGTCACTTCGACGCGGCGTAAGAGTCACGCCTATGCATTATTCATATCGCGAGGGATGAGAGCGCGAGATACATTGTACTTACGAGCATCAATATGCGTGCTTCGAGATGCCCTTATTTCCAGTCAAAGAGTATCTGCGGCCGACTGTCGACCGTTCGTGCGAGAAACTATTGGCGTATCGATAACCGGATTTCCGTGTCCCTTTTCCCTTTGTCCGCGCGAAAGAATCATCGTGATATTTCAACAGTGTCCCACCTCCTCTGCTGATTTTTATTAGATCGACACGCGTGGAAAATTGTATAGTCGAGGCTCGAATTTCCTCTTTAAATTTCAATCGTATTTATTATCTTATTTATGGAAGTTTTTTATACGTTCGTGCAAAATTTAAAGACGTTATAGTTGAAGGGATTTGATGTGTTCAGATCACGTCGGGGTCACCACTTGAAGGGTTTGATGTGTACTGTGGTATCTATATATTTATGTATTCTATTTGCATTTTTATTTTCTATTATGGCGAGGATGGTGGAAGGATGTAGGATTTGGGTAAGGTGAGGAAAGGTTATGGCGTTTCGTCTCAGAGTCGCTGCCTAGACTCATCAGTGGGGCTGATGGCAGCGACCCCTTAAACCCCAGACGCTTGTTATTATAATTACTCGCTACTAAAGGCTGGATCGGTCACCCATCCTAGCGGTGTTCCGCACTCTGTTTGCTTAACGTCGAATATCGCTAGACTTCGACGCTAGGCGCACAGCCACTTGCGGCTTGTACGAACCGGTGTTCGAGACTCGTACTCGAGCCGCTATAAAGTGTATAAAAATTTCGAACAAAGCTCGAGTTGTCCATGCGAAAGAATCATTGTGATATTCCGACAGTGTCCCACCTCCTCTGCTGATGTTTATTAGACCGACACGCGTGGAAAATTGTATGGTCGAGGCTCGAATTTCCTCTTTAAATTTCAATCGTATTCTTTTTTTTTTTTTAATTTATGATTAACGTCACATCTACCTTTTTGTCATTAGCGACGGCTAGGTACTGTTTTCCTTCTTTTCAAGACGATTATATCTTATGGTACATGGTAGTTTCCTTTAGATAATTCAGGACATTTCCTATGTGTCAGGGCTGCCGGTGAAGTTATTTTGTATTTTTGCCTTTGAGCGTACTTGCTGCACTCAAATTGAAGATGATTGGTTGATAAAATTCGGTTGCATTGGATACACATTGGGGCTTCTGTTTTTTTTATAATAGATACTCATGTGTGAGTTTGCAGTGTCGTGTTCTAAACCTTGTCATGACTATTCTGTCTTTTTTTTTCATGTTGTAGGCATTGTTTGATAGAAATCTTGGGTTATATTATGAGTTTTTGTTTTTTTGGAGGTGTTTTATATTTTGTTCCATGATTGTTTTTCGACATGGTGTAATGTTACAACAAAGTCTTGATAAGGAATTCGTCTTCGGATGACATCCAACGAGGGCGATGTTGCTTCTTTGGCTGCTATGTCATAATCGTATTTATTATCTTATTTATGGCGGATTTTTATACATTCGTGCAAAATTTAAAGACGCTAAAGTGTATAAAAATTTCGAACAAAGCTCGAGTTGTCCACGCGAAAGAACCATCGTGATATTCCGACAGTGTCCCACCTCCCTTGCTTATTTTTATTAGATTGACACGCGTGGAAAATTGTATAGTCGAGGCTCGAATTTCCTCTTTAAATTTTAATCTCATTTAGATGGCGGATTTTTATTCGTGCAAAATTTAGCGACGTTAAAGTGTGTATAAATTTCGAACGAAGCTCGAAATTTAACTAGAAACTATTGGCTCATCGATAATCCAATTTCCGTATCCCCTTTTCCTTTGTCCAAAAAACTCGTTATAATATTGCTCATTTATTTTCATTAGATTAATACACGTGAAAAATTGTGAATTCTTACTTAGATTGCGGATTTCTACGCATTTTCGCAAAATTTGAAAACGTTAAGATATATGGTACACGAATAGTGGTGCAAATGAGGCTTGAAATTTAACGAGAAATCTTTGGTTCATCGACAACCGAATTCTTTTCGTATCTTTCTCTTTTCTCTTGTTGAAAAAGATCGTTATAATGTTTTGACAAATTTTCTTCAATTATTGTCATGAGATTGACCTGCAAAAAATATCGTTCAGCTGAGCGTTTAAATTTCGTCTTGCTTGTTATTGAACTGCATCGCGATTTTTGCATTCAGTTTCAACGAGATTTAAATATGCCAAGGTGCGATGCAATAAACCTTCCGAGAGTTCGTTAGAATCTCGTTATCAACCCTCGCGAATGATCAGAATATTCAGGTGATTCTCTTGTACGGAGAGTTTAAATTTGGTAAAGTGCCATGAAAGTTTCTGGAATTATAAATTTAGCACCTGAAGAAGGTCAGCGACCATTCTGCATTCACTGGTCCACCCGGAGGGCACGTTTCAATGCATAAAATTACTTCGGGAACAAAGAAACTGTAACGATTCCGTTTCTTACGAATTCCTTAATTCTGTCATTGATCATTGTTGCAAATTCGGAACAACGGAGTCGATCGATCGTTGGATGAAAGTGCGAATCACGGGACGAATCATTTCAATTAAATACATAGGTACACGTATGTACAGGTTTTGCAGGTTTAAATTTAAATAAATAAAAAATCGAAGAAAAAATATTGCAACTTAACTTTGAACTTCGAACCGCGTTTCACTGTTTTCTCTTTGTGAATTTCGTTACGCTCGTTACCGTCTGATCAACATCGAATTCGAACGTGGGCGTGCAAAATTTTCGAAAACTTCTCTTCGCTGAGAACACTGACGAGGGAAAAACTTTACAATACTAACAATACTCGTTACATTAATTATCACACGAATGCGAATGTGAAACGTACCGCCGTTACATCAGTAACGAACCGATCCAATTCATTCCCATTCTCGACAATCGCTCGAATTAATCGCGACAAAACAATCGGAACGAATTAATTTGCCGGTAACAGAGTCCCGCGAATTTCAAGAAGCTACACACACGATAATGTTCGTTAATTTACGGGTTCGTTCGCGTTACGTTGTTAGTTGCTCGCTGATATAAATTTGTTGGACATTGACAAGTCTGTCAATAGCTAGCGCGCCCGTTGTATTTGCATTCGCCGATATACGTTTACCGATATTTCATCGTAGATTTACGTTTCCCATATTGGCGTAATTTTATTTCACGCGAACGCGTCGCAGCTTCGTAATTTTCGCGCGTCGAAATTATTCACGCGTGACGTTAAGATAGCTCGCATAAAAATTGAACCGACTTCCGTCTTCACTTCCGAGTGCCATTTATAGAGATTTTCAGGTAGCATTTTTATTCCTCCTAAGGATCTTGAAGTTCCTAGAAATTCCGAGAAAATCTTTTGCACATGCTTTTCCTTCGATATTAATTTTATGTACCACCGACTTTTTTTTCTTTTTTACTCGTGAGTGTCCTTGACAAAGGCGATCCACGCTTGCTCGGATTTTACAAAAATCGTAGAACCAGAAGGGGGGCCGGAATAAAATCAAAGTTCGAGGATCCCTGATACGGTAAACCGGCGATATATAATGAAAATAGAATTTACGATTGCCGGTGTTGAGCCTCGGGGCCACGCTGATACCGCGAAGATGATACATTAAACCGCTTTTGCAATATTTCACGGACGCGCCATTATTCTGCTTTAGTACTCCATTTTTCCACCGGGCCGCGCACATCCTTCCTTTCGTTTCCCGGTTATCGGTACAGTTTAAGGTAATCCGGCTGGAATTCGTGGTAATTTATGACGCGTGTTAACATCCTGACGCCTCGTGGCATTCGTAATCGATTTTGTAACTCGCCTGACTCGAAAGGAGGACGGACCCTGCGATTTGAGTTGTTACGATCAGCGGCACAGCTTGATCCTTGAAATTATTACGTTTCGACGTAATTTTTCGCGGTGTTGTGTCTGTCTTATTGTTGGCGCGACAAAATTTCCGATCAGAACTCAAGTCGAACATCGATCGATCCGAATATGGTTACACATATAAAGTATAAATCGACCAAACGTCAATCGTTTTCTTAATTTTACGACTGTGAATTGACATCATAGGGATAGAAGGTTCAGACAGTACAGCTTCTCGTTTCCTTTCCATTACCTCGTCTTTTCTTCAAAATTTACACGAATAATATAAATGAACGATATTAAAAAACCAGCACTGATCTCGTGATCAATAAGTACTCTAACGAGCCACGACTTAAGTACTTACTTCAAATGAACATTAAATGAATGATATTGAAGACACAGCACTGTTTCTCGTGTCTGGTAAAAAAAAAAAATTCACTTAAACGCTCGAGTATCGCGTTTCACGAGGCACGATTCTATTTATTAAAAACACAATAAAGAAACGAGAAACGTGCCCTGCATGGGAAACGAATCCTCTTGGCACACAGCGAAAATTCCTCCGTTGCACGTAATTTTTCGTCAAATTGCAATAAATTAATTCAGCCGGATTAGCTCGGCAAATAACTCGTTCCACTCGAATATCGATATTCAGGACGCACGTATCGTTCTCCCGGTTCACAATCAGAATATTTCACAAATAACAGAAGAGTGAGAGAAAGAGAGGGGGGGGGATGGAAGCAGCAAGTTGGCGACAAATACAGTTTCTAATTGAATCGACTAATCGAAAGATCCTTCTTTTCCTTTCTCTCTCTCTCTCTCTCTCTCTCTCTCTCTCTCTCTCCCTTTCCCTTTTTCTGCCATCGAGCGGCCGCAGTTTGCCCCAGTTCTTTGATTTAGTCCACGGCCTGCGCGATTCCTCTTGACTCTTTACCCCGAAAACGTATTCAATTCATCGCTATCTCGCCATTTATTGCTCGCCAGCTTATTGTCAACGAAATATCCGTCGACCTTATTACAGAGTGGAAATACTCGGCCGGTTTCAAGCCGAACGCTCGCTCGCTCGCTCGCGCAACCACGCCACCATCGTCGAAGAATTAAACGAAAGAAAGTTTCCTCTATCTTTCCCTCCGTCGCCCAACTCCCTCTCTCTCTCTCTCTCTCTCTCTCTCTCTATCGATGCGGCAGTAATTAGAGTGTGCAGCTCGTTATTTCTTGCTTTCACGAACGAGCGCCGCTCCATCGCGACGTAATAATTTCTTGTTCGCATGCCGAACAGCACTTTGACAACGGCTTTTGTTACCGATTCACGGCGGCCACAATGCGCAGCCGGCCCCCGCGTTGAAGAAAGAAATGACATTTCTGCCGTGGTGGAATTGCGCGATAAAAGGGGCAGCCCATTGTCCCGACGTGTGTACGACTGGGAATGGGATCGAGTAGCTCGCGATCGAGTACGCGGGCCGTTGGATTCTAGGCCTTTCCGCATTTCCAACTGGAAAGTCTCTCCTGCAGCTTCACTTCGCGATTTCCGCAAAGTTCTTCCGCTTGTCGTTTGCCCTGTTTCACCTTCCGTGCGTGCACTACGATTGAAGGGGGGCAGGACAGGTTTAACGGGCCTAAAAATTACAAATACTTTGGAGGGCTAGAAAAAAAAAGGGTACGTGCTTGATTGACATGAGCGTTTGTGGTTTATTTTAATACATTATGTACTATAAGAAGCAACATTAAAAGAGAAGAAAAGAGGGCTCTTGCTTAATTTTTTAACGGTATCCTTTTACGTAACTTTTTTTTACATTGCCTATCGGTATGCATGGTTCCAGCCAAACAGGATTAGCTGCAACAGAAGTGACAGAAAATGTTTAGAAGTAAACAATATTCTATTGACGATCCAACATTTTCATTTTTTGTGAAAATTACGAAAATAGCAGCTATTTGTTTTCGATGTATTGAATTTGCCAAAAATTTCTACGTTTTTCGTTTATATTTCTCGAAATTGTTAAAAATTAAAAAATGTTCGATCGTCAATCCCTAGTAAATGTTACACTAAAGATACGTACCAAGTTCCACAGTAATCGGTTGGTTAGATTTCGAGATATCTTGCACGCCGTTTCTAAAAATCTAGTTTCGAGAAAAACGCGTTTAAAGTTTCAGAACGTCATTTTTCATATGTATCCTTTATTTACTTTTTTTACTTATATATCGCGGATCACAGTTCTTACAATTTACAACTAAATTGAATCCAAGTCCCCTAATATTCGATTCGCCAAAAGTAATATTTCAATCACACGATTTACACTTTATAATACTGCTTAAAATTGTAAACAGTGATACAAATTCAATTATTCTATATCCACAAATTTATCATTATACTCCAAAATAAGTCGTTTTAGAGGCTAGGACCGTTTGTATCTTATTTCTAAGACTTCAAACTACTATTTAAAACAAAAGTAGAAAGAAATCGATTTTTTGAAAATTTCAAACTGTCCTGACCCCATAACCCGATAACCAATACAGTAAAACGGGATAAAAAAGATAAATCGACAAAGTGTCTTTTGACCCATTCACAGAATATCGCAGAAATTTTCGAATATTTCGAAATAATTTTTTAAACCAACGGTTTAATGGTTTATTCGTGTTGAGCGAAATATTTCGAAGTTTCATTAATGTCGCCAGACACGACTGTTGTAATCTGTGGATTTACATAAAAATTGCTCTCGCGTATACTCTCTGATTCGTTATCGAATGATAATCACGTCTCATTATAATTTTAAATGAAATTTCAAAGTGTTTTACGCGATGTATTCATAAAATGTATATAGTAAATGTGAACCGTTGCATTTACTTTCAGGTGAATTGATAATGTCGGTGCGAATTTCAATACGTTAAAGATCTAGGTCGATAAAGGGATCGATGAAAATAACAATGTACATGTCTAACAACTATTTTCTCTCTTCTTTCAGGTAAGATCCACTTTGCTTCGCTGTCTAGAGGTCTTCTTGCGTGAGTGAATATAATAGTTTGAAAATTATGACCATTAGATTGCGGATGTTTGTGCATTCATCAACAATTAAAACGGAATGTACAAAATACTCAAAAACTATAAAATCACAAACTGAATATACAAAATATCTGTAGTATTCGCTACAAAAGTGAAACAAATCTCCATTACAAACGAAGTGGATGATCAAATCGTAAAGATGCGAAATTGCATAAACATCCGCCCCCTAATTGTAACATTTCATCTCGAAACGCAGCCATTCACGGTGATGATAAGACTAATCGCGCCGAATTATCTGAACCCTATTCAAGCCCTTATCCAGTCTATCCACAGCATCAACAATTCCTAAGATACTCTCGAGGATCAATTTAGACGAAACACTCTGCATACCCGTGGCCTTCTCAAAAAAAAAAAAAAAAGACTATCCTGTCTCGACTCGTATCCCTCCATCAAATGATCCACTTTATCCCGGGGGAAAAAAAATTAAACAGGCCGCGCCCGCTATCTCGCTCGACGTGTCTCTCTTGATCGAGATTCCTGTCGACCGAAAAAAGAAGAAGAAGAAAAGAAAGAAAGGAAAAAGGAAGGGCAGGTCCGCGACGTGGAGACGTGCCTTCCGGCGCGGTTCGCGTTACGTCCCTGTGCCCCGAGGCATTATGCTAACGGTGTTTCCCGCGGAAAACGTTTTCAAACGCTAAACTCGCTATTTATATTCTCTCGACACGGTCCAGAGGAGCAGGTTGACACACGAGCAAGGACTCTCGCACAAAGTCTAGGCAGCCGGGATTCTTGGCGAACTGCGGAATAGAGCGCCTAGCGGAAGTAGAGGTGGCCGCGTGTAACTGCGTTTTCCCCCGGACGTGTTCGCGATAACATGTTCGCCCGGGGTTGAAGCAAAATTTTTCGACGCCGCGAAATTTCCTATTTATATGCCCGCGTGTATTCGGGATTAAGACATTGGCATGCATAGGGACGAGCGACTGACCAAAAGATACTTCTCGCTGCTACCGAATGAAATGCCGCCAGCCAGAAGAACAATTTCCATTTCCTCCTTCGTCGACCCTTCGAGGGGAAAACAGAGATTTGCGATTGTTGATAATCATGGAATTGTGGGATGCAAGTGAAAGGCGCGATGAAAGTGACGAAGATCGTTAAACGAATCCGTGGAATTTTGATTTCGTGACGTTGGGAAGTAGAATTTGATAGTACCATGTTAATTAAATAGAATCGAAACTGGTATCGGTCGACAACTGTGACTGGATCCTAAATATCTTTTCAAATTGTAACAATGCAAAAGATATTTTTGCCCTAACATCGCGTCAATAATGGGTAAGAATTTTTTTTCAAGGATTTTTCAAGGTCATTGATATTTTTTCTTATACAGATATATATATAAGAAAAAATATTTATATGTAAAACTCAAATTTTCAAGGTAGTGTAAATATATATATATATTTTTTTTAATTAAATCATGCAACTGATACAAAATACGTTCAGACGTGTAAAGAACACGATCTTGAAAATTCAGTTTTTACGCGTAAATTTATTTCAGACCTTGATGCCAAGACGCTAAAATCGAGAGTCTCGCAATAAACGTAAATAAAAATGTTTACGAGTGAACGAAATTTTGTAATTTCATTTTTGTCGGGACCGAGCTAGATTACAGTGAAAGGAAGGGAAAAAATTCGAAGCGGTCGATATCGGGCAACTCTTTCTCACGAGAACGGTATCTCGCCAACAACCGACAACTTCTTAAGCAAACGAGACGTACGATACGACGCCGTCCGCCATCGTGGATTTTCACGAAAACTTTGGCCATCGCGATGACCGACTTCCCCGTTGCCTCGTGTTTGCCATCGGCGAAGACTTTGGTTTTGGATTGGCCTCTCGAACGCCGGGGGACGAGGGGCGAATTAAACGAAGAGAGGTGAATTGTCGGGAGATGAATTAAAGTTGTTCCTTGAGAGATGGGACCGAGGAGATTGTAGTATGGTAATATTTGACTCGGAATTCACCCGGGCATCGGGACTTCGATGGTTTCAAGTTTAACCTATTGAGGGCCGAGAGTTTATTAACCCAACGGCTTGTCACAATTGTTGTACATACACGTCGATATCTTCGAATTTCGCAACATTTTGGAATCTAACGGATTGTCACTGTCCCAAACGTTTTGTTGAGAAATAAAATTTCGTATCACTAATTTAGTATTTATATAGAAAATTTTTTAGTATTTACGTGGAAATTTGGTATTTAATAGATATTAAAATACCAAAGCTTCCAGGATCCAGAATTGTCAGAAATCTCGAAAAATTCGATCGTCTAGATTAACTAAAAAAATTTCAGATTGACCAAAGTTAATCTGAATTAGTCGAAATTAGTATAGTTAACTTTAAACTAGATTAGCTTCAAATTAATCTAGATTAACTAAAAATAGTGGCTCTCGATGCGTTGACATGGATCATTTAACCAAATCAGCAAGTATTGAACACTCCTCCGACATTTGTTCCACGAAGAAAATTCAAGCGCGAGAGAAACGCAAAGCTCCGAGAATTTGTAATATCTGCATTCTTCCGTTTTCCCGTAACATCACGCGACAGCTTTGTTCATCTGCGCACGTTTAAATTTCATCGTGCAAAAAATGTTGCGATACACGCAGTCGGGGGACGTTCGTTGGACAACGAAGGCTTGTCTTCGCGAAAGCGCGGTTCAGGAGGATGAGCCGTATCAATATTTCAGCCGTGTGCACTCGGCACATCCGGCGTACGCAACAGTTTTGCAACGCTGGCCCGGGATATTTCAATATTTCGCGCAAAGGCGGGCAAAGCTGGCGGTGCCAGCTTCAATTCGCCGTTTCGCGAAATGTAAGCCTGGCGAAACGCGTTTCCCATTGCCTCTGGAGAGCGCATGCTGTGGGAGGTGGGGGGGAGGGGATTACAATTAGAAAGTTCTCGCGTTTCGTTCGCGTTAATTCGATAAAGAACTCACAGCCAACCAGTAATTTTTCCAACAATTTCCAACGAAACTGTAACGAACGGTACGAAAGGGCAGGAAAGTTTTTTGAACGCTGCGCGTGCAGCCGCCGTCGTGTTTCTGTTGCAGACAATCTCTCGGATTGTCTGATTCCGCGTGTTTTCAAATTCTCAGAAATTTTCAGGTTTCTCTGTGTGTTAAAATCAGAAATCACTTTATTGGGATAGCTGCTTCGCCGGGGTTGAATTTTACATGCTCTCTGGCAATCTCTAGACGAATCGAATGAAATGGTACATAGTAGAAAGAAGTGAAAAGAGAGAATTTTTAAATTTTAAAATTCCAACCAAGATTGTTGTTATTGTTCACAAATGGTGGTTAATACAAAATTCTTTTTTTAAATTATATATATATATATATTTATAAATTTTTTAATTTAAATAATAAAGTATAAATTTTTTTCAATAATTAATTAATATTAAAATCATAATTTAAAAAAATATTTATTATCATAATATAATAAATTTATAGTTTACCCTCTAAATATTTTATATAAAATAGTAATAAAATAATAATATTTTATTATTATTTTTATATATAAATTAAATTTATTTAAAAAAAAATTAGATACGACAAACATTTAATTTCTATATATGTATTTATTTTTTTCATTAGAAAAGATAATAATATGTTTATATATATTTAGATCATTTATTTTCGAGATAACTATGTTTTTAAAATAAATTAATTAACCCTGATGCAAAGTATTTTCAGAATATTTTCAATATTTCTTTTTCAACATTGATATACAGTGTATAAATATAATGTGCAATATAAAACCAGAATATTTTCGATATTTCATTGACAAACTTGATTCCTGAAATTGTTAACAATAATAAATCGAAACATTATTTTCATAAATGAAAGAAACCTAAAAGATTCATGATATGCATCAGAACTTCAATCTTAAAGCTTTAATTTCTTGACAACAATTAATTAAACACCGATGCGACAGTGTCTCTCCCCTGTAATTTTAATTAGAACTTTCATTCTCGAACTATTAATCACCCTCCAGGATTTTTCAAATCTTCCGTCCTTTAAGTTTCGGGAATTAGAAATTATTTTTTTTCAGGAGTATCAGGTTAATTTCATTCATTTTAATTAAAACTTTCAACTCTCGAACTATCGATCTCCTTCAAGTCCCTCCATCTTTCGCGTCATTGATAATACGCCACGGAAAAAGCAGCAGGGTACGTCGTGTCTCACAATTAGTCGCAAGGTTAGTTTAATTCCTCGCTCCTCCGAAACGTTTGTCGCCAATTTACTTACAAAGCAACATCCCTTTAAACAAAACGACGCAGCACTGAAAATAATCATTTTGCTCAAATGATATTTGGCATAAAATTTCGTTGATTGTAGTCAGTTCGATTGCAGTCTCTGTCCTCGGGAATTTCTTCATCTACAATTCTTTCGTTCTTTTCATCGCAGCTTTTCGCTTTCTGCTCGTTATTGCAGCTTTCGTTCTAAGCGTTTGTTCCAACATTGCACTGTCACATTGTCATCGAACCATTATTAGTTATTATTATCACTGCCTGCTGTTCGTTATAATTGTCAGCAATTATAAGAAAGGGGATTTCGAGCTCGATTTAAGCACCACGTCCCCTCCGAGGGCTTAATTCGAGTTAATGTCGTTAGTCGTCACGAAATCGTGACGTGGAAAATCTGGGAATGCTCAATCGTCGAGCGAGTGCCACTGTTTCACCGGGCGGGTGGCCCGTCATCCAGAAATTACCTCGTTTCGTAACCCCTTATTTCGCCCCGGCCGTTTTACCGTGGAAATTAATTTACGCAATCAACATACAGATAAGGCGAGTGGGAACGTGTGCGCAAACAACGCTGGAACGAGTCGTGCTGCCAACCCAGAGAGAAAGAGAAAGAGAGAAAGAACAAACGCGACCACCTGGTCGATTTTTCCAGCGCAAAGGATTAATGCCATTAATTTAATAGAGTCGAGTGGGGAAACCTTCTCTCAAGGATTCTGTTTCTTCGTTTTTATCTCGAACCTTTTTTTCTCTCCTATGCCTTTGTCTCCCCTCCTTTTCTGGTATCTCGTGGACAAAGTGACTCTGCTCCCTGTCGGTTGTTTCGCGGCAGACGTCTGCAGCAAAGAGGAACACGTTTGCGCCGAAAAGAAAAATTCTCCGTTAGTTGCCCGACGGGACTCGATATTGTCGCGAGTGAAGGTAACGAGAGCAATTGTTTGAAAATGCCTCGAGCAGAATTTTGAAATTTGTTCCACGTGTCCTCTTTATTGAACGTGAATTGAAGTTCCATTCTGTCGACTGTTGGTGCTTGACAATTATATTTAAGTCGAGAATTTCTTAAGAGGGACGTGTTTGTTGCGTGATTTGAGATCAGAAGACTATAAAGAACATTTTTTTGTAAAATTTGAAGTAAAATTCCGGAGAAGTCAACTCATTGATTGCATCAAGAATACCAAGAAGAAGCTTGATCATTTAATCAGATTGATTTTCTCAAAATATATAATATATTATTTGGAAATTTCTATTTCTTACGGGCCAACGAACAAGATTTCATTTGAAAGAATAATCGTTGCTAAAGTAATAATAATCGCGGTTAAAATTACTCGACTGTTTGCGTCAGTTATTAGAGAAAATGCGACGAAGAAGGTGTAACGTAGCGTCATAAATAACATTCGAGTTACGTTATTTTGGAAGAGTTCATTTATTCAGAGTCGATAAGAATAACCCGCACCCTTTTCAGTTTCCATTTGTGGAGTGTGTGTGTGTGTAAAATGAAACTGCGTTTGACAAATTATAAATAGACAGATCGATCTGTGTTTGCTATTTCAGAGGTAACCTCGAACGAGCGTACGAGACGCGGGAAATTCGACTGATGAAATATGTACAGCGGAGAGAATACATTTCCAACAGATGAGAAAATTCCAAGAAGAATTAAAAAAAAAAAAAAAAAAACGAAATTGGTTCTAAATTGCTAACACTTCTCCCATATTCGAGACAGACGGCAGGACTTTTAGTCGAGCCTTCATCACAGTTCGTCATACTATGCCCACGGGGGCTTCGTTCAATTTGTGATCTCCTCTCTCCTTTATCTTCGATCCAATTCGACACGAATTATCTCTCTCTCTCTCTCTCTCTCTTCGTTCTAGTTTTTCTTTCCTGCACTGGAAAATCTCCTCTTTCGCCTCCTTCTTCCGCTTAACGAGTACAAGTTAATGCTCCTAGCGGTTTCCGCAGAGATATCGAAATCACCGGATAGAGGAAGCTGGCCAGCGTCCCCCCCCGCATCCCCTCCCCCTGTGGACTCTCTTAAGAGTCTCCGCTTCTCGATAACCACTTTCTGAAGGAAGTTGAGAGAGTGTCGCGAGGGGATTCATAAAATTCACGGAAGAAATTGTTCGGATAAGTTGCGGTTAACGTATGGAGAGTGGCGGTAGTGGTGAGTGACTGATCGACCAGAAGTGGGCCCGACTATGATTACTCGAGATAAAATTGCAACCGTGTTCTTCCGTGTATCGAACTATACCGCAAGCTTCCCTTTGAACTTCAATTCATGGTTGTACGATCTTCGAGTTAAGTCGCGGGGAGGGTGGGGGGGGGATGAGAGTAATAAAAAAGCGAGCGAATGATTATTGTAAATGAAAGTTCCACAATTTGAAACGCATCCGGGGATATTTGAAAGAGTAGGTAATTCTTCGTTACGAAGGTGTCAAACATGCATATAGAAACGGAAGACAAATCACTGCTTGCGCGTATCGATGAAGAAATTTGTTTCTTCAACCGAGACAGAAAATCGATAAATTTATCAATTTATTTGAAGCAAAGAATGTGTAACTTTGAAGCTGTTAATTTGTCAGAACTTTCTCTCATGTTTCGACGATTTTCTATTCGCCCTGTACGCCTGTTAACATAGAATCCCGTACACCCTGTCTATTAGTCTCTCAGAGATTGTCGACTCATTGTCGACTTTAGTTTAGCAAACGCAGACGTCGTTGCACGTCAAATAATAACGTCAATGATCTGACTGATCCCCGCTCGATCGACGTTAGAAGCTGTCGAACGAGCGACTGGCTCAAGTCGGCCGATAACTGGGATAAAGGAACGTTCGGTTCGAGCACGGTTCGCAGCTGCTTGGAAAACCCGGGCGCAGTCTACCGCGTCGGTTTTTACGGCCGGTGGAAAATTGTTTCATTATCAGCGGCCGAGTACACGGCACGGTGCATCAGATTCCGGTGGCGTCGCGACCCGTTAACTCCCCTGGAAAATAATTTCAATGGGATCCGCGCCAAGATTCTTGCCCTCCCCGGTCGCCGGTGTTAGGCTGAAAGTGCATCGTAATCTGCATTGTATTACCGCCTGTTTCTCAGCCAGCTCGCCGAATAGGTATCCGATAAGAAAATTCACCGCGGTGTGTCGATCGTACAAATTTACCGAAATCTTGGGTTAACTGTCGTTAAGGCTCTGTGTATCGAGCATGGGTCGGACGACGAACGTTTTTTTCCATAGCGAGCAAGCGGTTCGACGGTGTGTTAAATTATGCGGCAAGGGACGAAGGAAAATTTGTAACGGAGATGATAATCTGCTAAACTGTTGCAGTCTTTGTTACATTGGTAAAGAAATGGAATTTAAATAGAAATCTGTTTCATCTACTGCACTTTAGATGATTTTGTCTAAATGTTACACTGGTTTAATTTTGAAGTGTGTTTTATTTATTCGTTGCCCTCGTACGTGTGTTGAAATTTCCTTCGAAAGAAACAACGAGGTTAAGAAAGTTTGATTAGTTCAAATTTGAAAGATGAAATTTCCACTTCGTCGCGGGGTGAATTTCCATTCCTCCATTCGTGAATTTTAGAAATGGACAGTGAAAACGGTACATTTATCGTTAACGTGTCATTGAAACTCGGGTATAAATTAGTATCTATTTTATTCCCCGCGCAAATCTCGCTGCAACATTTTCGTACGACAAAGATATTAATTTTATTTAGGAACGTGAACGATACGTTCAACTTTGAGAAGCTTTGGAAAAAGAAAGAGGAAAAAATTGGGACCATTTGCGAATGGTTAACAAATGCAAACAAAGAAAATTGTAACGTTGCTCTGTATATATTCGATCGGTGTCCCGTATTTTAGAAAAACAACAGACAAAGATATTGCAAAAATCTCTCGATCGCGTTGAGCACAAAATCCGGCGTATTGGTTTTACATAATCCAGAACGGAGCGAAGCGGCACGCTTTATCGACGTCAAAGCGAAAATCTGACTAATCCCGCTGTTCTTCTCGCTTCTTTGTCGCATTGTGTCTTTTCAAATATTTCCCTTGCTGCTGCACTTTATTTTTCGAAGAGCGTGGGACATGCAACGGATTGTAAAATAATATTGAACAGCCAGATATTCAAAAACTACGTGTATCTGGAATTTGTCTATGTTATTATTAATAATATGATATGATATATGTACTGTGATATATTTATATTTGTAATCGTTACTAATAATAGAATCGTTATTGAAATATAATGTAAACATTTATCCACTAAATATGATAATAACAATATATGAAATGTTACTATTATCATGTTAATATAATATTTATGAAACATAATAAAAGACAGTGTGTTGAAAAATAATGTATCTACTAAATGTAATATAATATACGGTAGGTAAAGCAAATTTCTATTTATAGGTTTCTTTCCTTAGATATTGATAAAAGTTTCGAAATTTGCGTAAAAATCTGTAGGCTAAAATTCACGAATTGAAAAATTCGCCTCTTATTTGCACAGAGAAAAGCTTTGGAAAGTTACTTTCTGGCCAACCTAATGACAATTATGTTAACGATAAAATATAATACGTAAAGTATTATAATACACGGTAACATAAAACAAATTTCTATTTCTCCACTTATTTACACTCGTCAAAGTTCCGAAGTGCATCGAAATCCGCTGGCTAATTATTATAATAATATTCGTCTCGGTTCGTATCTAGGAGAACGGTGAAGCTAAATGCCCGGCGGGGCGTTTGTTTCGACGCGTACGTCAATGTAGAAGGGCGGCGGAGGGGAGGGGGTGGAAAAGGCAGAGAGCCAAAAATATTATTCAATTAGCTGATGAAACGAGCCAGAAATTCAGCCAGGCCGTATAACCTGGCCCAGAATTTAATTCATAATATCGTCTCCGCGATTCGCGAACGAACAGGTGAAGCTAGCAGTCGTCGGTTTAATTAAATAAGACAGCTGTTCCTCCAAGACACGGGAGCGTATCGGATCGAGAATTTATTCCGTCTCTGTAATTTTTCTTTTCTCTCTCTCTCTCTCTCTCTCTCTCTCTCTCTCTTTCTCCCTGAACAGACCACGTCACCCGGTGTACGATCCGCCGTTTCCAGTTGTAACTGGAGGTACCAGGCACCTTTCGAAAATCCGAATGAAAATTCCAGACGCGCGGAATTTCACATCTGAAAACGTTCGACCGATCGGTGGAATTGATCGCGACGATATTTTAAGAGCGACGCTTAATCGAGCGTGATCGAGCGGAGCTTCGACGCCGTGTGAAACGAACGGAGAGCGTGTTCACGGTTTTTGTAGAAACTGATAACGAGGGGGAGATGAAGGAAGGATAAATTGAATTTCACTAATTTTATTAAATTCGCCGGTACAATGCACCGGCGGTAAACGTGGAATTTCGTTAATTTCAAACGGTCTCGCCCTCGTGGGACTGAAGTTAAGTTCGATTGAAATAATCGCGGAATCGGGATGAAAATATTTGAGCTGCGAGCGATCGTAACTGAAAGGCGATATTGCGTGCAATTACGCAGATCGTCCTCGTCGTTCTAAAACGTTATAAACGTCGTTTCCTGTTTTTAAACATAGCGCAAATATACGTGTACTCGCGGTTCTAAGGTTTTTCCTTTCGAAAGAGATCCTGTTAAAAGCACTTTTACCAAGTCTTTGCGTATCATGTTTCGCGTTTGCATGGAAAAGAGCTTTTAAATTAAATGAGAATTAAAAAAAAAAAAAAAAAAAGAAGGAGTTACGGTCTTTAATTCCATTCGTTCTCCACTCGTTCATTCATGTATTCATATACTCGTAAGAGTGAGATATTGCTATTTCCTTCATTAAAAGTTGTATGCATGAATATTGTGAACGGCGGAGTTTACGAGTAAATTTTTCTTCAACGATCGTTCAACCTGTATATTTCTTCTATAATGCCTATCTGATTCGTCTCAAAGGCGACAAATGGAATATGCGAAGGCCACACGATATATTTTTGTTCTTAAAAATATTTCCAACGACGAAAGTAATCAAACGACAAAGCAATTTTATTTGCACGCTCAAGATGGAAAGATTTTTGTATTAAAATTACGCATTAAATTTCTTATTTTCTCCGACTCTGTACATTACCACCCACAAAATACATTCTCACTTGGATATCTGAATGGTAAGAACAATCAGAAACATTTGCAAAAATTCCATATCGCCGTTTCAAACCCCTTAATCAACTTAGATTCGTCAGCTGTCACGTCCGATTGATTTCTCTGATTCTCACACTTTCGAGTCGAATTTTCTCGGTGTAAACGAACGAGCCGTGCCGCGAATAAATTTGAAACGCGGGCTTCGCTGTAAACGTGGCTCGATAAGCGGGAAGTCGTTCCCAGCGAAACGTCACCGGAGATCCAGCGATTTAACGCGATTCTTCCGTGCGAGAAACGCCGGACAAATCCGTGTAAATCTTGCAGGGGCAACGCCGTGACTGATGTTCACGGGCGCATCGAGCGCATTTTTCGACGCGGTGTCGTAAATAATCGCAGCGTTGCGCAGCAGCGTGGGCGTGTCGCGCGGCATCGATCGAAAGCGCGCGAGTTTATTTTTTGAAACAGCTTGCAATTCGTTTGAGCCGGCGATCGAAACTTTTCTTCGACGCGGAGGAGGAAACCGTGCCTCGAGGGGAGGGGGATGCTGCTCTCTGGTTTAACGTCAGAATTGAATAATTTAGTAGCCGCGAGGATAAATGCTCGGATAAACGATCGGTATTGTTCGATCGGATGCGTGTTCCGTTTCAGTGAAATATTTGTTTCCGTTCAGTGTGCACGGGATTGACAGGGTTTTCATGCAAATGCACTCTCCTCCGCGCTCAGGGCTGTTTCGAGTTTCGTTTGTTTGCCGCGCGGAAATATTTGCAAGGAAATAAGAGGGGATGTTTTATCCCGGTGGAATTAAAATATTATACACGATTGCGAAATATCGGGGTATCTGCCATTAATATGTATAACGTGTTGGTTTGTTCGTATATTGCTGTAATTTTAATTTCTTTTTTTTTTTTTTTTTTTTTTTTTGAAACATTTTGAAACATTCAAACGCAATATTATGCATCCCCGCAGCTTGATATTCGCTAAATATGATTTCGCGTGTGAGTGTATCAAACAGTTTCACGTCGATCTTTGTCTGACGTAATAATTTATATTCTGTAGACTGCGTTGAATTAATTGACGATAACACTTGGATCCGAGGAATACGGTTGATGAAAATTGAGTATTGTTCTTTCATAAAGATCAAGAAACACGCTTTCAAAGTCGAATTATTACATTCATCAACCTCATGGCTTCGTTATTATTATTTACAGCAAGTCGCATAAGCATTCGTGCGATTACCAATTTTCTCTCTATGATAAAAGTTCCGAAATTCTTAACAATGACAATTAATAAAATTTCATTGCTTCAACATCGATGAAATATCGCTCAAAGTCGACAACTGCAAGCGTATGCTTTTGTAACCACTGTAAATCAACTCTAAGCTAATGATAAATGTATCATTGCATTTACTTACATACAAAGTAATTTCGTGCAACTTTGCTCGTTTCATTTCTCGTGAAATTTCGTCGGTAAACTGTAACAATTATTCGAAACGAGCGCAGCGGTGCAACGTTTGAAACGTTGAAAATGACAAAAAAAAAAAAAAAGAAGAAGAAGAAAAAAGGAAAAGAAAAACAGTCATAAAATCGATTGGGTTGTCAGTGGTTGGCGATGAGACTCTCGAGTAGCTGCAAGTATCATCCGCGGCGACGCGGCTCGTTTGGTCCTCTCTTTTTCGTTCTCATCGAATTACCACTAGAGAAATAAGGGTTTGTTTGTCTACGTGACTACGTGCCTGAAAAGTCACTTTGATTAAACGTGCCGATTAGCCGACGAGACGGCGCGATAAATTGAAGAGAAACACTCGGTCTATGCCAATTATGCGACGGTGGTCCTCCTCGCCGCCGAGATTTTCGTTTCTTTGCCCCTTTCTGTGTGCACGCGTCCTTAAAGCTTAGCGACAAGCGAAATCGTTGCTCGAAAGATACAGGAATTCCATTGCGTTTCGTTGGTTTCATTCTGAGACACCCGTGCACCAATTTTCGATCGATCACTTCATATATTTGTAAACGTGTTCAATGCACAAATGTTACAAATTTATAAATATTCCATTTTGTTTGAAATTTCATTGTTAAAGTTTTTCCGACTTAAGCAACTGCTCGAAGCTACTTCATTGGTGAATCTGTCGCGTGTTTGTTTAATTTATTTTTTCGAACGTCCGTGCGCTAGTTTTCAATGAAACAGCTCGACCCGATTTTATTATGGATGAACGTAACGAGTCGGCGGATGAAAATTTCAGACTCGCTGTTTGAAAGCCACAACTAGATTTCATCACGGATGCGCGTCTGTCTCGGAAGGAATATGACAAATCATACCAAAATGGTCAGGTGTCGGAGACGCACAGCGTCACGTCCGGCACGTACATAATTCTCATGAATATCTCGGCTTATTTAGCCTATATCTCAATGCTCGGCATTCGCTATTACCGTCGCAATCACTGTTGTCTTCTCTGTTCAATTATTTATTTAAGTATTAATTTGCGAAAAAATAAAAAAATTACGAACTGGTGGAATTATAAAAAATTACGAACTCTTGATCCCTCTGATAATGTTTCCAGTGTTAAAATAATTAACATTGTTCGACGTGAAAATTCGAAAGATCGCGTTCAATCAACTAGCCACAATGGACGTTATTGTACTCTCAATATCGGTATAATCTACTGTACTGATGCAGTAGAACAGGTTTAAAATGTGAACCACGCTTCATGGTTATCCTTCAGCTGAATTCATTAATTCAATTGGAAATCCATAAAATTTCTACGGAAATTCTGATCAATTTCTGGTATTTCTATTACTAAATATCAAATGTTATTCCTGCGCTCTCGATATTACTATAGACCTGTTCAGTGAAAGAATTTCAAAGTATGAACCGCGTGAGTTGACTCTCGGCTTCGTTCCTTAATTCTCCAAAACCTGTCACGACAATTTCGATCAGTTTCTGATATTTTTATCGTTGAGTGATAAGCATCGTATTATTCTAGCACTCTCGACGTCACTGTAGCTCACCGTACTTACTCGTTCAGTGAAACAATTTCGAACGTGACACTTGACACGCAGTTGGCTTTTAGCTTTCGTTCCGTTTCGTAATTATCAAATTTTCTGTGACAATTTCGATCAACTTCTGGCATTTCTATCATTTAAATGACAAGTATCGCATTATTTTTGCGCGCCTCAACTCGCTAACTACGTTCATTCGTTGCAACAGAACAGAACGGCTCCAAAGTACGAGCCGCGTGACACTTCACGGCTGGCTTTTAACTTCGTTCGTTAGCTCGGTCGTTGTCACGGAAATCCGTGTTACTTAACGCGCCGCGGTTTTCGAGGTTTTTGCCCCCTCCTTGGGGCTTTTTACAACGTTAATGTCGCCGCGCGTTGCTTTAAATCATCACCGCGACGTATCTTCTGAATACCAAATAATGGCAGCCAACCAGCCACCTTCTCTGCGTGACAGCGAAGCAATTAAAGAGAACTCTCTTTCTTTGCTAGTCGGACTTTTCAACTGTGTTTCTGCGTTCTCTGTTCTGCGTTCGCCAGAAAGCAGCGAGAGACCGCGACACACCGGCGGATTTGCTTATACTTGCGAACTCGCTCTCGCGTTCAGCCATTCTCGCGTGACGCGTAAATGGCTCGTGACGAATCTGTCTGATATATGAAGCCACCGATGCTTTTGTCGATTTACAAAAGCGTCGCCGCACATTGTCGACGGGTATCTCGCGGGTTTTATCGCTCGTCGTTGAAGAAATTTCGCGTAAAATTATTGTTCGATGGTGTAGCAGGTTTCTCGCAGTTGGAAAGTTTATATATCTCTGTCTTCGTTTAATTTGCATAATTACATCGTTTCCTTTTGCGCGTTTACGTCTCCTACATTCGATTGTAAATTCAAAATTTTCCACACTTTCTAAAAAAAAAAAAAAAAAAAAAGAGAGAGAGAAAATGATGATTTGGTCATAGAAATTTAAAAGCTGTTTTATAATAATAAACAATCATTACGAGTTTCACATCAATATTTCTTAATATTTATTAATTTGTATTATATTTTAATGCAGAGCCGGTTAACTGTCCTCTCTCTCCACTTGCTTGGAGACTGAGAGGGGAGGGAAATTTCAATGCAGTGGAGGGGGTAGCGCTAGCGATCAGTAGAGTGGGGGCATAGGCCGCCAGTTAGCCACATCCGTTTTTAGCGAACGCACTCGTCAGTTTGAAGACACGCGCGATATTTTTGTCAATTAATCTCAGTGCACCCTATACTCTGTAAAACCTCTGTACAATCATTGATCACTGAAACCTATCCTAACTGAGTAACCAATCTAAGCACCGAGTGAATCAGAATTTCAAACTTCCAAAACTTTCGAAACTTTCGTTGATACTCGGAGGATTGATATACCCAAAGACATATCAATCATCCTCTTCACGCGTCATAAACCTTTCCGTATTCCTTAAATCGCACTCGCGCCGACGGTTCCCGGCGTGTCGTCTCCTGGCATTGAATCACAGGCCAGCTCGCGCTCCATTCAGTGTCGTACACGCCAGAGCTTCGTTATGTGCACCAAGCGCATAAAGTGCGCGTAAATCGATCCGCGGCAGGTTTTGACATCAGGAGCAGAGGATCCGCCGGCTTCGATAAATCGTCGCCTCCACCCCCCTCCCCCCATTGTTCGCGCCGATGGATCTAGGACGATTGTTCCGTTTTGGCACACCGGTTGAGAACATGCTGCTACTACTCGGTGGCCTCGTTATCCTTTTTATCGTCGTCGTCGTCGTGCAGCACCGTGCACGTCGTTTCGATCCCCCCTTGCAAGTATTTCCTACAATTTCCCTTTACGATTTCCCGTGATTCTAATGAAACATCGTATCACGTTTTCGTTCCTCTACTTGTTGATCGCTTTTTAACACTGAAGATATATAGCGATGGTCGCAGACTTGCAATGGCACACTGAATTACCATTTTTTCGGAAAATTGACGATGTTTAATACTGTTAATACAATCTCGTAACTTTGACGACGATACGAAAACATTTTTGCGAAGGTAGAAGCTTCATGCCTTGAAAAACGAGCTCGGATACGTTGCTGTATGTACGATTTCTTATGAAATTATAAAAGATTTGAATGTCGCTAAATTTTCGACACGTTGCAAATCTAATGTACCAAAAATCCTCGAATGTTACAGATGATTTTTAGTTTTAGTAGCAGTACGTAAATACTCGTTCTATGATTCGCAAATATGCGTTCTGTTACGCGTGTAAAATGAACACGTTCCACACGTGAGCGCGAAACATTGAAACATTTTTACTTTCGAAACGGAAAACCTAACTCGATTATTATAGATGATTTTTAGTTTTAGCAGCAGTATGTAAATATTTGTTTTAGAGTTTGTAAAAACTGCGGTCTATGGTGTAAAATAAACACACTTTACACGCGCGCTCGTTGAAACAGTTTTAATTTCAAACCACGCACGAAACGAAACATCGACGTTAAACTTGATCCGATTATTACAGATGATATCTAGTTTCAACAGCAGTATACAAATATTGCTATTAAATGCTCGGTCTTGGGTTCGAAATCTATCGTACAAATATATGAATGCAATACTTGTTCTAAGAAACAAGGAAACGGAAACTTACAATCAACCCCTTGCGCTGGCAGCTGGTTCGCGGACCATAACGAGTGACCGAACCGTATACGCTTTCTCTTTCTTTTGAACTCGGGTTTTACTGGACTTTTGAACTGGATTTTAGAAGAAATTATTAATAAGTAATAAATTTATCATTCGTTTTCGCTGGATTACGTGTAAATATACTTAAAACAGAAAAAATTTTGCAATTTGGAAAAGTTGTTGATATGCGTGGCACGTCATTCGATCCTGACTTGTTAGTATGTACGAGTGTATTGAACTTGATGCCACCGAGCGTATGCCAACCGATTCGAGAAACGCTTCACGCGCGCGCTTCCTCGCCGGATTATTGTTTCGTTTCACGTTTTCCAACGTAGGCCGACGAAGCGAGCGCAAAGGTCCAAGTTCGCCGATTCGGAGCGATTGCCCGACAGATTGAGTGGAAAATGTCTGGCTTACAATGTCACCGGCCCTCCGCCGACTTTGCAGCCGCCTTTTCCGCCTCTTCCTTTCTCGACGTTCTCCCGTTTCCTCGTTCCTCTTTGTCCGCGTCTTAGCTCCGCTCGTCGTCCACCTTTTCTTTTTTTTTCCTTTCTTTCCTCTTGTTCTCTTCCTCTTCCGCGGCTACACAGCCTTCTCTTCTGCTGCCGTTTCCGAGGGGAAGAAAACCTGATCGACCTCCTTTGTTCGCGGTTTTTTATCTCCCCCCTCCGAGCGTCCGTCCAATTAAAGGGAAAGTTCTGGTCCCAGAAACCGGGAAGCGATGCTGGCCTCGCCCGGGACACCAGCTTCCGAGCGTGTTACCCTCTGGCTCTTCTATTCCCACCGGCTACAGGAAACCTCACCCACCCTCCGAGATCTTGCCCCAATTAAATTTGCGTTTGAAAAATTTATTCCCCCGCGTCTTCTTTTCCTTTTTCTTTTTCGTTCTCTCTCTCTCTCTCTCTCTCTCTCTCTTTTTCTCTGTTCTTTTCGCGCATGAAGAACGTTTTGATGGTTTTTCTGTCGGTCGATCACGAGAGAGAGACGCAATCGGTTTTAATTAAATCTCAATGCGTTTTCGGTGGAAATCGAGCAGCAGAAGGGCGGTTCGCCGAATGAATATCTGAAATTCGAACGTTTTAAGGTGAAGGTTAAGTAGAGCATGACTTTCAATTACGCGGCTGGATTGATGAGAGGCGAAGCGATTTGGGAATTTTTTTTTTTTTTTTTTTTTTTTGACGATGGTACTCGCGGACGCAGACCGACGCGTGGTTTTCTGGTGAATGTCGAATTTCAATTCGCCTGACTGTTGGTAACTAAGTGAAGTAATCAGCGAATCTGAACTGATCTGAACTTTGGAGTTTCGAGAAGAAACTTCAAAAATCTAAGAACAGATTATTTTTAAAACAGAACAAGTATTTACGATCAGTTTAAGTGTAATTATAACAAGTTTCTTTAGAAGAAATTACAAAAATCTGGGAGTAGATTATTTTTAAAAAAGGACAGGTGTTTATGTTCAGTTCGTGTATAATTATCTTTGTTAAAAAAAAGAAGGGAAGAAAAAGGAGCGACAATCGTTATTGATTTTAATCGATAATCAAATAACCGATTGACACGATTATTATAAAACTCAAGTAGCTAACAAAAATATTTACACGTTTTACATTGTAGAATGTCATGTTATATGTACCGTATCATAAATATTTTCTTCCCTAATCTGGTAATTATTCCACGTCATCTCGAAGCAAATACGTAAATTTCATTGAAACATCGAATCTCGTCCAAAAGTCGCAAGATGAATCGTCGAATTTAATTAACTCTTTGCCAGCGGCGCGTTGCCACGAACTCACTATCACGTTCGAAATTGGATTAAAAAAAAAAAAAAAAACAGGACAGGATAGATTAACGGAATTTCTGCAGACGTAGATTTATAAGTTGTACCGGCGTATCGAGATTCGTCGCGGACCGATGCAGAATTTTTTTTATCGTACTATAAATTTCGCCGCCAACCTGTATCTGTACCTTCGGCTCTGGTCCACTCTGGTGTGGCGAGGTAAAAAAAAAAAAAAAAAAAATATTTTTTTCACCGCTCGAAAAATACGACTGCCTGTAAAGTTCGGGTCCGCAGTTGATCGATCGGAGCAGTGCCTATCGTTTCCTTCGATGAATCATCGAGCACGTCGATGCCCGACGATAACGCATTATCGACCTTTGAATTTCGCTGTTGACGACCTTGGTTCTTGGCAGAATTGGGACGCGGTGGTTATTTCGACGAAAGGAATCTAGGTACGTCGAATGAAGGTTTAACCTCTTGCGATAAAAGTGACAATTTTTCGTTCCAAATTGCAACGTTTTCTCAGTTTTAAGCATATTTAAATTTTAACCCAGGCAAAACGACAAGTCTATTGCTTCTTAATAATTTCTATCTAGTGATATCGTACCGACGAGTTCAAAAGGAAAAGAAAGCGACGAATTTTTGTATACGATTCGGTCGCTCGTTATGGTCCGCGAACCAGTTGCCAGCGCAAGCGATTAATAGGGATTTTCGGCGCCCGTGCGCGGCAATTAGGATTGCGGACGGTACAAGGTTACAGCGAAGAGTGCGGATGATTGTTGAGATACGAAGTTAAAGGCAGAATTGCGAGTTGGTATGCGGTGAGAGGTCGAAGAGACACGTGGAAGTTAGCTTGCCAGCGTGATTTATCAGGCTGGAATTTATTTGGGGGGAAAGTGCAACGTCGACTTTTGAAGATGACAACTTGACGTTTGTCCGAGAATCGTTTATAAAACACACAATTATTATGGTTCGAATCGTTTAAAATCACGCGTATTTGACAAATGTTTCTCAAGTATGTATCACGACGTGTTTTTGATTAGTTATATCACGAGTTTAAAAATAAAAGCTGCAGGTGCATAGTGATTTTAACATAACGATAGCCTGTACTTTGAACCAATAAATTGTCGGTGACAAATTAATTGTATGATTATAATTAGTTGCAATAAATCACAATTAACAAAAAAAAAAAAATTATCCATTATAAATTATCCAATAATGACATTATCCATTATCGTTATTAGGACAGGTATACGACGAGACTTTTATTTCTCTTGCGACTTAACTCGTCCAATTACAGATATCCCAAAGAAAAAGAACCTTGACACTGCGTCTAATTGTAAGAAAAACAAGCGAGAGACTCGAGATAAAAGGCATCCGGATAAAATTCCCCTTTCGTTTTCCAAGATCGCTATTTCCCTCCCTGCTTCACCCTACGCCTTCCTCCGACGTGAGAAATACCCGATATCGATTAAAACAGCAATAGCAGAGCACGTTCTTGCAAAGACGTCGGTGGAATCGTCTCTCAGCAAGCACGCGTAACATTGTTTATGTCAGTCAGGCTACCGATATAAACATTTACGATCGTCCGTTACGCGAGTTACTAGACTTCACCGGAGTGAAAACATCGTAAAACGTCGATGAAACGTTTAAGAACGGTCGTCAATCGGCGATCAATCGATAGGACACTCTCTTCGAATCACAGAAGCCTGGCCTCGTAACGAGAATCAGGAGAGGATCGGTCCCGATCGTTAAGGTCTCCTTTGGCGATTGTTTAGTACAATCGGGATGCAAAAGTTTCCCGGGCTTTCGTCGTCTCGTATCTCTCGTAGGAGGTAACCGCGGATAACGGGCGACCGTCGGATGCAAGTTGCGGGTTTAACGGTCGCCATTGACCCCATTTACGACGGGTCGTCGAATGGCGAACAGCTTGATAACGCGTGGCTGCGAACGTGGCCGGGCCGCGTCAGCCAATGGAGAACGGACGAGTTCCTCAAGGATCGAGTCGTTGTTCCGGGTAAGTGCCCTCCTCGGTTTTTCACCCCCTCCTGCCGCAGTGAGTTGAGAGAGAATCGTATCGGAGATCGTTCCCACCAACGAAACTGCCCGATCCGAAACTGTTTGAATTCATTAACTTTGCTCGAGTCACGAGCAAGTGTTATTAGCAGCGTCGCAGTGTACGGTTGTTTAGAGGAATTGAGCAGTGTTTGAGCAGTGTGGATGACAGATTGTAGGTAAATATGTAGTGATGATGATATTGATTAATAAATAGACTGTGCATTTTTGTGCATTTGTAGGAAATTTGAAACTACGAAATAAAATTATAATATAATATATTTATATAATAAATTTATATAATAATAATATGAAACAAAAGTTATAATGTTTGACAGATAAAATAGACTTCTATTTCTAAATTTTATTTGTTTATACAATACTGTAACTACCAAAGTGGCCAATTTATAATTTTTTGGAATTTACAGATTATCAGTGTTTTCAGAAATTTGAATGATTTTTCTAAAATACATGAGTAGAAGTTTATTTTCTTTATACATTGTGAATTTTTTTCTATATTTCAATTTCTATAATTAATTTTTATACTTTAGTATAATTCGGTATTTTTAGTGTTAATTATATTTTGAAAGATTCACAGCTTGGCAGTAAGTTTTCCATTTAAAGGTGCAATAAATTTTGGATTAAAGTCGATATTAGTGTATTAGATGTTTCTAATTGTCGAAGATCGTTTGACATTGTCAATGAGATTGTCATTCCTTCAATTTTTATTTACGCTACGCTTTCTCAATGTGATGTTTTATTTGCACAAATATTTGCATCGTTTATTAAATTAGACACGTTGAATCACAAAATATACGAAGAATATTGCACCCCGAAAATACTCGCTACGTTATTTCTCGTGCCTTTATTTCTATGAGCATAAATATTTGCATATTGGCGAAAAAATCTAGGGGACAGAGGTGGAAAAATGAAAGAATAACTGAAAGTAATAGAAAACCGAGGATGCAATATATTATACTCGTACGTTCATGACGTATGTTTAGCGAAAACTAAGGCACGTGGCAAACTCATAACAGTAGGGATCGTGTTCACTGTGATTCATAGTGGAAAATATTTGATCTACGATAACCTAAGCTGAACTTTAAGTGACTTTTCCTACTTGCTAAGAATATTATTCCTGTTCTTGACTATGATTGTACAAAGTCCAAACGAAATTGGCGTATCAAGAGAACGTAATTTGAACTTCATTCCATGGTAAGTAATTGGCATAGCAGGGAAATGTAATTCGAGTTTCATTTTAAGCGTCTCGACGCTGTTGAGATGCATGAACGTGGAATTTTAGGGATAATCTAAATGATACTACGTTTAACACGAACATATATATGTATGTATGTATGTATGTATGTATGTATGTACATGTAATATAACAAACAATAAAATTTATAGAATTTAGATTTCTTAAACTAATTCTGTATAAATTAGTGTAAATAAGTTGGCACATTCTTTACTTTTCTAGAAGCAGAACATTTTGTTAAAGCAAAGTTTACAAATTTGATGCTTGAGGAAAGGCAATTACTTTAATGAACAAAACCTTCTGTGAAAATGGAAATTCAATTAAACTACATGTTGATCGAAAAATGTTACACAATTTAAGTTATACCATAATTTAAGTCCATAGCTTAATAATTCGCTGCAGGACGTATACTGTTTTTAATTAACTTCACATCAGATTTCTCAATAAAAAAAGAAATCCTCCCGAAATTTAAATTACAATAAAAAGTAATTTCACATTTTAGTGCAAGAGTGAAGCAGATTTTCTCGTATTTTTCTCACATTTTAAATGAAGTTTATTAAACCAAATATGTGTCGTTTTGTTTCATCATTTTTGATATAATCCCGTCGCTGTAAAAAGTTGTGTAATTTCTGGGAGAAAAACTGCGACACCGTGATTTTCACAGGGCTCTTTTCAACTGTACACCATTATTATAAGAGTTCTGTAGAATTTAACTATGAGTATTCACACTTTTCAAACGCACACAGATATTGCCAGATTAACATCATCAGAGTTATGCGGTCCTATTTTACCTCTTCATTTTATTTTACCTTTAATTATTATAATTATAGTATTTTTACATTTAACAATTTTACATATTTCTGCATCAACTAGTCCTATCCATTCGAAGAATGATATTTATAAAATTATTTTCTACCCATATTTTATAATTGAAGATATAATTACAATTATTTTTATTTCATTAATTTTCATGTATATCAATTTACAAAATCCTTATATATTCGGAGAGATCCGGATAATTTTAAAATTATTAAATGTAAAAGTACCATATAATTATAATAATTAAAGGTAAAGCCGTCTGTCGAAAATTACAAAAAGCATTACAAACATTCGCGTCGAACAAAGTCGAGCAAAGTCGCGCTAGAGGCTAGCAACGAATCGCGCGTCGAGTGACTTGCCGATTAAGCGTACAAAAGAGTCGTCAACGACTCGAGCCGGAGAGAGATTTACAAATTCGTCGGACGGACGTCATGCGAATAATTAATGACGCGTCAAGGTGGGAAGGAGCGTCGCATGGGAACGAGAGGAAAGTGTCGGGTCGAGGCTTTTCCAAAAAAAGCGACCATCGATCTTCGTATAATGGAGAGAAGAGTCTAAGCTTCGATAGGTCGGGTTGGAGGGGAGATGAAGCGCGAGACACTCGCTATCAGCCGGTCCAAAGGCGTGTCTTCGTTCCGGATCGTCTTTGTTCCGCTTCGCGCCGATTAGCCCCGGCGCTAATGGACGTTCACGGTGAATAATTAGATATGGAAACGCTAATTGCCTGTTATTAATCACCCCGGCTGAATCGCCGGATCGAACACTGATTGCCACCGATTAGACTTCTATTCTGGATTTCGAGTTTGATGTAATTGAACCGACCAGCCGCGCTGCGCGCTCAACCGCACTTCGATCGAGTAATATCCCTTCTGTTCCGCGAGATCCGCCCGTGTCCTTCGAGGAGGGAAAGAATTTTTGTGAGATGGTACGATGGATCCTAAATAAGTAAGCAGTCGTTTCGAACCGTTATCGGACACTTTCGCTATCGTCCATTCGTATGAAATGATAATTAATTGAAGGAGGAACGCTGATGATACAGTTCTGATTGACTTTGACAAATTTTGACGAAGCTTCAAGACCTGTAGGGATGGTAATGAACAGTGTGTTGTTTGAAACGAATTTCTGATGGATAAAGTGTGTAATTCACGGAAGCAGATGCGTTTATATTCTAATGTAAAATGTGAGACTTTGTTAGATTAGGTTTGGGTTAGGTTAGTGTCGGTGAAGTATTGACATAATTGAATATATAGAAAAATTGTACGAATCTATCAAGTGTCTGTCGATGCGATGTGCAAATTTTTCAGGCCACAACTGGAGGAATCTCATTTTAAAAATGATCTTATTTTTAATATTAGGTACTTTAAATCTGGCTCGCTACAAATTTCTTAGTTTATATAATTTTTCGAACCACAGCTGAAGGACTAGAAATTGGTTACTTTCTTTAAATATTGTAACAGGCTTTTAACAATATTCAAAATATTGTTAAAATAGTTTAATAATTATTATATTTTAAATATCAGTTTCTGCCTCACCAGAAACTCAGTTTCAAATACTTTTTAACATTACACGCACTTTACGTAATTTACCCGCTGTCTATTAATTAATTATCCTTAGCCGTGAGCCGACCAATTTCACCTTTCGCGAAACAAACGAATCCTAAACTCGCGTAAACGTTCGCTCGCGCGGAACGCTGCAGACATCGTCCAATTTCTTTCAATCCCACTTCCTCCTCCACGTGGAGGATATATCTTCAACTGTATCTTTATCCCGGGCGATATCCTTCGAAATTCAGGATTCGCCAGAGCGCTTGAACCCGTTCGGAATCCCTTCGTTTCGAAAAATCGCGAGGACGAGGACGAGGGAGAGGGGAGGGGATCGTCGCTAAACAGAAAATAAATTCGCTCGGTTCCGCGCGAGAAGTCGCGTCGTCGTCGTCGTCGTTTTCGTTCGATCCGTTTGTTCCACGCGAAACGGATCAATGGCGCGGAATCGATCGTTCGACTTACGTTCAACGAACACGAGTCGAACGTGTCTCGTTAAAAGAGCAGGATTGTTTGAATAATCCGACCGACGCATTCTTTCTCGCGGCGAATATCGATTGAGGTTTGATCTCGAGCGTTTGATTTTATTCGATCGGGCTCTCGCGGTCGAGTATAGCTTCCCCGCGAAGAGCAGTGGAGAGGGGGAGGGACGGAACTCGTTTCAATTCCCCGCGAAGCAATGGAATCCTGTGGAAAGTTCGATGCGCGAGAAGTTTTCGATTCTTACGAGTGTAAAGGAATATCGTATAATGGGGGAAAAAACTTTCACTCTGCGGATATTACGCTTCGCTGTCTCCTATTTTGTCTCTATGTTTTCGATATCAGTTTCCAACGAAGTTTACGACTACGCCGGAGCTGTTCTGAACGAATACGTGTGTGTTGGTGGGAAGGGAGATTTCAGATCATGGAAATTTTTTTTAACGAAACGTTGAAAAACTGTTTAATCTTGAAATTAAATTAATTCGACAACATCGCGGAGAGGGCGGAGCGTAAAATAAATTTTCGTAATCCAATATAACCTGTAATAGATGTTTGTAAATAAATCTTACATCTACGTGTTACATTTTATGTGCAAATGATGATAATTGGATTTTCCCCAATTATTGGAATTTTATCGTTCCAATATTTATCAAGATGTTCGAAAACATTGAAATTCGCACGTTCGTCAGTTGTACGATGATTTAATACTGGAACAATTAAAACGATCAAAGTGATTAACTTATAATTTTCCATTCGCAACAGCACTGCAACTTTCATTTGAAACAATGTTGAGAAATAATCAAGCTGTCAAGTCTTTAGTCTCAGTAGTAGAGCTATCAAACTAATCAGACTGATGAATTCGTAATTGCTCGCAATAATTCTCTACAGCTTCGTTGTAATAACTTTTGGGAATTCCAAATATTTTTCATAAAAAGAACATAGATAAAGTCTATGTTGTGTACTTTTTCTTACACTCGTACAATCTTCCGTGGCATCTAACTTGAACTGATGCTGGCAGCTCAGAAAACAAGTAACTTCTCACCGCGATACATGTTTCATTTCCGAGGGACTGGCCGTTCGTGAAGACAAATCGACAATCTAAGAGAATACACGACAAAACATAGAAATAACAGGGAATAAGTAAGACTTAAACATAAATTTTAAACCCACTTTATAGTTTATAATATGGGCTGGCCACTGAAAAACTGAAGAGTTTGAAAAAGTCATAATTTGTTCATTTTCAATCTTTTTTGTTTTCTTTTTTTGTAAGTTATCACACACATGATATTGAAAAATATCTATCAATTATATTTCCAAATAAAATAATGAAAAATTAAAAAACATGCGTTTGTAAAAGTTATTTTTGTTTTATATCGTTCAGTTTTTCAGTGACCACCCTATATATACAATTTATCAATATTCAAGTAATCAGAAGGAAGCTGAAGTTACGACAAATATTGGGAATGTTCGATGTCTTTTCAAGAAACGACGAGAATTGCAACAAAAACGTAATTGTATCCACTTTAGAAATTAGGGAACGACGAGCAAAATTAGAGATCTCGAACGAGTGTCGTTAAGATCGTCGCCGGCTTATTTAATAAATCGCTGAGCAATTGGTGGATCGACAAACATAGAAACGCAGAATGGAAAATGCGAGCGTGGCGTGCATGGCCAGAGGGCTCGCGTGTTTCCGATTCATCTTTCGAGCTCGCGCTGCATTTCCACCGCGAACAATGACCGCCGTACCGGCAAGCCTCGCGATAAAAATCGCGATTCGTTGCTTTGACGCCAGAATCCGTCAAACGATACTGCGAGCCGCGTGATTGAAATGCTTCGAGTAATTTACCCGGTGAAAATTCAGAACTCGAAAGTTTCGGGACAACTTTGACTGAACTTCGGTATTCGATGACGTAGATTGTCAGTTTCAAATTCACGTTTATACATCAGCGTGATGTAATTTCATTGTCGTTAAATGTGATTTTTCCAGTGTTTCGATCGCGTAGTATTTCGCCAATTTTTCTGCTCTTGGAACATTTTCATATGGAACAATTTTGTTCTAAGATCTTCTACGAAACGAAATTAATCCGTGGAGGTAAATTTTCGAGATGTGAACCGAAAGGGAGCTATTAATAATTCGTCCTGCAATACTCTCGCAATCCCTGGTATTATCTAACATTTTGTCACGTTTGATCTTGAAAGGATCTCGCGTAACTATTAAAATACGCATTTCACAGTGTCATATTTAAAACCGGAGACGACAGATCTTGGACACTGAGCCTCGGATCTTAAATCCTAGACTTTAAACACGATCGATCACGGATCGGACTCTGGACACGATTAATCATTTCGCAACTTCAGAATGTGTTTCACACGAAGCTTCTGCGATAACGGGATAATCTGATATGTGTTTTGTGACCTGAAGATGGTCCTTCGGCTTAGTGTTGATCCGGAACAGGCTGCTGGTGTTCTAATGTGAGCAGGTTTTACGATCTACTTCCAAAGGGAGTCTTACAACCCGAAGATGGTAATCCACGATGAGATACGCTGTGTCACATCATGCTCGTGAGGAGATTTTACGATCTCGAAAATCCTTCAGAAGACATAATTAACAAGGTGAACAAATTGTTATTACTCGCCTGAGGAACAATGAGCTTCAATGTGAAACAGATCCAAAAAACAGAGATTTAGAATAATTTTCATGAGGTTCGAACACTTTGCGAATGGAATTATATTATAATGCACAGTAAATCATAATACAAAGTAAATTTTCTCCAAGGTTATTTAATAATTTTTTAGACAAATTCCACGATCTCAAAGATCCACGATGGAAATCCTCCGTGAAACGTACAAAGTGAAATGCATAAAGTATAATTCAGAAGAGAAACAAACTGTTATTCGTCGTGAGAAACATAACTTTCAAAATAAAATATTCGGGATGATTAGAGGGTAATGAAAAATGTTCGTAACGTTCGTAATGTACAGATAGAATTAACATCGAAGTCAAATTGCAATGATTAAATTTTCTCCACGATCATTCAGTAATTTTTTAGACGAATTTCGAAACACCTACACGTCGAAAAATTGTTTGAAACTGATTGCTCGCGTTTAGCAAGAATGTTCAGATATATGTCGGGTCTTCCGAGACGATGTGCTTGCAGCCTCGCGTGCTACTTACGAACGTTCTTGTAAATTGTAAGTCATAAACTCATAAAGCACCTTAGAAGCACATCTTAGAAGGTGCACAGCTGAAGGTAGGAAATTGCTATCTGGAGAAATGTCTTTGTGCTAGGGGAAATAATAGATAAATATTTCAAGGGACGTGAATGTCGACTACACCGTGGTTTTACGACTACGTCGTTACGGCCAGACAAGGATCATTAATTGTTGACAATCTCCATTAAATATCGTTTCGTATTGGAACCATGAGACTTGCGAATGAATTATTCCGTGCTCGCGCTAAACACGAAATTCCGTAGAGAACTTTGGAAACGAGTTACTCAGTGCACTGAGAAATTCGAATTTAATCGATCTTGTGAATTAATCAATCGATTTTCGATTTTCGTTAATGTAATTAATAATATTTTCTCTCTAGATTCCACCAGAAGCAGTGATAAAATAGCTATTCCCATCTCTAAAATTCATTATCAATTCCTCATTGCTAATTTAAATATTATCTCCTTGTTTTTTGCCACAAGTGCACTCGTCCCACGATTAAGTATCTCGAAACAAAAGAAAAATCGTCCTTTCGCAACAAAATCACGTGACTCGTAGTGATCATCCGAAAGTATAAAAAGTTTCTTCCAAGCGTTCGATCAACTACGAAAATTTCATTATTATTCAAATATTTGAACATCTGCGTGATATAATGCTAATTTTCGCACTGTTTTGAAATCAGAAGATTACGATCGGGTATCATCGAGAAAGTACAAAAGGAAAAAACTCCAATTCAATTGCAAGTGATTTGGACGTGATTTTCGGTTGAATATCCTTCCCCCCCCCCCATTGTGAATCGCGAGAGGAGTTGCAGCAAAAATGTTTAAACTATCTACCGCGAGCCGCGCATTGCAGGAAAATTTCCGACAGCGTTTCGCCGCGATGAAAGGGGAGAGACTGCGGTCTATTTGCGACGTTCCATATCTGGTCGGATGTGCGAGCGAACCGAAGAAAACAGAGGCCCCGGCCACGTTCGAGCGCTGATCCTATCAAAAAATTGCTTCGCTA
Source organism: Tetragonisca angustula (assembly GCA_036937485.2). NCBI lineage: Eukaryota > Metazoa > Arthropoda > Insecta > Hymenoptera > Apidae > Tetragonisca > Tetragonisca angustula. Next base: position 1,139,950 of record JAWNGG020000034.1, on the reverse strand, counting down.
CTGGCGTCTGAACGTCTCGAGTATTCACCCTTCGCCCATCCCCCGGACGCTCGCAGACGCGCTTCCAATATTCTCGCTGTGTACCGTGCGTTTTCTGTATTTCTCCTGCGGATCGAGCGGGCCATTCTCTTCTCTTCCGTGCCGTTCCCTCTGACAACCATTGCCCCCCCCCCTCTTTCATTCGTTTTTTTCTTTCTAGTTACTTTAGTATATCTCTCTCTTTCCGTTTCTCTTTCTTTTATATATATATGTATTCGCATCTTCTTTCCCAGATATTCTCCTCTTTTCTCTGACAACCCTTGCCCCCCCTTTTGTCTTGTCGTTTCCAGTCAGTATAATACATATTAGTATATATCTTCCACTTTCCGTTTTTTTAGTCTACTATATATTTTTTTTAGTTTACTATATATTTAGTTTACTATAGATTTAGTTTACTGTATATTTAGTTTACAATATATTTAGTTTACTATATATTTAGTTTATTATGTATTTGGTTTACTATATATTTAGTTTACCATATATTTAGTTTAGTATATATTTAGCTTACTATATATTTAATTTACTAGTCTAGTATATATCTTTCTCTTTCTGTTTTTTTAGTTTACTACATATTTTTTTTAGTTTACTATATATTTAGTTTACTTATGTTTAGTTTATTATATGTTTATTATATATTTAGTTTACTATACATTTAGCTTACTATATACTTAATTTACTAGTCTAGTATATATCTTTCTTTTTCTGTTTTTTTAGTCTACTACATATTTTTTTTAGTTTACTATATATTTAGTTTACTATATGTTTAGTTTATTATATGTTTATTATATATTTAGTTTACTATACATTTAGCTTACTATATACTTAATTTACTAGTCTAGTATATATCTTTCTCTTTCTGTTTTTTTAGTCTACTACATATTTTTTTTAGTTTACTATATATTTAGTTTACTATATGTTTAGTTTATTATATGTTTATTATATATTTAGTTTACTATACATTTAGCTTACTATATACTTAATTTACTAGTCTAGTATATATCTTTCTCTTTCTGTTTTTTTTAGTCTACATATTTTTTTTAGTTTACTATATATTTAGTTTACTATATGTTTAGTTTATTATATATTTAGTTTACTATATATTTAGTTTACCCTACATTTAGTTTACTATACATTTAGTTTACTAGTCTAGTATATATCTTTTTCTTCCATTTTTTTTTTTTACATGTGCTCGCATCTTCTCGTCTTTCTCTCCCTATTTCGTTCCCGCATTTTCTCTTTATGTATTTCTTCATTTCTCTACTTTTTTCTTCATCTTCTCTCCTGTACTTTCTGCTCTGTTTTCCTCTTTCTCTCTCTACATCCCATTTCTCTTCTCTGTTCCTCCACCTTTCTCACTTTTGCCCTATTTTTCTTTGCTCCCCTGCCCTTGTTTCATCGCCCCCGCATTTTTGCGTAACGAAGACGATATCTCGAAGGGTCGACGTTTACAGACTGGATGCTCGTGTTTCGAGATCCGTTGATGAACGAGCGTGCCTCAGGAGGAAATCGCGCGCGACGAGCAGACACGAAATTATACGTGGGGGAGGATAGTTGCCATCATCGGTCAGGATGTGTTTCTTCTTGGGTTAGCAGCTGGATAAAGTGTTTGGAAGGGAATTGCACGGGTCCGGCGGAGATGGATGTTATGATTGGTGGATCGTTCCTTTAGAAACTGTCTGTTTTTTTTTCTTCCCGTTTCAAGCGCGACCGTGTTAACACGTTTCCCGGTAGATGTCCAAGTTGATTGATATTTTTTGACGGATCGTTCGATCGCTACGAACGAGACGAAGTATCTCGTATTTCTTTCGTATCGGCTCTGGATGAAACGTTGCAAGTTTCCAGAAGCTGGCGCGAAATTATAAAATTGGACTATTGTTTTCCAAAAAACGTCTGACCAAATATCAGCACGAGTCACGAATAAGTCTTTCTCAAAAACACACAATCAAATTGTAAATCCTTCAGTTCGCCAGAAATAGAAAAAAGCACATTCCTCAAATTCACAGTAAATGACGCACGTCATTTAATACTTACTAAACCGGCACTCTGTTTCTACTGTAATCGATCAGATCCTTTTACACAGGTAATTGTCAGGAAACAAAATAACTTTCTGACAATAATAAAAAAAAATTAGATCTTTTCATTTTCGACGAGAGTCAAATGAAGGAAAAAATGCAGAATTTTAAGTACAAACATTTTTAAACCGGTCATTTGACCAGGTGTTTTGGTACGTTCAGTGTTAAAAACGAACGAGCGAATATCAACCAAAAAACGTCGCAACAAAAAGTTTTCGTTCCAGTTGAACGTTCTTCGTTTGTTATCTATAATCGTAAAGTCTATGCTCTACACGTTCTAGTTGAATTTTTTTTTTTTTTTTATACCAGTGACTATCTTTTCTAAAACGTGGTCTCTTAGTTTTCCTGAAAGCCTAAAATTGTTGAATCGGTGTAAGGAAGTTTCTCAGAAGTACCAGTAGATTTATTATTAATATAATTTATTATTTCTATAATGAATTGTTATTATTAAAATTTATTATTTCTCTTGTAACAAAGTGAACAACGGCGGAGAAAGATTTCGCAAGGCAAGTGGAAAACACGAATCAACTCGTGACCGGACGACAATGTGTTAATTAAGTTTCCAGTGTCTGTTAGAATCCGAATCGAAGCACTCGCGGCCGTCCGCGGTTCGAGCTGTAGACTGCAAAAGCCCGCGCGAGATAAACCGATTCACCAGCGTTCGACATTATCGCCGGGATTTCTCATCGCGCGGATGAGCGGTCGCGTCGCTGTGTGAGCCGCGTAACGACGAGTCGCTTGCCGGCTAGACAATTCAATCTCCGTGAATTGGCGGCGTAAGCGGGACCTAGAGCTATCTACAGTTCCGCAGCATTACTCTTCCTCCTCTCCTCCTCTCCTGCTTCTTCTCATTCCTCGTTCTCCTTTTCGTTTCCACCTTTTCCTGCCGTTCTTCGTCTCCCTTCGTTTCCCAGCGAGCTTCGTCGAGAATGCCGGAGTGGTAACGGACCGTTTCCTTCGCAACAGGAAGCAAGAAAGAGCCCGCTTCGTCACTACCTCGGTCGGCGAGAATCTCCGCGTCAATCGTAATTCCCGGGATGCTAGGCTCTTTCCCGACGTCTGGCGAGATATTGAAAGGTACGGGCGGCGACGCGCGACGGATACGTCTGACCACTTTGACGCTCTGACTACTGCGCCTCGCTCGAGTGTCTTTCGGCGAAGACTCGCTCGAGCTCTGATATTTCTCGAAGGAGTTTCGTTCCCTTTCCTCCTCTGATAGCTGCCTGAAAAATTCTTTCTCTTTCCTTTTTATCTGGAGATAAATTTTTAACATTGATAAATATTTAACAATTGACTGATATCTGTTATCTTTACATTTTTACGTACATATCCATTGCGTGGAAATGGTGTATTCGTACAGGTGATCTTTGTTGGGACGTACATAATACGGAAGTATGTGTTATAGAGGCCGAGTGAAAATTGAATCTTGAAGTTCTTTGGAAAGCGGTTCTGCTTCTATTAACTACTGATGAAAGATACTTTGTATTTCTTTTCCTTTCAATGTCTGTAAAAATAGCTATTTTTTTTAAATCTGTTTTTTTTAAGTAGTTACTTTTTTTTATAATGTCTGCTAGGTATTTAATTCTCAACGAGATATAATTTTGATTACTGGTGGATATTCATTCCTGGGTGTTTTTTTTTTTTTTTTTTTTCGAAAAGTGCTTTGCTGTTATCAACCTGTGAGTGGAATTATCTACGAAGAAGAAAAAAATATTTTATATCCTGCAAAAGATACAGGCATTTCTACATTAGTCGTAAATTGTTAGATGTATTAGTACAAAGCAAGTAGAACAAGTAGAAATTTAATCAGTCATTTTCTATACTTTAGAAACTTTACAATCACGTGAATGATTCTGTAAATGCAAATAATCTACTGTGTTTAACACAGTGAAATAATTAAGCCTTTGGAAATAACATTGTACTTTTATCACGATAATCCATTGTAAGGAAAAGAGATACGTAGAAGTGAAATCGTCTCTAAACGTGGCCACAGATTTCAGATAAACAGCCCTCCCGTATCGTAAAGGAATTGTACCTTGGAGTATCTATGTGTTCTCGTTTGACATTAAACGAGAAATTCTCTGACTCTCTACGGGCAACACCGGGATAATCGACTTTCAATCGAACCTCGACGAAATAACCAATGTAAAGGTTTTATTCAATTCCTCCTTTTGGCGAGCTTTACCAGCTTACGCCAGATGTTTGCTAATTTATTTTCAAAATTATTTTCATCTTCAAGCGTTGAGACCGACAATTTGCCAGTAGATTCGTCATTCCTTTTAAAAACAAATACTCTAACATCTTTAGTACTACATATTAATTTTGGTTTCGTCATTCTGCGTGAAATTCCCTTCAAGTGCGTATTCTCGTATGATTTTTAAATCGCGATAACGTAAGGAGAAGGATGGTGGAACATTCGTCGAATATAGCAAATAACACTCTATCGAAACTCAAGTGAAATTTTATTCTGAATTCATTAAAATGCATTATCTTTGTTTCCATAATTCTGCTGCGATTCTATTCAAAATTCAGTCATTACGTTTTTACTGTTTGAACATCGAATCGAGCTTCCATTTTTTCTCCCTATTGAACGAGAATTGCATTGACGAGTGTAAAAAGTTTCCATTAACGAATCAAACATAAAATCGCCAAAGTACGTGAAATCAAAATAATCGAAATGGATACTTCTCGTAACGTAAATTTCAATCAGTACAGTACCCGATATTTTAATTTAAAAACAAAAAAGCGTCATTTGGTACAAATATAAAAGAAAACTTTTATTTGAACACGAAACGAAATTCAGTTAAATTGACGAGGAACTCGACTAAGCAAATGGAATAAACTTTCTTGATATTTGTAAAATATAAAATGTGAAACAGTACGCAATAAACGACATTCCCATTTAATGTTAATTTTTAACTGATATAATTAGTTTATTAGTTGTCACAATGATTTTAGATTAATTTTCTTAATTCTGAATCATCACAGAGAGCGTACGGTACGAAGTAAAATTAAATATCCCAAATTTTAGTACTCTACGTCTGAACAATGCTCAACCGTTTCAAAAATGATTCGATTTCCGTTTTAGGTATAATAATCGCAAATGGAAATTCGAGCCATTAAATTTTTCAGTGTCAAATCACGTGGCACCCAAACATCGAGCTTTCTTTCGTGTCCAAATGATTTAAAATTGTTTTGTGGTCGATGTTTCGTTCTTTATCGAAATCGTAGCCCAATTTTTTTCTATAATTTCATGGACTTTTCCAGTGATTGGTCGACCAAAGCGAGATACATCTTTGAGATTAAAATTTCCAAATTGAAAACGCTTGAATCAGTTTTGTGCCACACGTACTGATACTGCATCATGTTCATAAACATCACAAACTTTTTTTACCACCCTCAGTCACGATCATCCATTATTTAAAATAAAATTTCAAAATGTATCGATTTTCTTTTTTAATTGCACTCACAACTTTCGACTAAATAAACAAATATCACAAATTTTTTTCCCATTACTCTATGAGCACGTTTTTAAACGGACGCAGTTATTGCCAGATTAATTACGTTATTCCAAAGCCGTCTATCTAAATGCAAAGAAACTTTTTTCCCCCCATTTGAAGATTGATATTTACAAAATAATCCAAAGTGGCTCGACTAGTTCGAAAATTCATTCACACTGTCGATGTGTGTGTGTGTGTGTGTGTGTCACGATCGATTCAGTGATATCGGTCAGAATAATCAGTCAAAGTTGTACAATTTGCTATTCGAGAACGTTCTCGTGAAGATTGGACGACCTGCCCTTCGACTGTTCTCTCTCGAAGCCGCGGGACCTCGAAGATGCTCCCCATACACGGATAACTCGAAGGTTCGACTCGCTTTCTTCCTCTTTCGTACACTTCGAGAACGTAGAGGGAGGAGCTGTTCTTCTTATCTGAGCTGCGAGAGATATCTGTACACCGTGTCTCTGTCTACGACAGAATCGTTTCGCTCTCGTAATTCTTCCGAGAGCTTTCCCCTCTATTCCTCACGGCGCGCTGGCCGGGGTGACTATCTTCGCGATTTGTCAGCAAAGAACGGATCGCGGAGAGCACCGTCGAACGGTTCGCGTAGCTTTTGTCTCCTTGCTTGGCCAGCCGACCCGTTGCTTCCTGGGCTCTTCGCGCTCTGAATTCCCTTGATCTTTATGAACCGTGTAACGGCGCTGCGAGGAAAAGGCACCGAGAAAGGAAGAAAACCGAGCAAAGCGGTGGTGGGCGGAGAGCGACCGGTGGATTACGAAGGTTGAAGTGCGAAAGGTATTTCGGCCTTTGTGGTCCGGTTTCAGTTTTGACTTTATCGCTGAAAATAAAATAAAATGATGCGCCATTTGTACGAATTATTATCATCCCCAGTTAATATTTTTTATAACGTGAGAAATTCTTTGGAAGGTTAATTTAATATTTGGACGATGATGTATTGGCAATAATAAATGAAAAGATTCCTAATGTCGATCCAAAATTTCATATATAATTAGTATTTATTGGCAGCTCAAGAAATGACAATGGAATTTTAATTATTGATTTAAATTTTGTTAATTATTGATTTAAATTTTTTCGTTATTATTTCGGTTTTTTGTGGTCCGATTTCAGTTTTGACTTTATCGCTGAAAATAAAATAAAATGATGCGCCATTTATAAGAATTATTATCATTTCCAATTAATATTTTTTATAACGTGAGAAATTCTTTGGAAGGTTAATTTAATATTTGGACGATGATGTATTGGCAATAATAAATGACAAGATTCCTAATGTTGATTCAAAATTTCGTATATAATTAATATTTATTGGCAGATCAAGAAATGACAATGGAATTTTAATTAAAATACCTTTGTTAATTATTGATTTAAATTTTTTCGTTATTATTTCGGTTTTTTGTGGTCCGATTTCAGTTTTGACTTTATCGCTGAAAATAAAATAAAATGATGCGCCATTTATAAGAATTATTATCATCCCCAGTTAATATTTTTTATAACGTGAGAAATTCTTTGGAAGGTTAATTTAATATTTGGACGATGATGTATTGGCAATAATAAATGAAAAGATTCCTAATGTCGATCCAAAATTTCATATATAATTAGTATTTATTGGCAGCTCAAGAAATGACAATGGAATTTTAATTATTGATTTAAATTTTGTTAATTATTGATTTAAATTTTTTCGTTATTATTTCGGTTTTTTGTGGTCCGATTTCAGTTTTGACTTTATCGCTGAAAATAAAATAAAATGATGCGCCATTTATAAGAATTATTATCATTTCCAATTAATATTTTTTATAACGTGAGAAATTCTTTGGAAGGTTAATTTAATATTTGGACGATGATGTATTGGCAATAATAAATGACAAGATTCCTAATGTTGATTCAAAATTTCGTATATAATTAATATTTATTGGCAGATCAAGAAATGACAATGGAGTTTTAATTAAAATACCTTTGTTAATTATTGATTTAAATTTTTTCGTTATTATTTCGGTTTTTTGTCGTCCGGTTTCAGTTTTGACTTTATCGCTGAAAATAAAATAAAATGATGCGCCATTTATAAGAATTATTATCATCCCCAGTTAATATTTTTTATAACGTGAGAAATTCTTTGGAAGGTTAATTTAATATTTGGACGATGATGTATTGGCAATAATAAATGAAAAGATTCCTAATGTCGATCCAAAATTTCATATATAATTAGTATTTATTGGCAGATCAAGAAATGACAATGGAATTTTAATTATTGATTTAAATTTTGTTAATTATTGATTTAAATTTTTTCGTTATTATTTCGGTTTTTGAGGTCCGATTTCACTTTCGACTTTATCGCGATCGACGTCCATGTCGATCTTCTTCTTCGTTTTTTCTGTTTTGGAAAAGATGTTCATTCGATAACAATTTTTCTATACCAACGTTGAGAGAGATATTTAGTCGATAGAAATTTTTCTGTATTTTTTGCTTTTGATGGTGGATATATAGCGAGTTTTCGATATCGGTGAGACCGGTTGGTATAATACCCTGATTTATCGGAATAATTCTGATTCTAAATCTCATTTTGTTTAGTGTTCTATATTATAAAAAGTACTTGCATTATTGTATTTAAATTCGTAGAATTTATGTATTAATCAATTCTCGGTCGAAGTGGTATAATTTCATCAGAGACAAATGAACAAGCATGGCCACCACGTGCGACGCGAAAATAACGGGATGATAGATTTATTTATTAATAAAATGTCTAGATAATAAAAATAGCGAAAAGCGTTGGATTTGTGTTTTGAATGTCGTAATATTTATGACCGGCAATCGCAGTCGTATCGAGTACAATGAATTTCGGGCTAGGGAAATCACTTCCTCTCTCGTACAATTTTTTTGCGATATCTGATAAACAACAACGAATCGTGCGAATTGAAAAAGAAACATTGCGTGATTTTTACTCGTTGGAAGAGAACGAGCCAATTGCTCGGATCAATTTGAAATTTTTATTCGTCGATCTTCTCCAATGTAATATTCATCGATATTTCTGATTGTCTCCCATTTATATCTAACTGTCGAACTGTCATCATTGTTATCTTTGTTAACTGTCGTCGAAGGAAATTATATAAAATTAATAAAAAAAAAAAAAGAAAATGGAATATCACAGCAGTAGCGACTCTATAGTTGCGGAAAATACAGAATGATTGTTTTGAAAGTTTCAACGACATGCTTGAATATGAAGTTGATGGATAGAATGTATTTGGTAACTGGCTAAACAAAAGATGGTTCGTAGGGATTGACAAAGATTGACTGTTTCTTCCATGCTGATCCTCTATACATGCGCGGTTTGCATAGGTGGAGCGCGAGGCAAATAAATTTCTCTGTTTATGTTTAATCAAATTTTCCCAATATTTCTCACTTACCGCATCAGTCACAATCATCGATCACTCGCGCGAAGAACGCGACCTTCTGAAACGAGATGTATTCCATTATCAAATATTTCCAATTTATCTCAGCCTGGCGGAAATTCGAGCAATACAGGAAAACCGCTGCACGATCTCGTTTTACCCTTCATAAATAATCCCTCGCCAAAGGATAGATCTCCTGTCGCGGAGATCTCGAATATCGTCGTCTGTTATCTCAACGACGCTGCGTTATTTTTATAGATAATACATTTCTATTTGTAAATCAATGGGAATTTTTTTTTTTAGTTTAAACCGTTCCTTTGTGGCGAAGGTAGTCATCAATTTCTACGAAACGAGTTTTCGAAAACTGGCGAGTAACTATGCCATTTTGTAACATTTTTGACTCGAGAGTAATTGATACACGAACAGCTGGCACGAGAATTATATTTTTTATACGTGGAAGAGATTCGATCTTTTCATTTAGTAATCATCTGTGAAAAGAAGTTTACAAAGATTATCTAATTTCAACCTGTCAACGGGAGAAGATTGCCAATTTCCTTCTTTAAATATTTGCAATGAAATATTTACATTGAAATGAACTAAAATCAACCTGACTAAAATTAATTAATTTTGTATGTCAAGATAATTGGACTTTTTCATTTAGTTAACTCGTTAACGAGAGAAGATTACCAATATCTCTATTTTAGAGTCTATCTTTTCATACATTTATATAGTAAATTATGCAGTATTTACATTGAAATGAACTAAAACCAACCTAGCTGAAAATAATTAATTTTATACGTCAAGAAAATTGGATTTCTTCATTTAGAAACTATCTAATTTTAACTCGTCAACAAGAGAAGATTGTCGATTTCTTTATTTATAAGTCCTTTATCCTTTCACGTAACTATACAGTATTTACATTTTCGAAACGAATTAAAATACACCTGACTAGAATTCACGCGTCTCTTCATGATTTCATAATTGAAAACGGAAATGAGAAACTTCCCTTCATCTTTGCCATCGAACAAAGCGACGAATTCGCTAACCTAACCTAAAAATTGTCACGCGTTCTGATCGTCACTATAACAACGCGCCGTGGCGAAACTAGTATTCGATCGAGAGCTCGATTGCTGCGATAGGCAGCAGGTCAGTTCCTTCGAGTAAAGAGTCATGCGACTTGCCATGCAAAATGCTGGTAAATCGATTCGTTGGAGAAACCACCGCTCTGGATGGAACAATGGAAGAATTTCGCGAGCGGCGTCCAAACGTTTTCGTTTGCCAAGCTCTCTCTCTCTCTCTCTCTCTCTCTCTCTCTCTCTCTCTATTTCGATTCGTCTTTGCCCGCGCAAGTTATTCGATCAGAGCCCCGAATATCTGCTTTGCTTTTCTCTCCCATCCCCGTTCCCTTCGCTCGATACGTTGCACAACGTAATTTCGGCAAGAGGCAAAGCTTCCCATTAAGCGCTTCCACGAAAGCCACGAGGTCGAGCTAACTTTCGAAAGTTCCGTATGGATAAACAATATTATATCGTCGTCAATGATCATCCAGACGCTCGCGGTGACGAGATTACGCAGCTTTAATTAACAGGGTCTTGCAGGAATTTTTCGAATTGTTGACGAGAGAATGTTTCGTTCTGGCAATTCTTTCGTAAGAATGTTTACGAATGCCTCGAACTTGAAGCATGTAAATAAATTGAGACGTACACAAATAAATTCGACTGTCGGGGTTGAGTGAAATTTATAAGAGATCTTGATACCTCGTCGAATGCTCAAAGTTCTGCTAAATAGCGAGAAAAAGGAAAACATATCGCCGTAAGTTTTAAAGAGGAAACTTCGACCTTCAAGATCACGGTAGATTTAGTCACAGAGAAAGTTTCAGTGTTTCTACGGATGTTTGAGTTTTTACAGTTTTTTTACAGTTTTTTTTTTTTTTTTTAAAGAAAAGTACTGCCACTTTTCCATTCGCTAAGGTATCTTCGAGGAGAAAAACTTGCAATTGCTAAAGTTTTGTATCTCGAAACGAACACAAATGGATGATTATACAATATTCTTTCACGCAGTAGTAACAATTTGAAGAAACTTTTTTACAACAAAAGCACTTCTACATTCGCTGAAATATCTTTGAGGAAAAAAAAGAAAACACTTAGAATTGTCAAAGTAGAAGTTTCACGCCCTGAAACGAGGCCAAGTGGATTATTATCCGATATTCTTTCACGAAGTATTGTAGTATATATACAATTTGAAATACATCGATGAGTCTCCATCGAGTTTCAGAATATTTTTACGCCCAAGCGCAAGATACTCGGCAATTACAAACACAACAGACAAGTAACAGCGTGCTTAACGCGTCAATTTCAGTAACAACAAACAACAACAATAGAATATTGGACTTTCGATTAAACGAAGCGTTCGACTTGCTCTCGGGCAATTAGATACGTTCTCCGTCAAAATTACAATCAATTTGGTGGCTCAATTGCTATTGGCGAATCCACGTTCAGAATATGCTAATTGCTTGAAAATGCATACACATTCGTCGCGGTGCATTTCAGCGTATAACAGGATGATTTTACTGTTTCGGTCGACCGATATGCGTCAGATTATTGATAAATTCCGATGTTGTGACTTGGACATTCGGATGCATGAACATCCCGCATGTGTGGAATCGGTAGTTTGATGTTATTTGTCTTTGCCGGTCATGCAAAACGTCGAAAATTACAATTGCTCGTTCCATCGATGCTTGGACTGTACCGAGACCGAAGCGAAAAGCTCGAGAGCTTTAGGGTATCATTGATATTCAGTATTATCTAAATGTGTGCGTAATGTAGTTGGTATATTAATTTCGAATTTTAATTTCGACAAATTCATTTTAATTACATGGTGTAAATTCCCTATTTAATTTTAATATTTAACGTTCGTGTCGTTCATGTCGAGTTTCATTTTCGAGTTACTTTATTTTCGTTAATTACTCGCTCAGTTGATTCATGAACCGATTGTGTCAGCAGAAACATCAACGAGTGTCTGAGAATTTTTTTCGAATTTTTTGAAAATAATTTTCTAAAAATAAAAAAGAAATCAGGATATGATCTGATTTTCCTAGTGCGGCTAATTTTTCTAGTTTTTGAAACAGATATAGCATCTAGAACACGGCTGTGCTCTCATTTTCGAGTGAAACGATTTTTAACAACAGCAACAAATATTTATGGTCAGCGTCGCTGAATGATAAAAAAGGATTTAATACAGTTGGACGTAATTGGTTTGCAAATGCTACAATAAACGCAACGGTACGTATTTTTTTTTTTTTTTTTGTATCGCACAGCCACTGTATATATACCGTACGTGTAAAAACGTACGTTTCGATTTATTTCGATGCTGCTTTCGGGCAAAAATCGCTCGAGTTCCCGCCAGTATTCATTTTCTGTTTATCTTCGCGGATAGTTTTATTAGGCGGTGGCCTACATTTTTAAATTGGAGTTATTTGCAGAACACGAGAATGTGAATGTTTGCGCGATGGCGGAACGAACGCGCACGTGGAAACGAAGCCGTAAATATTTCTAGTCGGAATCAGTCGTGCTCAGTTTGAAACGTGAGTTATTGAAACACTAAAAATGGCTGTAACTAGGGAACGAGGTCAGATAACACAAATGTTTCTATGAAATATTTTTTTTCCTTTTTTTTCTTTTTTTTTTTTTGTTGGTTGTTATTTTTGTACGTTGAATGCAACCTTAAAGTTACGGTCGTACATTGTGAATCAAACCACTGCGCACTTCCGTTTGAGAGGAGAAGGAGAAACGAAACGCAATCTTGATACAACTTTCACGTGAAACAACCACACTACGGTGTTTTTCTCGCACCACTGCAAGATCCTTGTCAAATTTATTTTTATATTGCTCTAGGACCTTTCATTATTCCACTGGATTGGAAAGCACGAACGCTGGATAAAGTATTTGTCATTTAATTCTCGAAACTATTTTTGAGATACGCGATGAAATTTTATGGCAGTAGAACTTGAGAATAGAATTTGAATACATCAAGATCAATATAGCTAAGAACTGTCATTTCAACCAGATTTCAAGTGTCATTTAAATTATCAGGTACTGTTATAGTGTTTCAGGACTTAGATTTACAACGTAGACTCTTCGGAAAGTTAAAATCCTATTCTATTTGCAGTAATTTTGCCAGTCGCGTTGAACAAATAATCTGAACAGTGGAAACTGTCATTGGCAAATACAAATTTTCCAAGTTGCGAGCCATAAGTCGATAAATAAAAATATTTCTCCGCTTATTTTCCACTCTGCGCCGCGATTGTGGAAAAATACGAAAATTCCTCGCAACTCTCGAGTGACAGACGTTTATTATTCAACCGATCTCGATTTAGAGACCGAGCGAAACGCGTATTTTTCTTACAAAATCGTCGTCTCCGTTTCTTTCAAAATTAATCGTCGATCGAATTGTGTTCACACCTTGTTTTCACTTTCCAGTTTGTTCTAGATTGTCAGAAACTTGCTAGAATCGAACGTATATTAAAACGGGCCGCGAAACAGCCGAACGAGGGTTTGCTATTCCGATACGGCGATTGACTAAATGAAATTCCATTTGCCACGTGATTTTGTATAAATACAGATCGCCTGCGCCCGACGTGGAGATATTGCAAACAGGAAGAGATAGAGCGTGAGTTGACATTGATTGTGCAAATATGCCAGCGTCCGCCTAATAGCGCCCCGTACCGCGGGATACAAATTAAATCCGCTCGCTTTCGTATGTCGGTATTTCATAAAATTCAGCAAATAAAACAACACGTACGCCTAGGTGTCTAAATCTCTACGTGAACCAAGAAAGCATTTGAAACTGCTAAATGATCAATAATTGAGCTTGTAATTAAACGTATGCTCTAATTGCAATTGATATTTTTACCAAACTTTATTCTCAGAGGTATTTTTGTGCATCGAGTGGAAAGGCAGGAATATATTGTTGTTCTCGAAAATAATAAAAATTATGAACGCCTCTGGCTACGTTAAAAAAAATTTGTCTATCACGGTCTTGAAGATTGACATTTGCAACGATTTCTTAGAACTTGTACAATTCGTTTGTCGCCATTTTATTGAACTTCGAACATCAGGGTTCAAGCGACAAAATGTTAGGATTTCTTGGATCTTTGTCGTTCAGGGTTCAATGAAATGACGGTAAAAAATTATACGACAAGTTTTACGATGATTGTGACGGATCTTGAAGATCATGGTAGATCTAATTATGAAAAACAGAACTCGAGCTTCGTGAAGCAAAGGTTTCAGGGTTTAAAATGTGGCCAACTGGATTTTGTCATCGAATGTGTACTTCATTACAATACGAACGAAAGATTTCGATCGAGCTTCCATCTATTTTAACTTTATTAATTTCATAATAAACAAGTGTGTAGTGCAGAATAACTATTTGTATTCGCTCGTATCCTCCAAGAACAGAAGAACAATTTATGAAAATCTATTCAAAGGCTGAAACTCTCTCATCCTTCGTGTAAACACGTTTCCATTATTCAACCAACGCTAATCCCTCTTTTCGTCCCCAGATACAGCGCATTTACAAACGGCATTGCTCCCGCCGTTGAGAACGAACGACACAACGTACGACGCGACGCGGCGAACGGAAGAAGAAAGAAAAAAAAAAACGCGGGAGAACGCGGAGATGCAAATGGCGCGCGAAATCGAAGATGTTCGAAATCCAGGGAATAACGCGGCTCCGCTAATGGAAGTCTTCCACGATCTCCCCCCCTCCTAACTCGAAAAACCGACCGAAGGTGTTAAAGTTGCCTTTTAGGCTGGTCGAATGAAAAAAAAAGAAAGAAAGAGAAAGAGAGAGAGAGAGAGAAGTAGAGCTGCTCCAGTTTCGACTGATCCGCTCTCGGTTTTTGTTTTCGCGGCCAGTTTTCAACGCTTCAGTCGCTACGTTCTATCTCTCATCCATTTTCTATTCCACTCCTCTCTTCCCTTTCCCTCCCTCCCCCCTCCACTTTTCATTTGACTTTATTCCCGCCACATTGGATCGTCGTTATTCTACTTATCTCTCGCCGAACCGGTTAATCTTCTAAATCGGCGCTCGTGCATATTCATCGGTCGCGAAAGTAGTAGCTCGAAACGGTTTCGAGCTCGGTTCCTATCGATCTTTTTATACTACGCCCTCTCTCTCTCTCTCTCTCTTTCTTCTTTCTCCTCGTTTTTCTTCCTCGTCGCTATTTGCATGGCCGAAGATGCTTTTTCTTTTTCGAGCCGGCGGCATCGATCGCTCACTCACCGGCTCGCGGTTAGCCGATCCTCGTCGCGTGATTCGTTTCTTCTTTGCCCCGGTGTCACGATACCTCTTGCAGAGCACGCGGAACGGAACGCGAGCGGCCGGTGAAATGAGAATTGCATTTTAAAAATTGATTCTTTGGCCCGACGTAGGAGGTACGAAGTGGTTCGTTCGCGGAGTAATTTTTTAATTTGTGGGAGTTAGTGTCGTTGGTAGGGAAATGAATTTGTTTGCAGATTCATTGGCAAAAATGTTTAGTCATTCCTATTATTCAATTCAATTGCTCGTTTCGTTTGGTTAATTGTCTCTACGTTGAAAGAAATTTATTTCTAGCAAAGCGTTGTTATCGTTCCGTTCGATTTAAACTGAAACAATTTATATATTTTCATGTGTGACGTATGCATGTACATCTCCGCTTAGAAATCTTGGGACTACTATCTGTCAGGCATATTACGTTTGTATAATAAAAATTGCACAAACAACAAATATAAATTTTGAATTGTATACAACAAATGTAACGTTTAGGATAGAAATTGCACAATATAAAAGTATAAATTATATACGCAGTATTGTGTATTGTAAATATTATATGTATTGTATAGAATTTATAATTGCTAATTTTATGCAATTTTATCTAATTTACTAATTTGCAATAGATCATATGAATGAGGAATATTCTTATAAGGAATTCAATTAAATTCAATTAAATTTGTTATTATAATACCTATAATTTTTTAAAATACGTGATCTTGTATATATTATCGAAAAGTTATTTTTTGAAATCGAGAAGAAATATATATTATCCAAAGAAGTAGAAATAAAATTGCTACGTGCTACGTGTACATTCACCAATAGAGTGCAGCATGTCTGATGCAACACGCTTATTCTACTTGAAGTAGCGTAACGTTAAATTAGTTATTTTCTTAATCCCATCCACTTATGTGGGAGCTATTTTTTCAATATTTAATCAACACGTTAACTCCTAAATAGGTCTATATTTTTATTCTTTAACGATCTTAAAATTCTAATTTCTACATCAGAATATTGTTTCTTTTATCCTACATCATCAATTACGCGATGACCAACCTGTTACGTGATGAACATCAGATATTTCTGAGATTTTTATTTCATAATAGTTAGGAATGTTTTCTAAAGAGAGTGTAGAAATTTTCTTCGTTTCTATCACATACGATCAATACATTGTTCTATCAAATACTCCATAATCATTAAACAAAAGAGAAAAACACGACACAATATTTTATACTAAGGTAAGTTCTTTCGCTGAGTTTCACCATTATAAAACAGAACAGAACAGAAAATCGTTTTCCTTCATTGAAACGTGGTATCATAAACTGAACGTATAAAGTTCATAAACGTAAGTAGAGGAATGATTCAAAATTGTGTATTATCAAGGATGTGAAACAGTCTTTAAATTTGGAATATTTCACATTTGTCCGACTAGAAACAATCTGATTCCAAAATTAAAATTATCAAATTTAAAATAAATATCTTGCTACATTCCATAAATTAAAATATATCAAATTGAAATTGAATAGCTTGCTACACGTTACATTCTAAAATTAAAATTACAAAAATCATGAATAATTTCCCTTTGAATTATTGACTTCATTATAATAAATTAAAACTTGATCCAAAATCTACGTTCAAAGATTCTAAATCATTGTCAATTCTCTAATTTTGTTTGATCGTAACAAACAGGATTAACGATTAGTGGATCTCAACACACAATACGCAATACGAAGAATATCTCTCCGCGCGTATAAATTCACGGTAATTGCGTCCTCCTTGTTCACGTGAAATCCCAGCACGATTCACTGAATGGAAAATCGATAAAGCGTGTGTAATCGTCGCGTTCGCGTTTTTTTTTTTTTAAATTATTATGTACTGTTAACTGGTCGTATTATTAAGTCGGGTCGACCAGTCGTTCAAATTGTTGGCCATGGAGCCAAAAGGAAAAGAGCAAAAATAGAAAATTAGCCGAATTCGTAGTTAAAGGATTTCGTGTTTTCGTCCAGGCCATTGATTTTCCACCACTCGCCCGCAATGTTGTAACTTCCGAGGATTTGTTACCGAATTTGCCCGCAAAACCACGATTTACGCGTTTATGGTACTTGAACGATTTCAAGCGGGATTCGAAAGCTTATCTTTCGAACTTCGCTTTTACTTGTGGGAAGAATCGCTTCTGCAACTTCTGCAGCATCAATATAGCACGATAACGACAGCTTTTAAAATTAATTTTTCTCGTCAGAGAAAATGTAACATTGTAAAGATTATGTTATAAGTTTTAAGCGAGACTGCACGAGTTGAGTACTCTACGTTGTGATTTTTATGCAAATTCGTATTTTTTTAGGAATAGATTGAATATTGCAGATTACTGTACCTTGAATGAAACTAATATAGATTATACTAACTATTTAAGTCGAAGTATCTTACATTTTCTATCATTTAATGGTGATTTCAGTATGATTACAAAAGTTTGGTACTGCAAAAATGAAATGTGAAATCTGACAGAAATATGTTTCTACGTTTTTCAATAGATACATTATTCGTTACAAAACCTATCATGGGTTTTCAATCTGGGCAGTCAGTCATTGTAACCATAATTTAGGATGATCAGTTGAAAACACCAGCAATTAAACCTGCCAATTTTTCAATTACTAAAATCGCTAAATCCACTTTCCTCTAAATCGAACTGATCATCAAACACCACATTTCCAAAATCAGACCATCCTTCTATTAAGAGCTGAACGTTTTATGAACAACGAATTCTTGAAAACAAAGGTTCGATTGTTACAGCACATTGATAAAATTAAAATTAATATAGTACGATAAATTGTAGTACAGTTATTTACAAAAGGTACATAATACACGCGACTATCGTTTCAAATATCTCTTTTCTCCTTCTTGCCAAAGTTGTCGCGACGCCAATAAAAAAATTAACGCAGAGGTCCTCGAGAAAATCAGATGCAAGCAGTCGACGACATTCCGAGTGCGTCGGTTTTTGCATTCTCCGAGAACACAGGGCGCAGCTCATTGTCCTCTGCGAGTAAATTGCGACGAGGTGCACGTTTCGCAAGAACGACACCGATTGTCACGCGGGTTGTCCTTTGCGCAATGTTGGCCCGTTGTTGTTGGGTTTAGAGCAAAACCGTGTTAACGAGCTAACGTCCGTTTCTCCGGGGAACGCGTCACGAATAACAGACGCTCGAACGAAAGTTTCTGGCCACGCGATTTACCGATCTTCAGCGGACGAAGTGCCATTGATCATTTCTCTTTTTTTTTTCTTTTTCGGATCGTCGTTCCTCCGCTCTCTGAAGTTCGAAGTTCAGCAGCGCGAGAGTCTGTTGCAACTGCTCTGCGAAACGCTTGTATCAGTTTTACATTTTTGCGGAGGCGATTTAATAAATGCGATCTGTATAATCTGAATGTCGCAATAAATACTTTGTTTCGAATGTTTCATATTTTTCTTTTTTTGCACGTTAGATACATTCTGTAGAATAATAACATATGTAATATATATGTAATAATAATAAAGTATAATAATAAAATATAATATATAATAATATAATAATAATAATAATAATTTTGAGATTTTAGGTTTCCCACAAAATGCATAAATATCCCCAGTTATAATATATATAATATATACGCATACTAATAATAAAATAATAAAATATATATAAATAAATATAAAATATATATAATTTTGAGATCTTCAGTTTCCCACAAAATGCATAAATATCCTCAGTTATAATTAGCGATTATTGGAAATTACTCGAAGACTGGCTTGTTGGAAAATTGCAATGCTTCTATATAATTATTATCTACACAATTGTTAAAAATAGAAGGAGAATTTTGTTGTCTTTGAACAGCACTCTTCCCGATCTCCGACTTTCTCTTTAACGTAACTTCAATCAAAGATTGCTCTTGTCAACTACATACAACTATTACACGCACGTCAACGGAGCATCATTGTTATTTACGACATTTCTCAATAATGATCTACCAGTGGCTTTCATTGCGTTGCGTCGCACTGTTCGAGGGAAATTTATCATCTCAACGTGTGATTAACAAGCAAACATTGCGCCATCGTCATCACAGTCGTCGCCGACGAGGCGTAATAACCAAAATATGGCCTTCGCGTAACAACATCGTAACCACGAGCCTCCCTGGAAACTCGCTGTGAATCATGCTCAACGTCGTTTCGAGTTCGAAGGAACTTCGACACTGGGATAGCTCTCCTCTTGCCCGAGATGAAATTGTTTTTCTCGTCGAGGGCGCGAAACGCGAACGAAGCGCCGATCGTCCCGTGAGATGCGCGCATGGTGGATTATGGATCGTAAAAATCGATGCAATCGTCCATTTGGCGTCGTTGATGCATGCACCAGGTCGGAAATGGCGGAGTGTCGTTGCACGGGAGCCATAATTCGCGAGGTTGACCCTCGTGTAGCCTGTGGAACAGGCCTCTGGTGGTTTAACGACAGTTCCAGATCGTATCGGAGAACAATTCGCGATGATATCGTCAAATCGCCTGGCCCGAAACCTGAAAGTACTATAGATCGAAAGCTGAGGTGGCTGGTACCCTCGAGACGACGTCCTCGGTCCCTTGCGGTCGTTAATCCGTAATAAAACACTTCGTGATAAATCTTCTTCTTAATCATCGATGGAATAGTACTAGCAACAGCATACTTTCTACATTCGCTCTTATCGATTACCATAGTATTGATTGTCAGTCTATTTTTGGTGAATTTTGTAAGTAAGGACGAATGAAACATTGTGTTTTTGTTTCTTATCGAAACACTCTGGATCTTTCATCATTCTTAATCGTCAATGAAAATTAGTACTAGTACCTAATATTCTTCTCCTTTATGAGTCACTGTACTATGATAGTACGAATCTTAGTTTATTATTTAATTTTTTAGGATAGAATAAAATGAATGAAATATTGTGTTTTTATTTTTTATCGAAACACTCTTCTTCATTCTTGTTTTCTCGGCATTGAAATGGTACTAGTACCTAATATTATTCTCCTTTATGAATTACTGTACTATAACAGTACGAATCTTAGTCTATTTTTATTGAATTTTATAGGATAGGATAAAATGAATGATATATTGTTTCTTTTTTATTTTGATGGAGAAGGATCAACATTATAATAAAACTAACTATGAACTTTGTTCATTTCTGTCTCTGAGTATTATTCGTCAATGAAATAATATTAATGTCAACCATCTTTCTTTTTTATAAAGTACTGGTAACATTAAATCATATTCTGGTTTTATTATCTACAATTTGGATTTCGAAATGAACGAATGAAACATTGCCTTTTCATTTTGGTTTATTGATTGCTTTTCTTTTTTTTTTTTTTAAATTGACAATCGGATGGAAGAACTGAGTGACGCTTTTCTCGTGCAGATTTTTCACGTTCATTACATTTTAAATTATATTTCTGATTTTACATTAATATTATATTTCATTTAAAATATCCAAAGTACACTGTGCATAATTTAATTTTAATTCTAATGTGATTTCTCAGACGAAGATAATAAATTAGTGAAGATGAAATGATGGTGAAGTGAAGATTTCTATCTGGAACAAAGTTTGCTCAATCCTGATTAAAACTGACATTTCTTCGAAAATAGAACAAAAAATTCAGTAGCAACGTTTGATTTATTCAATTTGGATCCAATATAAAGTTGTATTTCAAGTGAAAATAATAAGTTAGTGAAAATTTGACATTCGAATGACTTATTTGATTTGGATCCAATAAAATAAAGTTATTTCATAGTAAAGACGACTACTTCAAATGGTAATTTCTTCATCTGAAGTTTGCCCGATCCTAATTAAAATTGACGTCCCCGTAAAAAATTGGAATAAAAAATCGACTAACAATGATTTATTCGATTTCGGTCCGACATAAAGTTCACTTTTTAAACGAGATTAATAAATCAGCGAGGACGACTACTTCAAATGGTAATTTCTTTGTCTGGAATAAAGTTTGCCCGATCCTAATTAAAATTGACATCCTCTTAAAAGTTGGAATAAAAAATCGACTAACAATTCGAATGACTCATTCGACTTAGGTCCGACACAATGTTACACTTCATAACGAGAACAATAAATTGGCGATGATGAATACCTCAAATGGCAATATCTTTTTTTATCCAGAATAACGTTTGCCCAATCCTGGTTAAAGCTAACATCCTCTTAACGAACGGAATAAAAAATTCAATAACAACGCTCGAATTTCAAAAAGCGCGTTACCCACGCCACGGGGAAAACAGAAACGCCCGGAACGGTTTTAATCCCGGCCTCTTTTCTCGATTAATCTTTTAATCGATGCAACTTTTGCGCGAAGGGATATCCGGCCCACGAAATAATCCGGAGCTTTACGCCGGCAGCTTTGCAGGCGTTAGCCGGCCTCGGTTAATCACTGTTGCATCTACGCGCAAACAGCAACGCTTTATTGCGTATCGATTATGGAATTAGAAAATACGACGGAGATTAGTTGTGCAACGCCATTAAGGGGACAAAATTAACTGCGGCTCCCTTGCGCTATATTCCGCGGCCCTTTTACGTCACGTTTAAATGGAACTTCAATAAAATGATAAATCTTATCGTTACCCTCGGACAATAAGTGGGTCCATTTGCCGCTGTTCTGGTTCTTTGTCGGATATTTAATTTCTCTGTCGCCGATAAAGTGAAAAGAAATCATTTTTCGAGTACCTTCTCGCATGGAATTTAGAGATATCCCGTAAATTCCGAGAAAGTGTCAGAAATATTCGCTCGTTGTAATAATTTAGGGGACGAGACATTCAGAGGTTTCACTCGGTTTAATTCGGATTGCAAAAATGCGCATTTAGACTCCAGAAATTGTCGCGATTTATAAATTACGAATCGTCTCTCTGTTTGTCGCACCATTCGTGCAAAGTGAATTTCAGACGTGTCGAGATTTTAAATAAACCATCCGCGCTTCTAACTTGTTGAAATAATCAGCTTCAAGATCTCTGCGTATTATTGTCTGTGCGTATCGTGAATTAATCTCATTTACACGTAATAAATTTCAATGATCCTCGAAATGCGTTTGATATACCCTGAGATCTGACTTTACGAAACTCTGATATCTTTCTTGCATCGTGTTGGCAAAAAATTCTAAATTCAAACGGACGAACGGAGTAGAAAAATAAAAAAATAGATCAACACGTTCGAACATTTGTTGGAAGTACGAAATACAAGTACCGTTTCTACGTGCGAATCGAATCGAGGTACTCCGTACAATTCCTTGCTCGCGCTCTCCTTCGTCAGGAACGACGGAATAACTTCGTCAGGAAATAATCGTGTTTCGTTGCCTCGATCACTTCGAAGGGGAACATGGCGAAGAAGGCGGTGAAACGTCAGCCAGACGAGCCAGAGAATTAAAACGCGCAATGAAGTTTTGTGTGCACGTCCGGGCGCAGTTGCAATCGTTCTTTATGTGCAGCGAACTGCGGCAGCAATTCTGGAAATTAACTTCGCTCGCGGTAATAATTTTTACTCGTTTACGCCGCGACAAGATGAAATCCGCGTGTCGCCGCGTGAAACGCTGCATTCCAAACAGGCGCGTGACGAGCCTGTCAAACTTCGACGCGCTTTCTCAAACTTCGTTACGACGTAGCGCGGAACGGAAATAGGCCAAAGGACGCGTATTGAGATATATATTCGTAACGATGGATCATTCTGAAATGTCGATTGTTAACGAGAGTTAAAGATCGCGTGAAAGATCGAATCAAGTCGGCCAGTTTGGCGTTTAAAGAGGCGTCCGAGAGAGAGAGAGAGAGAGAGACAGAGTGCAAAACACACAAATTTGTCAAATCAAACGATCAATAACGGCCGCTGATCTCTTAATCGCGGAGAAGCCTCGGAAATCCCTCGAACTGTCATTTGAAACAGCTAAAACTGCCTGAGAATTCCTGTGTACCCGTGGCAAATATTGTAGAAGCGTGTGTGAACACGATAAATAATATTCGATCTTCGTGTACACACACGACACACACACACACACACAGTCGCTGGTATGTTCATTAAATCATCTGTATCGCTGAGTTTGCTCGGAATAATCACCTTCCCCCAATCGGTTTGTTGGCTTAGACATCTTCATTGATTGGAAATTTCGACAGCTCGATAAACCGATGATAGATCGGTGGTGTCGTGTGCTCTCTGTAAATTTTACGTCGTATTACAAACTTGGATCGAAAGCGGCGAGCGAAATTTGAAACCGATTTAGAAGCCTCGATATGCAAACTCGAGACTGTTCCACGTTCATCTTCATCACTGTGCTGATCACGACGAAACAGGTGACTGTGAGATGAATGGTTAACGAATATGAACAACACAACGTTTGTTTAAATTATTAATTCCAGCAGATTGGAATTGTATAAAATTTTCAGAAGTTACGTTCAGCGCTTGAAATACTATCGTGCATAAATAATTGGACACCCAGTGCAATTCCACAGACAGATCGATACGTGTTTCGTTTCGTTCTTTTTTACATTTTACTAAAACCGAGAAATTTAATTTGAAACAAAATATACACATACGTCTATCACTCAAGATAGAGCTGACGCTTCCTAAAATTTGAATACACTTTCTGAATATGACTGTTAATTTTACTACGACTGAGATCAAATTTAATTTAAAACGAAAGACACATGTACTTGTATCTTTATCTCAAGTTCTACATTTCTGACAGAGAACTAACATTTCGTAAAATTTAAATCCTCCTAATATTTCAAACATTGAAATAGACGTACACAAAGTCATTTAATTGAAATGTCTCTGCAAGGAAATCTTCGATCACAGCAATATCAATTAATATTAGCCATTCTATTCCAACTGTACATGTTGCAATTAAATTAAAAAGATCCGTTTTGAATTGCACAAATCGCATATATTTGCGGCAATTTCGAACCGTTTCGAATAATTATACACGATAATATTTCGTTACAATTTAATTTCACCCGCCGGTGTGAGAACGCGCTGGTAAAAAGCTCGGGAAATTAGAATTCTGGGAATGCGTGTGAAGCATTCGTAGCAGCGAACGTTGGAACGATGCGTTCGTCCTGTTCACGAGAGGATAGTTGGAAAAGGGCGAACTATGCGTGATGAGAGTGAGAGCTCAGCGGGAAAGCTTCCCCGAGCGCAGCTTTTCTAATTATCCCGCTTTCCCGTTCTGATTGAGATTACCGAAAATATCTCCTCCCGGTATCTTATATCCGGCGATTTTTCCCAATTGAAATTGATTTTCCAGCTCCGCGCGCCGCCGGAAACGTTCATTAAGAGGAGTCGCGTTACGAAGAATTAACTGGTGTCAGATAATTTTCACTCAAATTATGACACGTGATCGATATTTCGGCTGCTCTCTCGTACAACTAGATTATTGCAACGTCATTAGAGCAATTTTGTATAGATATACCGAACGATTTTCTTGTGCAACATCATCGCGTTTGGACGAATTTTTGTAATAATAAATTCTGCCGCTTGGCTATTTCAATTTCAAATGAAGTTATATCCTGTTCGTTGTAAAGTATTCTAAAAGACGAGTCTGTTTATTACGTTTTGTGTATATAATATATACACAGTAATAGTTCTGTGTATTACATAGTTTTTACATGTCACATCGTACTGTCTATTATGTGGAAACTATGATATATTATTATATATAATTATGTACATGTATATTATATATTATTTATTTTATGTGTTGTGTATTATATATAATTATATATTATTGTGTACACATGGTACTAATTGAAGTGGCTGTTGCAATAAAGAAGTTCCATTTTCGGATAATTTTAGTAAACCAACGAAAGAGCGATTAAAAATTCGTGTTTGAGGAGCTGCTAATTTTCTCTACACCAAGTAAAAAATTATTCGTCTTCGAATGAAATGGGGTGTGTAACAAAAGAATGTATCAAACACAGACATTCCCCCTGATGTAAATCTCACAACTGTTTTCAATATGGAAGCCTCACTTTCGTATAATTTCAGCAATGTCAACAGAGAGAAAGCGATTAAAAATTGATGTCAATGAACTCTGTTAATTGAAGCTAAGTCTTTGAATTTTTCAAATGAAAATGGGATATGTAACGAAAAGAAGACTGCATGAAAAAGAAATAGACACTCCCTTCGCTGAAAATCCCTCAATTACTTCCAAACAACAAGGTAGCCCGATTATTCTGCAAGTAATTTCCCGTTCAGTCGAAATTAAAACAAACCAAATCGCTAATTCACTGACGTCGCAGCTCTGAAAAGGAGCCCCCGCAATTTTCTCGCAATCTCGCCCGGCATAATCAACGCCCATCGATAGGCCCCGAACGAATTAAACGCCACAAACCATCCAGAAAACGAATTTATCGATCGTTCGGCCGCGCTCGTCGCGCTCGCGTGCAGATTAAACGACGACGTAACGCTGCTGAGTCGTGGTAAAACTTTTTCACCGCGGATTTCACGAGTAACTCGAGTTACTCGACGGAGTGGAAGAAGAAGCGCGGTTGGGAAACAGAGTCAGATCGGTGGATGCAAGCAGAAATGGAGAAAGAGAGAGAGAAAGAGAGGAGCCCAGGCGGTTCGATGAATCTTTTAACGAACCGTCCGTTAACTTTCGACTTCCTGTCCGGCCGGATGGAGCGCGTGCATTGAATATTCGGCGGTGGTAGCCGGCCCCGCGACGCCCGAACTATCAACCAAATGGAAAATTACGTTTTCGTATTCGCAACCGACGCACTGTCCGAGCAAGTTGAATTCGCACAGTGGCCGAGATTAAACGCGGTAAATGGCGTAATTGTGGCAGGTAGGTAGGCAGGATCCCTCTGATCTTGTCAATTTGTGAAACTGTACGTAATACGCAAAAAAAAAAAAAAAAAAAAAGAAGAAAGAAAGAAAGACACGCGCGTTTGGTCCGGAACTGTTTGAATCACGTGAAAATTTCAACCGTGGTAAATAAATAATATTCGCGCAATGACATTCGTTTGTTAGCAAGTGAACAAAACAAGAGAACATTACGTTTAAAATATTCAAAGCACGACGCTCGTTGTAATATCTAGCGGGCGAAACAATCTCTCCATGTATGCATGGACTAAAAAGCGATGCAAACGAAACGTAATATAAATTTATATGTAACGAAATGTAAATTTTCGGTTTTGTCTCACTAATGAATTGATGATGTATCGATTTCGAACGTTACTGCCGCGAATGTTCGCGCATTTTCGGGAAATTTGATCTTTCACTCTCGACAGTTTCTTTTCTCGTATCATCTACCAGCAATTCATTTACGAAGCGTCGTCACTTCGAATAAAATGACGCAACATTGAGAGTAATCGTTCGAGTGGTTATTTAACACGAAATTTTGTTGATTTATATTTTCCCAACGTGTGATATCGATTTAAATTCAAAGCAATTATCAACGTGCTTTTTTTCATATTTTCAATTTTCGTAAAAAGCAACAAGAAGCCTAGTTTGTAGCGAACTATTCCGAATTATGCGGATTGCCGAGTGTCAGTTGACTCGGGACTATCTTCAGAAATTTCTTCTTACGTTATTATAGCTTTGCTACTGTAGACGTCTGTTCAGATATTACACTGTTGCACATCGCATCGTACAACGCCAAATGTGTGCGTTCGTTATAATTACGAGCAAATTATAGAAATAGCAAGTTGGCTAGATGTAAGTACGATGTCCCCTCAGGTCAAGTAAGGATATAAATGATAAATATTATGATCGATTATAGTTTTACTAGTGAACAGAAGCAGAAGAAGTCAGTTTGAAGCTGGCTTATACTTTCAGCGAGTTGATATCATGTTAATTATCGAGCTTCGTGCGTTTCTGCATTTTGGATAGTCGAGGCGCACTGCGTCTTCAAACGTTTTTCCATCTGAATACCTCGCGCCGCGAGCCGAGAATAGCGATCAAGTGGTTCGCCGGCGTAAAACAATTAATGCCTTGCCATCTGCACGAGGTCTCTCTCAAGGAGCGGCACAATGCCACCGCGAACTCGAAACTTCCGGAGGGCCGTTGAAAATCGTTGTTCTCGCCATTCCAAAACTTCAACCGACACGCTTCAAAGAACAAGCGTTTCAACTTTTCTACTAGCGCGCTAGTTGTGCCAACGCTTTAAAACCATCGAGATCGAGATCCAGTTGTTATAGGGAAACTTGGAAATTCTCGATCCTGCTGCTGCTTCGTCATACGTCTTCGAGCTGCTTGCCTCGGAACGGAAAACTCGCCAGTGACGAATAACGGCGCGTAACGCGTAACGAGATAAGAAAACAAGTATCTCGCGGTTCTGTTTCTGTTTGACAGAAACATTCAACCCTGTGAATGAACGAGTTTCTTTGACGATCGGGTTTAGGTTTGTGATCTTGTAGGCTTTTCTTCAAATATGTTTATTTAATATGGTACGTGTTCTTTGTTGTTTTGCACGTGTAATTTGAAAAAATAAGGAGGGAGAGCTGAAAGTTTTCACAATTATTCGATTATTCGGGAAACGATTTTCTAAGTTATACATTCATAAATTAGAATATCATTGCTGAGAGTTGATAACACGTGTTTCCATTAAATAATTCTCAACAGGTCGTTTCGTGTGACTAAAGATTCTAAAAATTCTACGCCCCAATTTCTCCGATCCACTAGTAATTTTCCAGAAAGTAACACCAAGGACAGAAAAGAGAAAAAAAGAAGAGATAAATATTCCTTGGATTCACCGCGACTCTCCTGAAACAGAAACACGACTAAGAACAACGAAAAAAAAAAAAAAAAGAAGGGGAGCGGATAAAGAGACGACGCGATATTGGGAGAAGAAAGAGGTGGGGCACGAGTCGCAAAGTTAAGAATTGAAAGAGCCGGCGAAGTGGTATTACGCAACGTAATACCCGGAAGAGAAGGGTAAGGACAGAAACGTAGCTCGCAAGAGGAATATCCGCAATATTTCGACTCGATCCTCCGCGCATCCCCTTTCAGTTTCAGTCGACAATTTACGGCATCGAAATGGGCGTGTTTACTAAGCAGCCGTGTTCCAACCCGGCCAAGGAGACCATTACGGGGACAAGTACGCTTAAGAGATAATGCCAAGAGAGAGAAAGAGAGAAGGAAACCCTCTCCCTGTTAAGGCGACGAAAATCTTGGAAAATTGGATTCCGTGAAAACGCCCCGCAGTATAGCTAGCCATGCTTGTATATATTTATATATAAATATATATATATGTACGTGTATATTACGCGCAGAGTGGTCTGAACTGGGGGTGCAACATCGTCGCGCGCGCGCCAGAGAGAGAGAGAGAGAGAGAGAGAGAATCCAGTACATATTGCCCGAGTTATACCGGGCCGTGTTGCTATGGTGCACGGTTAGGTTATGTACGGTTATGTTCTCTCGTAGGCTAACAGCGCCGGTACGTATGTACACGTACGCGGATACATCGACGTATGTACGTTTCGTACGAGCTAGACGTACGTAATCGTCTGGCTCGCGTTGCACGCGTGCGGAGATCTCGGCGGCTGACTCCATCTCGCTTTAGCGGCAGCGTTGCGGGGGTGGTTGTTACTTTTTGATGTGCCGCCGCGCCGCGAGACGCTGCTTGTTCGAGGGAAAGCGGATTACTACGCTCGCGCAAGTTCTCGAAAGTAAGATGCACTGGGTAAATAATGAATTGCCAGGGGGAGGGGTACGGATCGCGGTTGGAAAACTGGAGACTTCAGAAGCTGGTTGCTGGTTATCTCGCGCCAATTTGGTTAAGTTAAACGAGGGGGGATCGAGTTGGAATTGTTCGATTGATTTATGATGAATCGAGGGAAATTTGTAGGTTGAACGATGGATAGTTGAATAGCAGGCAGACACTTACGTTCTCGCAATTTCCTATCCAGCACGTCTTGCTTTCAATGATATACTTTTACGTGGCTAGTTTCTCTCGTCACTCACTAATCGCTGAAAATCTCACGACATGTCATTACATGTACACAGATTATATACAATGTCCAAAATTGTATAACAGTACAATATTTAACAGTAGATAGAATAATCTATTTTATAATCTAAAAAAATGAAATGTATATAAATGTAAAAGAATAAGATAAAATGTGTAGTAATTACGATATTCAATAAAGGTAAAACCAAGTTTCTACTTAAATAAGTTCCTTTTATTTCTTTTTAGTATAAAAATTTCTCTAGATGTCTATAAACGTAACTATAAAAATTTTTTGACAAGTAAAATTTCTCTACGATATCTATGAATGTGTAATTACACAAATTTTGGACTGTATTAAAAGTATGATATCGAGCAACTTGTCTATTTACAGAACCTATTTGTGTTCGTACGGCGTTTCTGCACTTTGGTTATTCGAACTATTAGCACGCTATAATCTCGCGTGTAAGTTGCCGTTAAGCACACCCGTAAATTCCTTCACTCAATTTTCCCATCACCCTCCATTATCCCTCAGCTGGTTGGGTCTCACCTTCCTCCACGTACACCGAGTACATTTATTTTCGAGCTGCTAGACTTTGTCATCAAGCCTTAAACTCTCCAACGGACGAGCAGGTCACTCGCTTGTTTCAGAAATTTCATGACCAGTGTCGATCGTTTGATAATTTTTATGCTGATCGTCATTTTTTCTCAAAGAGGAGGAAGCTTCTGCTTGCGATGTGTCGACTCTTTTTCTTTCTTCCCCCAACTTAATTTAATTTTAATTTTTCTACTTCCAACAAATTGAAAACATGCTTTGTTAATCGAGATTTACACAATTGTCGTTCGATTCTGCTTCTCTGTAAAAGATCACGAGTTGAATAAAATTTGAAATTAATTGATTCAACTTTTATCTGCCAGTGTGTCGAGATAAATTCTAAAGCTTAATTTGAAGCCAACAGTGTTTTCTACTCGTGTCCCTCTTCTAAGATTGTCAATCTTTGTATAAAATGCTGCGTATCTGTTTTCCAAAATTCCATCATTTCTAAGGTTTCCTCAGATTTCAAGAAAAAAAGTAAGATTTTAAAAAAATATAAGATGTGTCACGCGCAAATGATACGTTTCGCGATACATTTTCGTGGCAATAAAGTTCCTGAACGCCGAACAAGATTTCATCCTCGCAAGGTTTTCAACGCTGTTCCCACTGATGTTCCCAAATTTCCAAATTCCACTCTCCCTGTATAGATCTTCCCCCATTGGATTGCCTCGAGATGCAGGGTCCTCGACTTATCCAAGTGTATTCGTGCAACGCGAATTCGTTGCGCCTTTCCCTGCCGGAGGATGAATCGTAACCGCCTTCTACAACCATAAGGGTTGCAACCTCGATTTCTTTGAATATCTGTGCTATCAAGCTGCGAGCCTGCATTCACCGCTGCGAAAATTCATGGAACACAACCGTGCTATTCATTAGCGAATAAACGATACTTTAACGATATTTTCTTATTAGCAGCTACATTTACTAAACTTGCTAAATCGATGTTATCAGAGTTTGAACAGTACTCCTTTCACTTTGTCAAACCGACGATTGAACCAAGTTGCAATAAAATAAAATTCACAAAATCACCGAGTGCAAATGTGAAATAAATCGCAAAGTTGCAGGTACTCTCTGGTAGTCAAATTATCAGGATGTATGACTCGAAATTTCTGATTTCGAAGTGACCGGTTGAACCAAGTTGCAATAAAATAAAATTCACAAAATCACCGAGTGCAAATGTGAAGTAAATCGCAAAGTTGCAGCTACTCTCTGGTAGTCAAATTATCAGGATGTATGACTCGAAATTTCTGATTTCGAAGTGACCGGTTGAACCAAGTTGCAATAAAATAAAATTCACAAAATCACCGAGTGCAAATGTGAAGTAAATCGCAAAGTTGCAGCTACTCTCTGGTAGTCAAATTATCAGGATGTATGACTCGAAATTTCTGATTTCGAAGTGACCGGTTGAACCAAGTTGCAATAAAATAAAATTCACAAAATCACCGAGTGCAAATGTGAAATAAATCGCAAAGTTGCAGCTACTCTCTGGTAGTCAAATTATCAGGATGTATGACTCGAAATTTCTGATTTCGAAGTGACCGGTTGAACCAAGTTGCAATAAAATAAAATTCACAAAATCACCGAGTGCAAATGTGAAAATAAATCGCAAAGTTGCAGCTACTCTCTGGTAGTCAAATTATCAGGATGTATGACTCGAAATTTCTGATTTCGAAGTGACCGGTTGAACCAAGTTGCAATAAAATAAAATTCACAAAATCACCGAGTGCAAATGTGAAATAAATCGCAAAGTTGCAGCTACTCTCTGGTAGTCAAATTATCAGGATGTATGACTCGAAATTTCTGATTTCGAAGTGACCGGTTGAACCAAGTTGCAATAAAATAAAATTCACAAAATCACCGAGTGCAAATGTGAAATAAATCGCAAAGTTGCAGCTACTCTCTGGTAGTCAAATTATCAGGATGTGTGACTCGAAAATTTCTGACTTCGAAATGATCGGTGACTGAACGAAGTTACAACAAAATACACGTTAAACGCAGTGTTAAATAAACGAACAAAGTCGCGAGTAACTCTCTCTATCAGCCGAATTTACCAACGATTCGAATCATTCGACATTTCCATCAGTCACTTTGGAATTGCCACTCTGGTAATTTCGTTATTAACGATCGCATCGCGTTCAGAGGCTCGAACCGCGAACGAAACGAACTATGACTAATTAGAGTGGCGGTGGCACGCGTCGCGCCGCATTTGCAGCGACCGAATTCGATTAGCCAGCGACACGTTCGATCCGATCGGTATCTCGGACACACTCTCCGGACCGGGCCGGGCCGAGGCAGACGACACCGACGTGGAACGTAAATTGCAGTTGTGTTTCGTTTCGCACGGCACGCTCGTGGTTCTCAAGAGGTCGTCGCCACCCTCGAGGCCAACGACGAGGCACCGTCTCATGGAAAAACGATTAGAACCCTTGGCGTGAACTTTATCGTGGCCAGCGCGATTTACTGGCGATCGTTCGCCCCAGATAGGGGAGAAGCTGCCAGACCTGGAACACGAGCTCGACTTCTTACGACGCGACGTTCGTCCAATCGATACTCTCTCCTCTCTGGATCTTTTTTTCGTCCTCGATCAAGCTGCGAGACAAGCTACCGACGTCGAAACGAGAGGTGGGGAATAAAAGTAAGTTTTCGGGAGAATTTCGAAATTTTTAACAGAGCGGAAGCAACTCTGTTTGCGCAGAGTGTTTGAAACTTGAAAAAATAGGAGCGCGTGGCCACTCATTGTCAGTGAAATAAACATAAACTTTGATAAACTTGATAGACGTGGGCCTAGAAACTGTTAGTTTCGGAATTGTTCGATTTTTTTCTCTTTTCTATTTTGAGCTTGTAAATTTGTGGCTCCTTAACAGATTGTATTTTGTGAGTATCTGGAGCTCAACGTGTTGTAAAGATAATATCTCACATAATATCTCAGTTACGAAAACGTCTCACAATTCCAAAGCTAATGCTTTTTCAGCTTATTGACAATATTTTGCTCGTTTTGTCAAATTTTTAAACACCTTGTGTAAACTGAAATGAAATTTTACAATAAGTGATGCTCGATCCACTTCTATTATGCGGACGAAAAATCATAGACATACGTGGAATGGCAGAAATTCTATTACACGAACTCCAATTATGTAAATCATTTGTCCCTCGACTAGTTTACATAAATGGAGTTCCATCCAGTATTGGTTTAAAGGGGTAAATTCTCATTTGGAATCGTTGAATTTTAGATTCGATTTATTGGACAAAGAATCGTTTCAATTATTATAGAACAAGAGTTTAGAAATGCTACGTTTCAACACAGCACAGTGTGAATTGTTCTATTTTTATTATTAACTAAATTATCGCAATTTGATTTTGATAATTTAACTCGTTCGAATGAAAGAAATTGAAGCTAAATTCAATCTGTACAAAAGTGGTATGAGATCGTGTTGTGAAAGTATTTCTGATTGGTCGATATCGGCTTTTCACGTTCCATCGTACAAATAGCAGGTCTTCATCACAATACAAAATTCATTTGCATCCAGATTTAATTAAGAATCTCCAATGTTAAAGGACACCTGAAAGGCGTGAGAACTCCTCTCGTTACACTCGAAATCTCGAGGTCGACACACAATCCTACGCCTACGAGACAACGTGGAAAATCCTCTGAAAGAAACCAGAGATCAAACTCCATAGCTCCGACTATTTTTTGAAGAACAACGTCTCGGATCTTACGTATCGGAAGATAACGATCCGCGGTGGCGCTTAATCGAGCCAGGTAAATATAAGAGCACGCGTGTCGCCGCAGTTCTCATCAATCATCGCTTGTTTCATTCGCGGGTAACACGTCGTCACTGGGAAATATTTATCGGACCGCGGGAAACGTTCTGAAGGAGAAGTGAACGAGCGTGCAACCAACTCCACGTCGAAGACTTTTGATCGATGGTCGGTTCACGATGGCGAACGGGGATCAAGGGTTAAATCGATGTGCGGCGTTGTAATATAACGGGCAAAGAAAGGGAGAGAGAGAGAGAGAGAGAGAGAGGAATGTTCCTTCTTCCGTGTTTCTTGCAGCGAGACTACGGATTTTTATCTAGTTTTCTTTTCTGCGAATCGAGTTGAAGAAATGGAACGAAATTCAAATTGAAAGTTTGTTTTTTCTGTTGTAATTTATTTTAAATATTAGATACATATTTAGTTTCATGTATTTGTGATATGTTTTTATGTTTAATTTTACGTAATTTATATATTTTTTGTAATGTATACGTATTTCATGAATCATTCAGTTTCGTAGAAAACTAGGGAATACTCTCTAGATAGAAATATTGGAAGTAAACTTACGAAGCAGATATTGAACGTATTTGAGGATGTCGAAGGATAAATTTTTATTCCATATCAGATTGTTCAGTGACAACATCCATTAATCTACACTCAATTAAACGTTTCAAAAGCATTAGAATTCTTTTACTTCATAATACTTTTCACTCAAAGGTTCATTAAAACAGAAGAAACAGCTACTGATATGTGTTTTGTTCATTTCGAACGACAGATTTAACCAGCAACAATTGGAAAACTGATCTTGAATTTTCGACACGTAAATTTTTCTTCCGTCAGTTCATCATACCACGCTTCAAGAATATTCCCTGAAAGGAAGAACTTTCGTCGAAAATATAAACTCCTCGATAATTGATAAAACACACAAAGACTTTCATTCGCGATCTGAAAATTCAGACTCGGGGACAGGGGGAGGAACGATACGACGCTTACGGCGTCGTAAGTTCACCGAGCGCGTAAATTTGCAATCAACAAAATAATAAATCAACGTTAACGCAACGAAACTGACTCGACGCACGATGGAACGTAACACGGCAAATCGGCCAGACATTTTGTCTCTGCTCGAACACCAGCTATACTGCGTAGTAGCGCGTATAAACAACGTTGGATCGGAAGGGTGGGCGTTCGTTCCATACTACTCTTGTCATATTTCATTACGCGGATCGTATATAACCGCGCGTGTCGGTGTGAGAAATTCGCGAGCACGTGGGCAATATACCGTTGCCAGGCGTGCATATTGTGCGAGGCGCTCTATCGTGTATGCACAATACAACGACATATAACCGGGGCATGTGTGCGCTGGTATTTCATAACCGCGCGGCAAAACGCGCGCTCGCGCACAAAGAGTGCCTGTTATCGTAATGTTGAGAATTGTCACCGATCCAATATGCCGCGCCGCAAAACGTGTCAGACAATCTGACAACGGAAATTGACGGCAACTTCCTTCGAGAGTTGTTTCTCGTTTCGACGACAACCTGCACCGTTTGACGAGCCACCTGCCTCGCCGAGCGTGTAATAAATGCAGATCCTTGCGTCTTCCCGCGTCTCAGGCACGCGAAAGTACCTGGACTGGAAAAATTTTCCTTTGGGGATGGTTGTTTAAAAATTTGAAACAAAAGCCGCAAGTTACGACGAATTTGAGATTTTCTGAAATCGCTTGAAAGATGTGGATATGATTGTCAGAATTGATATTGATTTCTGCTTTCAGACGAAAAGATGACCGCGTCAAAATCAGTTTTATTTTCATCGTCGTCGTTTGAATTTACGTTGACTGATTCGTTACAAATATTTTTGACGTCTCATATTTTGACGAATTAAGAAACAGTTGCCTTCGATTGATGATTAGAAGAAGAAGAAAATGATCAAGTGAATAATTGATGAAACTGCGTGGAATTAATTGTTGGACAAATAATTGAAGACAGGTGAAACGATTAATTCAAAATCAATATACAGTTCGATTTCTCGAAAGAAAATGTGAAACGAATTTATAGTAGAAAATATTTTGTTCGCGTCAGAGATGTCCTTTTTAGAATAAATGATAATTTTGATGATTTTGAGCAATTTTATCTTGCTCTAAATTTTAGAAGAATGATCATTTTGAAAACAAACTTCTCTCTCTTTCAGCATAAAGATTTTGTGTCACGTGAATTATATTATTCGTCACGTTCGATCAATTTCATCCTAACGCAATTTTTTTTTATCGATAAAAGAAGATATTAACCACCACAGGAATTTCATACATTTTGTTTCATTTGCTACATCAACGTCATCCAAATGACGTCGTGCCATTGAGAATCTTCTAATCGACGAAATTCATCAAATTTTATCCATTTTAAAAAATAACGTTGGCCATAATCTCGCAACAATCGACGTATCAAACAATCCAGGGTGAACGAATTATATTGTATCCTTTACATGCAAAATTTCCATTGAAAAAATATTTCAGATAATACTGTAATTATGAAATATTTCACATAATACTTTCAATTGTGAAATACTTCAGATGAATGACCATCAAACTTCATATAAATATAGATCGTGAAGAAATCAGGAATTATCGAATCGTAGTGCACACATCTCCGATAATCGAGCGTGAAAAGATGGCGATATCGTGTTAACGATGCAATTAGCGAGCAACGGTGAAACTCGAACAATGTGAGGGATAGTTAAACGACAGCTGTTTGATCGAGACGGACAGGGAGGGGACGGTCTTGATAGCGTAAGATCTTGCCTGAAAGCACCGCGCCGGTGGTGAATCAAGTTATAAAGTTATCGATTTTGCACGCGTCTTGTAATAAGCTGGCGCTCGTTTCAACTACTGGCTCGGTGTATCAATAATGCAACGATGATTATTAGCGATCGCTGTGTGTCAAACCACCATTTCTAATTAGCGTTACAAAGCCGGGATCAGCCAATTTCAGTGTGTCAAACGTGTACCATGCTCGGATAACGGTAACTTTCTGTCGCGTATTCAAAGTCCCGCGTTAGTACGAAATGTACGTACTTGCAGCATTTCGATTTTTTTTCTTAATCCCGGCGATCTCGATTTTTTTCTTTATAACGGCGGCGCAGAAATTAAAGGAATATCGAAAGTAATGCAATGTTTTTATGTGTATATTTAAAAAAACCATAAAATAAAATATTACAATATATTTTTGAAAAATCGTAAAATAAAATATTGTAATATATTTAAATGAATCATAAAATTGAAATATTATAAAAAAAAGATCAATCAAGATCCACTCAGCATGACATTAACTTCTGAGTAGCAGAAAGAATCAATTTTGTCTACTGTCGCAACAAAGAGCGAAATTATTTCGCTTTAAATACACATGTTCGCAATTCAGACGGAACGTGAAAATGATCAAAGTGACTTACAAAAATTAAACTGAACAAGAATGAAATCTATAAGAGAAAGAGGAAAGGGTCCCAAGCATCACCGAGTGTTAAAAAGTTTCGTAACAGCGCGCAAACGAAACTATTCGCGGGGCACTTTTATCCCCTCCCCCTCCCCCCCACGCCCGCGTGCGTACATAGAGAAATGAAACCAGCGACGTTTAAAAAGGCGCGTCCGTAAAGCAAATAAAAAGATTCCGTTTCAAACGTGATATCCGCGTCAAACGTTAAATAGAAAACCGCGCGTTCGCGTCCTGGTTTTGTAAACCGAGAGTCAGCTGGGCCGCGCGCGCAAAAAAAAAGGGGGGGAATTGCAAATTCAGCTATAATCTAGCGGCAGCCCCTCTCCTCTCCCCTTTTAGAAAAAAAGGCGTAGCCATAACGAAATTTCTCGCCACTTTCCACATTTTCCCGCCCAGGAATAGAACAGCGGTGGACGAAAAATCGTTAGGGAAAATCGCGTCGCGCGGAGACTCGCTCCGCCCTGCTCTTCGAGCGTTTTATTGCTCTCGGAGTCCATTTATTTTATGTGGAATTATTCCGGATCTCCTCTCCGGAAAAGTCCATCGAACGAGTCGCGCCGGAATAAATAAACGGATCGCAGCCGTTTACGAGAGATACACTTACGGAAAATTCGCAGCGAATTATTCTGTACACACGTTGTGAAACATTTTCGAATATTTTCATCGTGTTTTCGAATTTCGTCTGTCGTGATTCGATGTCTTTCATCTGTCGTAGTTGTGTAGAAATTGCAGGATGTTCGATACCAGTGTGTAACGATGATCGAGCAATTTAATCCGACATACAGGTTCTTCAAGAATAAATCGTATAACGATAAACGTGAAATTTCTTTGACAGTTGTGAGTTTGGTCTTTTTCAAAGGTGATTTTATATCAGTGAGGTGAGGATACTACTTTTCTCCACGAAAATTAAACCCACTATGGTTTTGACGATTGAAATTTTCACTTTGCAACGACCTCTCTTGAACGATTCTTTTTCAGAATTTCATTGAACATTCAGGATCAGACGACGAAATGTTAGGATTTCTTGAATTTTTGTTGCACGATCCAGTAAAATGATGAGAAAGAAGACCGTGAAACATATTTTGAAGGGGGTGACTTCAATCTTTAAAATGATGGTAGATCTAGTATTTTAGTAATTGTCATTGGTTCAATTATGCTCTTCGCTGCACACTAACGCAATCAGAATTAATTTTCAGCGCAGAGTTGATGAGAAATTTGACAATGCTGTATCATTCGATACCACCGCAAATTCGAATCAGGCAGTAGACCGAATAAAATGAATTATTATTTTTTCTCGACACTTTCACTGATCATTAGGCACCCGTTGGATAACTAACTAATAGTCGTAATTAACGATAAATTCCCCTTGTTAAAGGTGCACGGGGAACAGTCCCGAGCTTATTACGTCGCCAAACGTGGATGAGCCGCTTGACGCCCGATTACTGTCTCAGAAATTGGACGCACTAATCGCGATAGATGCGTAATACACTTGCACGTAACACGCGAGAAGATTAGGACACGTTCATTACATGGTTGCATAATGTAATTTTCTGTGACACCAATAACGAGACACCAATAATAAACAGTAGAACGCTATACCTGCGAGAGATATGATTAGGAGTGTAATGAGTTGATCTGCGTCGCTGTATTCTAAGACTTTCATTGGAAAAGGATTATTTTAAATCAAAAATACAACTTTAACTTCACCCAATATATCTCGATTTTCACGTGTGATATTCTGCTATTCTGCTATACAGAAGTATATTTCGTGCCGCAGAAATGAACAGAGTTCAATATTAAGAGTTAAATATAATATTAAGAGTTAAATATTGCTCAGAAATAAATAGAGTTCAATATAAAGAGTTAAATATTTTCGAAATTTCACACATTTGGATTTCCACGTGATATTTAGTTGCAAAAAGTAGTTGTGCAAGTACTGTACGAAAGCTGCGACAAAAGAAATCTAGAAGAACAACGCTCCATCTGCTATTCTGCTATACAGAAATATATTTCATGCCGCAGAAATGAACAGAGTTCAATATTAAGAGTTAAATATAATATTAAGAGTTAAACATTGCTCAGAAATAAATAGAGTTCAATATAAAGAGTTAAATATTTTCGAAATTTCACACATTTGGATTTCCACGTGATATTTAGTTGCAAAAAGTAGTTGTGCAAGTGCTGTACGAAAGCTGCGACAAAAGAAATCTAGAAGAACAACGCTCCATCTGCTATTCTGCTATACAGAAATATATTTCGTGCCGCAGAAATGAACAGAGTTCAATATTAAGAGTTAAATATAATATTAAGAGTTAAATATTGCTCAGAAATAAATAGAGTTCAATATAAAGAGTTAAATATAATATTAAGAGTTAAATATTGCTCAGAAATAAATAGAGTTCAATATAAAGAGTTGAATATTCTCGAAATTTCGCACAACATACTTGAATTTCCACGTGACATTTAGTTTCAAAAAGTAGTTGTGCAAGTACTGTACGGAAGCTGCGACAAAAGAAATCTAGAAGAACAACGCTCCATCTGCCATACAGAAATATATTTCGTGTCGCAGAAGTACAGAGAAGGACAGAGTTAAACAAGAGACTGAATCTAACGTTTCAATGTGTATTGTCGTATTTCGTTATCAGTCCCTCGAACTCTGAAAACGTTGAATATACTATTCGATTCCTGAAGAATCGTTAGCGTCTGGTTTCCAACTCCTCTCTCCTCGTCGTTCGTCACAAAATTCACCGTTGCAACTCGAGACTTATTCACAGAGCCAACACACTTCCCCTCTTACTCTGCAGAAGTTTGTAGCACGCCAGCGGTTTTGTAATTAAAACTCCACCTCTCGCGCGTATTGTTTCACGAGCGACAGAGCTACGAAATCGGCGGCGGAGCCAGTCGCGATCCGCTTTAAACGATCCGCGATCATCGGGAGGCTTCACGGTTGCCGCGCTGATTATCAACCGGATAATTCTAAACAGATAAGACGAGGCTCGAGAAGCAGCCTCGCCGGAATTATCTTGACGTTTTTCCTTTGATCGTTAGCCTTGAAACGCGGTCGAGGGCCATCCCGGCTCGGCACTGGTTATTTTAAAACGACGTTTTCACGGTACGCGCTCGAGGTCTCTCTTCTCCTTCGGGGGGTGTCGGCTCGCGCCGGGGGATCC
Source organism: Tetragonisca angustula (assembly GCA_036937485.2). Taxonomy (NCBI): domain Eukaryota; kingdom Metazoa; phylum Arthropoda; class Insecta; order Hymenoptera; family Apidae; genus Tetragonisca; species Tetragonisca angustula. Next base: position 1,099,711 of record JAWNGG020000034.1, on the reverse strand, counting down.
AGCGAGCGAACCGTGTTTTATCGCGACATCGATTTACAGGTGGGTTCTAGCCGGGTCTGTGTTAACGGGTAGATCGTAAAATTGAATCTGTTTTTATTTCCTCTGTCACGTCGCAACGGGGGAAGAAGAGTTAGTAGACAGAATGCGGGCCGGAAAGGAGAGATGGCTAGGGGGTAGAAATGGGAAAATATGAGGAGAACAGAATGGTCGAAGGGAGAAGGTCAGAAAATTAAAGAAAGGAAAAGATAATGTGAAAGAGGAGGAAGAAACATTTGAGAAAGGAGGAAAGAAAGTGAGGAAAAGAAACAAGGGTAGAAGGATAAAAATAAATGTAAAGCAGTGGAAATGAATTGTAATTGTATAATTAAGCGTTCTCGGAGCTTGTCAGTGTCTCTAGTGTAGATTGACTAGTATTAGGATAGCGTCTGACATTATTGGAAGAACACTAAAGTCTTTCTGCAAGGACGAACGCAGTATGTTCGAAACTACTTTGAAATCATCCGGAGAATTCTAATTTCTCAACCTCTCTTAGATCCAAAACTTTCACAATCCGCAGCTTACGTTCTACCCATAAACCATAGCATCTGGTGTTCCAGGATTGGTTGGGATCTCTTTTGAAACAAATAACGCAGCAATCTCTCTCTCTCTTTCTCTCTCTCTTTCTAGTGGAGTGAAACATTTCAAAATGACAACACCTCGACTGCTCGATAATCCTTCTAATAGGCGTAACATTTGTCTGAAACGTTTTCTTTTTCTATTGCAACGTTTATACAATCGAACAACCATAATGATAAATACACTAGAATTTAACAATAAATTGGAGAATTATTTTGTTACACATCAAGAATAATAAAATAATTTTCGTACCAACAAACGTAACTTTAATGAATGTAAATTTTTAATAAAATTTGTAACAACATCTTATAAATTTAACAAACGCCATTATGTTAAACATACTAAAATTTAACAATAAATTGGAAAATTATCTTGTCACGTCGAAAATAGCAATTTTTCTTAATATAAATATAAAAATAATATATAAAATAATAAAATAATATGTAAGATATAAAAATAATTTTGGACCTCGTATTACTAATACGATTTTTAATCTCTGCAAATAGATGCGTTCTCTCACCTAGATCCTTCGTTTTCCTCTCAAAATTGATTTTCAATCTTCTTATTGTGATCTTTATAGTAAGCGCAAACGACGATAATTACGCAACGAATCGTGATAACGGTACATAAAGCAGTTCAAAAGAAACGCTACTCTCAAACGGCGTATAATAAACGATATACTCGGTGAAAATTAGAAAATATCCTTCGTGTCGTTTATCTTCCGTCATTTGTAAAGCTAGAAACTTCTTCCCATTAATTACTCGACATTTCTCTGATTTTCCGTGCGCTACGCGTCGCTCGGGAACAACGAATATTCTTCAACGATTCCTTGTGCAAATAACCATTAATTCCTCGTTGACCATTCATTTTTACATTTCTCGTTTTCGTTGCAATCCTCGAAGAATTGAAAGTATAATCAATTTTTTTGCTTCTTGTACGTAGAAAGTAGCATGATTATCTGCAATTTATTTTGCAAGCGATCGTGCAAATCAATTCTTTCGTTAAGCCATATTTCTAACCCCTCCAGTGGACTATAAGCAACGGGACAAAAGTTTAAAAATCTAATCGAAGATTGATTTAGTCAATATTTAGAATGTTTCATTATTACATTCTACAGAATGGATTACTAAATTTTCTCGATTTTAGTAATTAATCCTCTCTGCCAGTGCAAGTACGTATGCTGGATGAGGATCGAAGTATAAAATTTACAGCAGCGCAAATTTATAAAGAAGAACGCAGGCTTCTGTCTACGTGTTTCACTAAAAATCGTTCAGTGCAACATAAATCTCACAAATATAAAATGCTCAAAACTTACAAGTCCGACAAATGATAAACTAGACGTATTCGAGGGTTTCGCTGGTTCTGGCATTAACCTAGAAACCCCGGCCATCTATCGCTGGATCCAGCGCAGTGAAACAGATAACAAAACCGCGTTTTGACCGTGTACATCGTTAATGCTCTTTGTTTCTAGCCGATAAATCATTTACGCGACGCTCGATGAACGTAACATAAACACGTGCTACCCTCTCAAAGACCCTCGGCTACGCCATAAAGCGCAACGAGCAGCTCGGACCGTCTATTAAACTTGCGCTCAGTGATTCGGGCATTAAAACTTTAGGGCGTCGGGCTGATGGCGATCCCTGGACGAAAGGGGGACGGATCGTCTACCAAAGAACGCAAAAGGGAGCGAGCATAATCGCCTCGGCCGACTCTAACCCCATTTCGTTTAATTGAATCTGGCCAATGTCACGCGGCTGCACTTAACAAATTAAACGCTCTCTCTCTCTCTCTCTCTCTCTCTCTCTCTCTCTCTCTCTCTCTCTCTCTCTCTCTCTCTCTGTCCAAATCCGATCGCCCGCCTACGTCTTTTGTTCGGCCCGGTCGCTCCATTCGCCCATTGTGAACGAACACGTACGCCGGGAGGCTTGACATTTTTCGCAGACCGATTCTAAACGCGCTTGTCGGATTAGACAAGTGTGAAGGGTGGTTTGGAAATCTCGGTGTGTACACACACGCTCAGAAGTTTGAAACTTCGTGCTTTCTCCCTGCGGATGAAATGAAATCTTTTCCGTGGATTTCCGTTGTAATTGTAAGTTTTATTTCCAACTGTTAAACTGTGATCGTTGCGTGGGTCTGAACTTTAAGAAATTCATTTTCGTTATTAAATATTATGCTAAATACTCTATACTTTTGATGTTTCGTATATTTTTTTATTCTATTTTTATGTTATGTTTTGTATATTTTTTAAATATATTTTTATGCTATGTTTCGTATGTTTTTTTATTATATTTTTATGTTATGTTTAGTATATATTTTTACTGTGTATTTTTATGTTATGTTTTGTATATTTTTTAAATATATTTTTATGCTATGTTTCGTATGTTTTTTTATTATATTTTTATGTTATGTTTTGTATATTTTTTAAATATATTTTTATGCTATGTTTCGTATGTTTTTTTATTATATTTTTATGTTATGTTTAGTATATATTTTTACTGTGTATTTTTATGTTATGTTTTGTATATTTTTTAAATATATTTTTATGCTATGTTTCGTATGTTTTTTTATTATATTTTTATGTTATGTTTTGTATATTTTTTATTATATTTTTATGTTATATTTTGCATATTATTATTTGTATTTTGTATATTTTGTATTTTATGTTTTGTACATTATTGTATACGTTTTGTATATTTTCTTTTATCATTATTATATTATTGCAGAGCGCTGCAAAATCCACGTTCCATTAAGCATAGTTCCAATGTTTAATGAAGAGTATTGTATTCCGATTGCGACACGAACTCTGAACTTTTGCGATGGGATGTATGGGAAAGCTGAATAGAACTTGACTCGTTGGGGGTGATCGATGAAAGGGAGGAATTTTAGCGTGGTAATGGTGATAAATAGTACGGGAGGACAATGTTTCTGAAGAATCGTTAGAAATGGAAGGGATGTCGTGTTCGCGGAAATGGACGCGCGTTAGGGAAACGGGCATATGGTTTCGCGTGTCAAATTGAATTGCGTTTGCCAGTTAGATACGAATTTCTCAGAAACCCTAAATTTAATCAAAGTTGGTCAACTTCTTCACTTTGTCTTCAATGTTCAATTTTCGAGAAACAAAACGGCTCGCTTTCACAATTTTTTTTCAAAAGATGATTTAAATGATCGTAAATTGTAAATTTTATTTAAATCGTCCTTTTACTTTTTGCGTGATTTAAATAACCGTAGAAAGTGTTGTAACGTCTCCTTTATTTTATACAAAACCGACCAGTATTCTACCTCTAAACACTTGAAAATTTTACAAGTTGCTGGTCACTAGCCGAATCACTGGCATTCAATTTTATACTAAACTCTTCGAAAACGTCTTCTCCGTTCTTCGAACTCTGTTCCCCACTGTCGAACGACACGATGACAGAAAGTTTTAAACATTTTCGCGTTTCCAACAAAACGACAACTAGCATTCACGATTAGAACGTCGAACTCCGTCGGAATAAACCGTGGCCGTTTTCGCGCCACACGCGTAACAACTGCGTTTCCTTTTACGAGTGTGCCGCGTAAAAGCAAATCGATAGTTAATAATCGACTTCGGGTCGTTTACATGCACAAACCGAACCATTCGACATCGTTTGCATGGATGGCTCGCTCACCAGTTTATGAAACGCGAAACGCTGTTACTGGCTCGAAGTTCTCCAACGATACTTTTGTACTGAACTCTGCTACCGCTACTTGTCCATCGATTTGTATTCTCTGATTTTGACCGGAAGTTTCAGAATATTAGTTTTGGTTTTTTTTTTTCATGCTCTTTTACGTAGAAATGGTAAATCTCGAGTAATTTTCTGACAAGAGACGTGTCCGATATTTCCTTTCTCTCTTCGTTAATTTTCAGCAGAAGTTTCAATGTATTGTTTAGCAGGCTGCGAATTTTCATGCATCTTTAAATTCTTTTTATGAACGTGAATAAGGAATTGGAATCTAAATGGGAATTTGTTTCATCAACTAAGTATTATTAAACTGTAATATATATTAATATTGTTAATATTATTACTATTTAAATATCATCAAAATATATTAATTTTATATTATATTATTTTATATTAAATATATTAAAATACTATACTTTGAGTGTTCTGTGTATTTTTTCGCGCAATAAATACACAAATATCCGCTCTAGTCCGATTATTAGTAGAACATTGACAAACATATCTCTTCTAATTTCAATATCTTTTTTCAACGACCGAGTCACTTTCCTCATCCCTTTAGCTTCGACGTTGTCAAATTCGAGTGTCAAATTTAATTTTTCGATCGATTTGAGCTGTCCTCGTCTCCCTCGTAGAAAATTTTCTTGAAATTTGAATTTCAAAGAACCCATTAATAGAACCCCTTTGCAAAATGTTCCGCGTGGCAAGTTCACTTCACCGCGGATTCGATCATCGTTATTAGGGAAATTCAATTTCTAAGTTGTCCCGTTAACGTGGACGCTACCTGTGCTGATCGATCACGAGAAACGACACGGGTCGGGCAACTAGTTGAAACGCGGAGTACTTTTATAATTGAAGGGGAAATAAACTGGACGTCGTGGCTGGTCCTCCGGCTCGTCTTGAAATATTGAGATCGATGTCTTGTTACGAAGTTCTCGAATCTGGAAGAACGTTCCTTTGTTACCCGCTCGCCCTGAGAGTGGGCGAGGAATTCGCGATGCGATTCGAAACATTCTTGCGGATTGAAATTATGAAGATGGAAGATTGATTCGCGAGTTACAAACGTTATGGATAGGTCGAAGCTTTCGTCGGAGGGTTTTATTACGAGGATCGTGAAAATGTTTTCTATATTCGCATAATGTATAAAAAATGCATTTTATAATATATAATAATGAATAATATAATATATAGTAATAAATAATATAATATATAATAATAAATAATATAATATATAATGATAAATAATATAAAGTAACATAATCCATTAATAATGTATTTCATATTTAATTCGTAATTAAATAGACGTAATTCAAATATATTAACGTAACATAAATTACTCTGAATTATTATCAACACAATTCTATTCAAGTCTTCTTAAATATTCCATACATGTCATCTTCCAAATAATACTCGCTCGTTCGTCCACTTTAACGCGTAATTACTTCACGAATCTCTGTTCGTATGTCGAAAATAACAAATCCAATCTCAGCTCGTTAAACATTCTCAACTCCCTGGCTATCATATTAACTCACCCCCCGAATCTTCGTTAACTTTCATCGCCGTCCATCATCGTCCGAAGTAAATCGCTGTCGAAAAATCCGGACGATGGCCATCGTGCTACAAATTGTCATGAAGCGAGACGCAGTAATTCGTCGAGGAATCACGATGGTTTCATGCTGGTGTAATCAAGCTACGATTGCACGCGAAAATCCGATTTTAACGTAGGTGTAGGAATTCGTTCGATACAGGAATTCGTAAGTCCCAGGCGACCGTAGACCAGGGATTTACGAGTTAATAAAATTTCCAGGTCTGACGTGGAGGAACGACGTCTCGTGCTGTCGTTTGCTGTTGCCCAACCGACTGGCCTCTCGCGTCATTATCGCGTACCGGTATTAATATTTCCGCGTTGCAACGCGTCAGATTGTGTTCGAGATTATTGAATTCGTGGCGTGCGATACGAGCATGGCCTGAATTTCGAGTGACTTTTTTTCCCGATTATGCACAGCGAAAGTATGTTAATGCCTGCCGGAACGCGATCGCGCCCACTGTGTCACTCTGTTCCCGCTTGTGGTAGCGAGCGTTTCGCGAAACGTTTCGCGGTTATGAACTGTTCGTACGTACGTTTCAATAATAACAAAAACTACGCCAGATACGCCGGGCTTTCCTAGTTTCGTCATTGAAATTAATTTAAACTCTCAGAAACGCGAAACGTCCACCTTAAACTTCGAATCGGATGTATCCATCGACGAAGTATCGCCAGGAATTTCGACCCAACTAAAATTAGCCTAAGATCTCGGAGTGACTGAGACGTCTACCTGGAACCAGATATTCTGTCAAGAGATCTGATTCAAAAGGTACCTAAATCAACCGGACTGAATGATTGATCGAAGAATCGCGAGAGTGACGAACTTCGGTAAAAACATTCGCCTCAAATCAGATATCATCGAACGACTTCGAGATCACCCTTTATCCCTCGAGTTCTATCTAAATGCGCAATAAACAACTTTATCGGACGTGTGCGTCCGTCGCGGATGCAAAGGTCATCAGATAGGCTGAGAGACCATAACGTCCGATTGTGCACGTCCGTCAATAGCGCGTGTAGCGCTATCTCCCCATGGTAGCCAAGCTTCGAGACAAAGACCCGTTCGTCGAGAATCTGCAGAATGGCGGACCAACCGAATCGTTGATAATCACCACGACGCGAATTGATACGAGAAACTTTTTAATTGTCCGCGTTACTGCGGGGTTACGCTGCGGCACGCCGAGCTATACTCCGGGGACCTTTTGCAACTTTTTGCATTTTTACACGACCGTGGGTCGTTATCCAACCGCGCGCGAGTGGCAGTAAACGAAGGAACGTTCACACAAGTAGGATTCGCCGGTTGGAACGGGAGGCGAAATTTTGGGAGCGAATGAAATTCATGAATATTGCAGCGCGAAGGAGAACGAGAAAGAGAGAGAGAGAGAGAGAGAGAGAGAAGGGGAACGATCACCTTGGGATTTTGATTCGAAATGAAATTGCTCCGATCCACGAGTATTAGATATATTTTATGAAATTGCCAGTTGTGGTTTGCCAAACGTGAAGCGTATAAACATCAACGTAATAACAGTGAAGACGAGCGTGAATCTTTCATCTCATTGGTAATTAGCTTGGTCGAAGTTCGAAAGTCCAAGGCTTTTAATTTCAACAGAGCTGTTGAAACTGTCATCGAGAAAATTCTTTTCGTTATAATTTTTCAATTTTCAATTTTCATAATTTTACAAACGAGAAACAAAGTCCTCGGCGTTTATTAGCTTGATCGAATTTCGAAAGTCGAAGGCTTTTAATTTCGACAGAGCTGTTGAAATTGTCATCGAGAAAATTCTTTTCGTTATAATTTCTCAAGTTTCAATTTTTATAATTTTACAAACGAGAAACAAAGTCCTCGGCGTTTATTAGCTTGATCGAATTTCGAAAGTCGAAGGCTTTTAATTTCAACAGAGCTGTTGAAATTGTCATCGAGAAAATTCTTTTCGTTATAATTTCTCAAGTTTCAATTTTTATAATTTTACAAACGAGAAACAAAGTCCTCGGCGTTTATTAGCTTGATCGAATTTCGAAAGTCGAAGGCTTTTAATTTCAACAGAGCTGTTGAAATTGTCATCGAGAAAATTCTTTTCGTTATAATTTCTCAAGTTTCAATTTTTATAATTTTACAAACGAGAAACAAAGTCCTCGGCGTTTATTAGCTTGATCGAATTTCGAAAGTCGAAGGCTTTTAATTTCGACAGAGCTGTTGAAACTGTCATCGAGGAAATTCTTTTCGTTATAATTTTTCAAGTTTCAATTTTTATAATTTTCAAACGAGAAACAAAGTCCTCGGCGTTTATTAGCTTGATCGAATTTCGAAAGTCGAAGGCTTTTAATTTCGACAGAGCTGTTGAAATTGTCATCGAGGAAATTCTTTTCGTTATAATTTTTCAAGTTTCAATTTTTATAATTTTACAAACGAGAAACAAAGTCCTCGGCGTTCATTAGCTTGGTCGAATTTCGAAAGTCGAAGGCTTTTAATTTCGACAGAGTTGTTGAAACTGTCATCGAGCAAATTCTTTTCGTTATAATTTTTCAATTTTCAATTTTTATAATTTTCCAAACGAGAAGAAACAAAGTCCTCGGTGTTTTTCTGTGACATCAAGATGGCGGAAACTGTAGCTGGCTGACTCTCCACGCACGGCGTGCTGTTCGTTATTTCGGAATTCTTGAGATTGAACTGCACGTGCAACAGTTAGCAAGAATTTCAGCACTTCAGCAGGAAGTGATTATTATAATTAAGACGGGAGAGTGACGAATATTAATGTCTATTAAACGTCGAGTTTGAAACGATTGTCGTTAAATTTGAGACACTTCGTTAGAAGCAAGGGGAGCGTTAGTAAGTTCAGTAGGTAATTGCGATACTTCTGTCTTTGAAACGTGTTTTACGTTCATCTAACCTTCTCTCTCTTGCAACAACGAATCTGTTGAGAAAGTTAAATATCTGATGTAATTCCCATCTGCATGTCCCAGAATATTTTTTACAGGCATCGCGATGGTTTTAATTTCCATGCTAATATTACTGAAATTACATAGAGCGATTATTCCAACAAATATTGCGTCAGGCGAAAAAGAATATAGGTACATTTTCCATTAAATTAATAATACCGTTGGTTCTATATAGCTGATGAAATATAGTGATAGCTAATGAAGCTACTACGCTTTTGTGTTCGTGTTCGTTAAACGAACGTATGGCGAGAATTATAAGACGCAATTTATTTGGAATTACATTAATTTCGTCTGTAATACACAGCGCTGGGAAGCGTTATTAACGAAAATGGCACCGAGCGAGTTGACGGAAGTGACGGGGATGGAACGTGCTGAAATTTCTCGAAGCGATGGCAAGATCCGTACTCGGTCGTCGATGAGTTCTTATTGAAATTCAGTTTCAATAACCGAGGAAAGTTATTATTATTTTGTCATGTCGAATTCCACTTAATTTATTCAGTAATTATCATTCGAAATGCTAATTCAAAGGTATATGAAAGGTATAGTTTATTTCACAGAAAAAAAAGCGAAATTTTAAATAATTAAATTTAGGAGCCAAGATCTTCCAGTCTACATTTTTATTCATACATTCTATTTGAAAAACTTTTCATATTTTAATTATGTACATGAAACATTTACACATGATATTTCTCTATATTTCATCTGTTCGCCATTCTCTACTTTGATTTCTATTACGATTTATTGAAATATAAATGTTGAAACACAACAATCTAGTTTGATCAGAATATATACTATGCATATATGGAGATCTTTCTGTAGGTAAATATTTGTCGTCAAATCGACATTCATACATTCATCAAATCAAAGTTGGTCATGCACCAGCAAATATTTTTCATTCACTTTTTCGTTTGTTTGTTTGTTTATTTATTTCTAGAACGAACAATTTTCTGTTATTGTTTTTCGAAGGAACCGTTTTAAATGACCACTTCAAATACACCTTGAAGCGGCTAACTCACGAGGATTCTGCCATTAACATAAAAATTAAGTCTCTGGACATTGATTTATCAGTAAAAGAAGAGACTCGTTTCTAACAGGCAACTTACAATCAAGAATCCACTAGGTTAGAATCAATGACCTTAATGAGCTCGCAATTCTCGAATCCAGTTTCTCGCGAAGTTCTGTGTTAAAAATCCACGCGTTATGCGACGTGACTATCCACGAGAGATAAGATTTTCTTTCACCGACGGGGCACTTCATTTTATACAGCCGCACGATTAAAGTACCACTTTCATCCTGGTGTTATAAATGACGTGAAAAAATACAACGTTAATCGAGCGGAAGAAATTTTCTTTGATGTAACGAATGGCCAAGGTAGTCTACGTAAGAATATGATTTATACAAAGTAGCTTCAACAACTATCATTATCTCTATCAACTTGTTTTGAAGATGATGATAAATAGGCGATTAATTTTTGTCTTGTAATTAGTTTTGGGAACGTTCATTAGCGTCAACGTGAAAATGAACGTGCAACATTAAGGGCAATTCTTTGAGCGTGAAATACTAATGGGTCACATTCTTTCCACTGATTTTTCTTTATTATGTACAATCCACAATTATAGTCATACTTGATCTAATATTATCTACTACAACGAGCGTACCCCCATTGACAGAGAAAATCACATTTTATTTTACATTTTGTATCACGTTTTTCAGCAGTTTTGTTTGTTTACTTCAAGATTAACAACGTACTTCTGCATTTGCATAATATGCACAAGCATACATACATTTGCACGACGCATTTTATAATAAAGCAATTTGTAATTCGACCCGTCAGAATATTGAAATATTGTCTCGAAGGTGACAATGTACAATTTGGCACCGATGTAATTACAATTTCTTAACATAGAATAAACTTCTATGATTTCTATTTATTTCATATTATGCGACTCTCGGTCATGAAATAACGTTGATACAAAAATGGACCCATCACGTTTGACATCTGTTCATCGACGTCCAACAAGAACTTCTTATAATAAGCTACTCTGCATGATATCCAATTTTCAGTCGGAAAATGACGTTAATGCAGTAATAACAAGGATGAATATATCACGATATGTTCATCACGTGTTGTATACTTTCTTTTCAAATCACCTCGCATTTTGCCACCCGAGCCCATTCGAATGCGACCCTAACAATCATCGGCGATCGCCGAACACGGATATCGGATTATCGGCGAATCGATAGGACTTTCAACGAGGTCAAACAAGAAAAGATCGTGATTACGTGCGCGCGCGCACGTGGTGCACCCTCAGATGCATCATGCACCCTCGTTCTGCGCGTGATCTCGTTTGTGGACGAAAATATTTGCGTCGATGTTATGTCGGCTGCGCGTAATTATCAGTTCGTCTGAATTCTTATCGAATACCTGAGAAAATGAGAAACGTGCCCGTTCCGATTTTGTTCTTTATTTTATTTAACGGCGAATAATTCGTGAATTTCGGCTTAATAAATTGTCCCTGTCCCATGGAAATAATCTCATAAATTGTTCACGAGGTTACTTTCGCGAGAAAGTGACATAAAGAGAGAAGTACAGTCGTTGTTCATAATTTTGTGATACGTATGTACATACATGTGGGATGGGTGAAAAGTTTCTTCCCTATTTTTTTTAAATAAAACATCAAAATATAGGAAGAAACTTTATTAAATTTAAATGAAATTTAAGTTCAAGCATGATTTTTTTTCATTATGTTTTAAACATTTCTTTCAAACTGTCAAATACACTCTATATGTTTCAAATATTCTATATAATACGAAGTCAAACGTTTGAAAGTGTTGAGCTGAGTCTTGGTTTTCGTTCATCCCCTGTAATTTTCGTGCTGCTTAATAATCGTTTCATCGACACAGATTCATTTTATCGTTAGTAACGTTAGAACGTCGTTTCTTCAAATATAACTTTGATCCTAAAGTTTCTTTAAAATATCGTATACATGTCCAATTGAGATATTTCTATACTTTTCTACACTGGCAAATTCTGATTTAGGAATTATCAATTTCAAAATTCAAAAACTCATTTCAGCTCGTTACAGTGTTTTCCACAGTTTCGATTAATTTAAGAAATTGAGAAATTGTTTGGGTGAAGTGGAGGTATCTCCAAATACTAAATGCATATCCCGTTATTTTTCAACGCACTTCCAAACATAAATTTATATACGAAAATTACAGGAATGTCTCTAATAACAAAGTTCCAATATGAGTTTTCATTATATAATACCATCGAACCTATCTGACTCGCGGCGAATTTCTTCGTCGTTTCAACGTGGCTGATAATTTCGACGCTTCGCGAAGAAACGTTTCAACAGCCTAATTCTTCATTTTGCATTCGTAATAAATTTTCTGCTCACTTCGAACTGTTTACTTTGTAATTCGGCGATGAACGACGAGTCGTGGCTGCGTTACACGCACGGCCGCGTCCGTTTTTCACGGACGAAACGCGCGGTTCATTCGCGCGAAACAACGTCGTTAAGGCAAACAATCTACACGGTTCTGATCGGTAATCGAATCACCGTTGTTGTTTCCTTCCGCGAGTCGGGACAATACGCCCGTGCGTGTACGAAGTCGAGGCTTTTCTGCTCTCGAGCTGCGAATGCTCTTCCGCAGCTTCCCGAGCGTGTTGTTGATTTAGGAACACGGACGTCGTGCGAGCCAGCTCGCGTAACACCGCGTTGATTGCGACGCTGATTAAACAACGAAAAAGTTATACGCTCGTCCGATCCTGTAGATCCCGCTGGCAATTCACTTCCTTTTTTCTTTTTTTTTCCTTTTTCTTTTTTCTTTTTCTTTTTTTTTTGCCGGCGAGTTTGATATGCGAACCGTGTTTCCGCAGTATTTATTTGGCAAGTTTAAATGACGCTAATTAATCGCCGTGCACAGCAGCTTTTGGGGGATGATGAATCACGAAGCTGGGGAAAAAAAATTAGGATTTATCCGTGTAATTGATAATCGAAAAGATTCGTCCTTTAGAGCGCGAGTAATAAATAATGGAGATAACGTGGAATTGTGAAAAATACGAAGAATTATGAATACGTTTCATATTGCTGTTATTAACTGTTAACTGTGTATTATTATTATTATTATTATTAATGTGCGACCGTGTTTCGCAGAATTTATCGTTAATTAACCGCTGTACAGTACTTTTTGGGGACGATGAGTCACGTGAGCTGAAAGAAGATTAGGATTTATCCGTGGAATTGTGGAATTACGTTACTGATTAATTAACGAATACACAGTTTCATATTGCTATTATTGATAACAACATTAAACGCATTTCTTTTCAAACTCATAACTTCAAATATTAAACTCACCGCTTTTTAGAAAGGCGATTTCTTATTTTTTGGAAAGAAGGTTCGATTTAATTATAAAATTCAACATTGCAACGTTCAATACTTGACCTGAGAAATTAACCTCATACACGGATACAATTTTCAAAACAATGTACACGGTGTCTGTTATATACACTTGTTGAAAAACGATAAAGTCCGTGCAACCAATCTGAAAGGAGTGTGACCCATTTCACACAACAACTCGCCAATTCCAGCTAATACAAAGTAATCTAGAAGAATTCCATTGTCAAATTGCTCGCAAATACCTGGCGTATTCAACAAGTTGCTCATCCACGCCGCTCGAGTCTTTGCTAACAATAAGAAAGCCCAATATTTCGCTGTCCTTCCTGCCCAAAGCCGACAAACTGCGTAAACACATCCGCAATGAAAAAAAGAAAAAAAATCCACTCGCAAAAAAAAAAAAAAAAAAAAGGAAAAAAAATAGAAAAAAAAGAAAAGAATAAACCACATTTAACAGAATAACACGAAACGGTCAGCCAGGCCGAGAGACAGCTGCAAAAATCATCGAATATTTGTTGATGCAAATGCGAGGCCGGCAGCGAAATAATAGAGCAACGACTGCCGTGACATTTTACAGGCGCGGCTGCTGCGACGTTCGATCGAACGCGTGTGCGTGTTCGCCTAGTGAACAACCGTGGCGTAACACGATTTCGAGAGCTGCGTCCGCAATTTTTCCCATCGCGTCTTCGATCATATTCGGACGTGTCGTTGCATCCTGTTCACGTGCAAAAACCAGCCACGCAGTCCGTTACCCTGGAAAGCTCCGTGAAAATACAGCGATGCGAATTCGATCGACCTGTCGGAGAGTTAGTATCGACGTATCTGATGCACTCTGTATCGCTCTGTATCCTTTTCTCTTTCCCTCTCTCTCTCCCTTTTCTATTTTTTTCTTTTTTTCGCGCGTCTTCTCCGCTAATGGAAAAGGTCTCTTTTGTTTTCAGAGATGTCTGATCGCGAAGAGCTTGATCGAGGCGGTCATTAGGGAGAGGTAGTTTCGCGTTGTCTGATTTGAATTAAGCAGGACAATTGCGGCTTGCGGGTTTATTGTGGGTTTAGTTAGGGGATAGTTTCGCGCTGCCGTAAATGAATGTTAAGGGCCTGTTGTAATCTTTGGACGTTTCCGCGATGATACTGTTGAGCTTAATGTGACTCGCGATTACGCGAGATGAAGCGTTATGACGTGATCTCTTCTCCCGAGCTGACTAAGCTGCGGCGCAAGGAAGAGAAAGAATCGAGAGAATTTCTTCCGTCCACTGGGTGGAGTCGTGCAATTGTCGTTGAAACTGGAAAAATTAAATTAAATTTCCAGTTACTGTATTATTACCAAGTGTCATTACTAAATATTATTTATTTCGTTGCTTAAGTATTTTATTAGTAGATTTAAAAATGTTCCTGTCACTGATTTGAAAATTTACTAAAAAAAATACTAAATATTATTTATTTCGTTGCTTAAGTATTTTATTAATAGATTTAAAAATGTTCCTGTCACTGATTTGAAAATTTACTAAAAAAATTACTAAATATTATTTATTTCGTTGCTTAAGTATTTTATCAGTAGATTTAAAAATTTTCCTGTCACTGATTTAAAAACTTACTAAAAAAATTACTAAATATTATTTATTTCATTACTTAAGTATTTTATTAGTTAGATTTTAAAATGTTCCTGTCACTGATTTGAAAACTTACTACAAAAATTACTAAATATTATTTATTTCATTACTTAAGTATTTTATTAGTTAGATTTTAAAATGTTCCTGTCACTGATTTAAAAACTTACTAAAAAAATTACTAAATATTATTTATTTCGTTGCTTAAGTATTTTATCAGTAGATTTCAAAATGTTCCTGTCACTGATTTGAAAATTTACTAAAAAAATTACTAAATATTATTTATCTCGTTGCTTAAGTATTTTACCAGTAGATTTAAAAATTTGTCATTGATTTAAAAACTGAATTAAAATATTAAAAATTCAAACTGTCTCGAGGGCTCTTCGACGGAGAGTGTCGTTCTACAAAACACTGGGAGAAAAAAAAAAATCGCTTCGGAAAGCGGCAGCTGCGAAACGAACGTGAAGTAACGCGAGTTACGGTAAACCGCGAAATCCAAATTCACCGGAACGTCGTAACGTTCGACGCGAGTTCATCAATTGGGGAAAAAGCGAAGTTGGATTCGGAGGGTGGCCTGCAATTCCGTGGTTGATCGACGATTCGTTCGATTGATTAAATGTATCAGGCATTCGACCGACGCTCTTCGCCTCCATCCATTATGGCGACGTGTCCGGTATCGGTGAACGCTTGTATGCGCTGCTCAAATGTACGAATGAATTATACAAACTGTAGGCCATGCCCGGATCGCATCGGGCATCCACGTTCGCCAATGGCTTCCTCATTTGCATCTTTCAGTAACCGGCCGTGAGATTCGAATCGCGAGTGAATGAATTTGTCGTGAATAAGGCGTGTACACAACGAGCGCGTGGAATGAGAATCTAGAAACATCGAGTCAGATTGGATTGGGAAATTTTTCTCCAAGGTGCACCTGGCGAGAAAAATTTCGAATCGAGCGTGCGAATTTTTGGAGTTCAACTCGAGATCTCGGGAACTTGCCAACCTTCGTTCGAGTACGATCTCGCGAATTCGAGAGCTGTAACGAACAGTGCGTAGCAAGTTGGCCAGAAACTAGCTGTGTTTCTTTTTTCTTCGCGCGTGCAAATGAAAGGAGAATTCCTTTTATGAGAAATAAAAATTTTATTAGACAGTAAAATTGACTACTTCGTTTAATTACCTTTTACCATCAAAAAAGTTCTTACCTTTCTCGACGAAAACCGGATTCTTGGTATTCTCATCAAGTGAAATTTAACAAAGAAATTCTGAGCTTTAGGATCGGCAGCTTTACGGTCTCTTTATCGTATTCGTCGGACAAGTTTTTGTTAATTCAAATAAAGACAAAAATGTTTCTTTGCGACATTTTGTTGTGATTCATTTGATTTAAGGAATAAATATTTTGTTTTAGATATGATTAATAATTCGTTTTGACATTGAGCATAAATATGTTTTAAACACGATCAAGTATAGTATGATGAAGATTGCGGTTCAATGCTTTAACCAAGAGTGAAGAAATAACTCGAGATTGGAAAATGGGGAAATCATTTATGATAACTGTTGGAGAAGTTTCTTTCAATACAACTGCATTATGCATTATTTAAATTCCACTTGTCCAATTATCAAAAATCGTATGAAATCATCGTTGAATTTCGTCTAATTACATTTAATTAAAGATACATTATTCCATTTTACAGAGTTTCACTGTTCGAATGTAAGTTTATGTTCTAACGTTTCGTTTCCAACGACTGACATCGCGGGAAAAAATGGCCACGGTTACGATGAATTTTCCTTTCTCGAAAAACAGCGGAGCCAAACGCTGACACGTGTTTGCAGGATACGTCATATGGCGCTATCACTGGCTTCATACCGATTCGACCGTTCTCTGTTTCCACTGTAGAGTCGGTTTTTGTCAGTTCCTTTCTCCGTTGTAAAAACACGCACCCATTAGTATGCTTTTGTCGCTCTGTCGTTGATCTTCGAGCGATCGACTAGTCGCTCTATTTCATCTCGCACGCGTGCGTGCGTATTTGCCAGAAGAAAGTGAAAAATTCGCTCGTGTCTATGAAAATTCGTCATTCTCCTACGGTGGCACGAGCACGAAGCTTTCAGTCGCGAATTGCATTTTATTACCCCGAGGAAACTTTCTCTCACGTCCGCTGGCAGACGCGTGAAAGTATCCTGAGGGATTCGCCGGGTCCCAAATCGGTCCTAAGGGTTCTCACACGAAGGAAAATTTCGTGGCACGTGGAACACGTTCGAGAACTCCCGCTCGCGGTATAAAGCAATCTAAGTAATTATAGACAGGCCAGATCCGCGCGAGACGCGGCAAAAGTTTACTATTTTACTGTCGAGTGCTTCACGGTAAATCTTTCAGACGAATCACGCGATGCAAACGAGATTGGACTTTTATCGTTTTGCATTGTAATTTTCATCTTTTCGTTCGCTTCTTCTTGAAGACGAAGTTTCGTCGTGTTCGACGGTATTTGCCATATTATTATCTTGATGGAATCGGAAATAAATCGATCATCGTGCTGAACATTTTTGTCAAAGATTCAATGAAAATTAATTTTCAAATTTTCAAAATTTCATCGTTCATTGTTGTCCAAATTGAACCCAAGTAACAAGTTTGCTTTATGAAAATGCTGTTGTATGGATTTTGTTTGAAATTTGTATTGTGAATCACGGTTCAATAACAGTCACTATACTGTACTACAAAAATATACGAAACAATTATCTTTAAATGTGCAAAAATAATCGATGCACGAATGTTAATAACAATCACTATACTGTACTGCAAAAATATACGAAACAATTGTCCCTAAATATACAAAATAATCGATGCATGAATGTCGATAACAATCATTGTACTGTACTACAAAAATATACAAAATTATTATCTCTAAATGTGCAAAATAATCGATGCACGAATGTCAATGACAGTCACTGTACAAAATATACAAAACAATTATCTTTAAATGTGCAAAAATAATCGATGCACCAACGTTAATAACAGTCATTATACTGTACTGCAAAAATATACGAAACAATTGTCCCTAAATATACAAAATAATCGATGCATGTATGTCGATAACAGTCACTGTAAAGTACTACAAAAGTATACAAAATTATTATCTCTAAATGTGCAAAATAATCGATGCACGAATGTCAATGACAATCACTGTACTGTATTACTACAAAAATATACAAAACAATTATCTTTAAATGTGCAAAAATAATCGATGCACCAACGTTAATAACAGTCATTATACTGTACTGCAAAAATATACGAAACAATTGTCCCTAAATATACAAAACAACCGATGCAAATCACCATACCGATCCTAATCCCAAGCCCTAATTGGAAAGTCCAGCGAAGCCTCCGGCGAACCATCAACCCCCTAATATCCCGTTCTCTCTCTCTCTCTCTCTCTCTCCCTCTCTCTATGGTTTCCCAAGAGAAGGTTTCAAGGTATTTAATCGCACGAATGAAACGGCGAAAGGTCTGACCGGGTTTATCTGGTTGGCCGATCGGCCTCGGTAAAGCGGCTGACAGTAGTCGCAAGTCGCGAAAAATTCCGCCGTTCGTTATCGAGCGTTACGAAAAATCGTCACAGTATATTAACCGGTTTCGTGAACGATCGCCTCGAGTACGCACGCGAGTACGTCAACTCGCGGGGAATCGGGAGAAGGTGTCGTTGCTCGTTCGATTCTTGGGTCGCTCTCGAAATCTCACCCACCGTTCCGTTGCAAAGCGCGCATCCACTCTCGATAGCGGCTGGTTATCTCGATTGCCGGTCTAAATTATCTCGCTAATTTCGCACCCCTCTCCCACCTGGCCCTCGTATCGATTGTACACAAATCGGGATTTCTGCTGTCTTAGCGCGGGGTATCTTAATAGCGGATCGAACTGTGGTTTGAGAATGTTCGGGCCAGAGGTTGGCTAAATTCGCTTGATCAGAAGCTAGTTCTCTGTCCATTGGCTGTGCTCGCGATTTATCGACGTCGAGGGCAAAGGAATTTAAGAAAAGAACTGTGGACGGTTGTTAGTTTAATGAAAAAGCACAAACTGTATGAGACTTGTACGAAACGAGACAAAGTGAGATAAGAAGGATGAGAATCAGGCCGAAGATCGGTGGAACACTCAGTTGTGAATCGTATGAATTTAATTCAACCTTCCAGAATAACTTAGTAATGTTCGGCATTAAGAATAATGATAAAAAATTGTATTAATTTCGTTGATTTTACGATTCCACGCAATTGAATATTGATGATTTTTTTATGAAAAATTGCAAACTGATCGTTTCCATCCTCTGGTAATTCCGACGTTGGGCCGAAATTATTCGTAGATTCTCCTACGAATTAAATGACAGTAACAATTGAGATTTCCAAGCAACTGATCACAGGAATGTTTGTAATTTCAATCGACAGTCATCTCGCTGCAACTGAAGAAAATAATTTTTACTACGTTCAAGAAAGAGAGAGACGACTGATCACTCTCGTTTGCTCTGTAAAAGTAACCAAACTGCGCCAAAGCGACAGGAAATTTTCGCAATACTTGGTCCAATCGCAGTCCACCCCTAACAGAAGATTAATTCGCATCACTTGCCCTCTTAATTACGTTTCATTCATCGACACCATGGTTTGTTCCGCCGTTCCAATCGATAGGTCGAGTTCGTTCGTTTAATGACCTCGGCCGGGACATTTCCATTAGCATCGATGGCTCGTTTTAATCGATAAACGAGTCCGAGTAAGAAGTCGCTCTCTGGCTACTCCGAGTGTAAACCAACCCCTTCGCTGACCGTCGTTCCTCGCCGTTTTATCGTGAACCTAACGTTGGCACGAGGACGCCAATGAAAATTGGGAAAGACGCGGTAATCGGTGGAATTTTCATCGCTGGGCTGTATTGATTTTGGAAGGAATTAATCGCGTGTCTCGCGCGAGGTAGACAGGCAAATCGGCTTACCCATCTCGGGAATTTCTGCAGGCGCTTGTATATATTGCGTTCCTGCACGGGCTAATCGCCTGGCCCTCACTCTGGCACGTGGTACGTCGTTTTAATTTCTGGCGAAATAATGAAAACGGTCTCGTTAGAAGTTGCCTGGATTACGGGAACACCTCCAAAAATGGGAACTTCTCGCTGGGCGACTGAAAATGGAGTTTCGAAAGTTTTCTTTCTTCGTTTTAAGAGGCACGACACAGCGTGACAAATGATATCTGAATATCTGAAATTATAAAGTGATCTAAACCTATCCATGTACGTGATGTAATATCTATAACATCGAAACTTGATCTTGTTAGTACGTATTTCATTTATTTATTTGGTCCGAGAAGATTAGATTAATGTTATTATTGTGTATTTGATTCTCATTATCATTGTATGGGTATTCTTCTGTTTTTCGGGGGTAAAGCAGAAAAGAAACAGAGTTTGAACGGAGCTCGGAGATAAGAAGTTTCACGCATTAATTTTCACGCTTTGGGTTTAAGTAGGTATACGCTGACTTTGATTATCTTCGAGAGTGAAGTTTCGAAATTTTGTCAATTCGGTGTGATAAGCGAATTCTCCCTTGGCAATCTTACGAGAGGTAGCAATTGATCAGGTGGTAATCAGCAATTAGAGATATCGAGGCAGTTAAACAGAAGATTGTACAATTTTGCAACTTGCAATAAAGGAGTAAATCCTTTCTCATCCTCATTTTATCCTCTTTTTATACAAAGACGTTTTTGTCGAAACTCGTAGAATATTAAAGAAAAAAAAAAAGAAGAAAAATCTTCAAATTCTAAAATTTTCAACAATTTTGCGCCTCGTACGATTATCTGTCAAGCGTCACATAGTCTCCTAGTGGCCATTTTGTTCGCAATTACGTCACTTGCTTGTTATCAGAATGTATTACATACTTTCGTGCCGGTGGGTCTGGCGACCCAGGGCACGCGTCGCGTTTAATAAACCTTAAAATTCATTTCGCTGGTCAAAATTTCCCGTAGCGCGAGGAATTTCGGAGCTTTAAAAGCTCTGGTCCGGTTTCGCCGAGTGCAACCACCCACCAAGGACGAAGGAGAGTTTTCGACACGACCGCTCAACAAGCTCGGCTTAATACGCATTTGTGATATCAGCTAATACGAGAAACTAAATATATATATACACGAGAGTGTGTGTGTGTTGGAACGTCCTCGCAAATTTTCGTAGCAGGGAAGTGTGCGTTTCGCAAATCAGTTTCGTTTCAAATTAGAAGTCTCTAACGATTGGCAATCTCTTCGAAATTAAGCAATCTCAATTTGTACTTGGACGAAATAAAATCTAACGATTGGCAATACCGTCGGGTAATTATCCCACGCATTCGTGCGAATTTCTATTTTCGTGAAATAGAATCTGCATGCAGATTCGTCAGATCGTAATGATGTCGCGAGAACTCGGAACTTCGTGGGGGAAATTCGACTCTAATTTTCGCGGAACGTTCGTTTACGATTTATTTGACGAATCTACATGCAGATTGTGTCGTTTTCATTACGTTCGTAATATAATGCACGAAAAATTTGCACGGGGATAATTTTTTTGTTTCGCAGAGTCATCGGCGATTTTTGCGAAAATCAGAAGCGAAATTTCAATTCTGAACTTGTAATAGACTTCACTATCTAATCATCCGTAGTAACTCGCATATTCTTTGATACACGAGACTTGCATAAATTTAACCCTAACTTCCTTCATTACCAGACTAGACTTCGCGCACGCACCTTTGTATTAAAGAATTAAAGAATCACTCTTTCAAAGATGCATTGCAACTTTTTCACAAGCGTTTCAACCTGAACAAAAAGGTCGTTTGTAACTTTGGAACTATTAATTTTTCGTTCAACACACACGTTCGTTAAGCGTTATAACTCTTTTTCATAACTTTCAGCTAGAACTTGCGAACACTTTTTTCCCCCATTCACTCTGTGTAATTCCTCTGTCTTGCTGTCCCGTTGCGAAAGAAATGGCGAGAATATGAAAGGCACTTTCTCCATGCAGGAATCTTCACCACGGTGGATGAAACCGAAGCAACACAGCGATGCTGCGAAACTGCCCGAATATCCTGCTCGACGTTAATGATGCCACCGAACCGGCGGCCTTTGCCCTTTTACCATTACCGTATTACCAAGCTGCAATCTCGCGGTCATAAATTACACCGGGCGAAGGAGAACGTGCCCGGTTCTCTGTCCGAGTTCCATGAAACATCGGGAACTACGGCGGAGCCCGGAAGATTTCTTCGTAATTACGCCGCGAATTTATACCGGTTTTAATGGAGAGCCATTGCCGGTCAGGTGCGACCGCCGCGCTGTTTATTGCCGAAGCCGGAGAACGCGCGGGGCCAGATGAGATTTCTCTCACTTGGAACCGTTTTCGAGAATTTGTGTCGCGCAATAGCGACCAGTAACTTATTGGCCAATATCTACACGTGGATATATCTGTTACGGACTATTGCCGATGTTATCCGATATTATAAATTACTTACGTTCGAGGAAGTTTATTTTCTCGGGCAGCTTCTTCGTACATTTTTTTTCTTTTCCTTTCTTTGGGGAAAGAAACGATAATTTCTTGGAGTAGGTAAACATTTTATTCGTGACGATAGTAAAATTGCGATTGAAATGTAAGAGTTTCGATCAGAAATAGAAAAAGCAAATAAAAACAAATGGAATATTTTATAATACGGTATACAAGCTTTTATTCGTACATTTGACGAAAAATCGTTTAAATCTCTGACAATGCACTGGCTTACATCGGTAAAATATTTAACAAAAATTTTAATTTGGTCATTTTGACCATTTCGGTGGTTCTAGTGTCTTTCCATCAGAAATAGAAAAAGAAAATAAAAAAAAAAAAATAGAATACTACAATAAAGTACACGAGCTTTTATTCATACATTTGACGAAAAATCGTTTAAATCTCTGACAATGCACTGGCTTACATCGGTAAAATAACAAAAAATTTTAATTTGGTCATTTTGTCCATTTTGGTAGCTCTAGTGTCAATGATATAACTACCACATTCATTATTAACTATTGAATAACTTCATATCCTGCGTTATTATATTAATAAATATTATCTTACCTTCGCATATACAAAATATGGTTGATAAATACACTTTCTGGAAAAATCCCAACATATTTTTTTTCTGGCATCGAGACTTTAATTATATTGAGAGATCAAACGTACAGTTATAATATTCTCGAGTTTTGAACGCAAGTTCATTACGAAAATTAAGACATTCCAATAATGAAAGTTTGAATAAGAGAAGTTTCGCCGTAGCGTGGAAATTACTTTTATCGATATTGTTTGTTGACACCAATCGTAAGATGGGAAGCGTTATATTTTCAGGATAGCCTAATTAATCGGCTTATGACCGGTCCTATGTGAAATTAGATTAGTTATAATTGCAGTCTGTAATACGCTTAGCTTATACGATTAAATGTAGAACCTAACGAGGGTGAATCGTACACGATAATCGTAGAAAATGAGATTGGCGTTTGATGTGCGCATTATTGGCATGTAACGGAGCAATTAGGTTCCAAATTCGCGTACTAGACACACGTGATCAGTGTAACATTTGGCTCCGGAATTATTATGCTACGGATCGATACTTTGAAATAGAAAAATAGACGAACCTCTTTCTCTCCTTTTCATGTTCATCTTCGTTGGCATTGTTAATAAGTACCTCAATTAAATTTTTCAATTGAAGAAGAATCAATTTTTAAAACTTTGTCATTTGAAAATTAGATTATTTCAGCTTGCTACTTTTCGAGTTTCGTCGGATTTAAGATGTCCCGGTTTTGAGAGCAGTTTGTACATTCTGGAATTAAATCCACTGAGAATGTGTATAAAATCGATGCCTACGCTTCTTATATTTTCTATAATTATCTAGAATTATCAGATAATTCTATTTCTATTAAATGGAAATTTAATAAAAACAAGTGGGGAACAACGACGAAGGGATTTAAACGCACGGAAGAGATTTAAATTCGTTTGCGAACATTGTTATTCCGTTACTCCTTCTCCTTTTTTTATGTTTATTTTTTGCAAAAAAGAAACGAACATTTAAATGACCACGTGTTTCGCGAGAGAACGCGGCATATTTCAATCGCAAAAGTATTTTAAACTTTTGTTGAGCCAGTTATTGAAATAGTTGGTCGAGAGTACAGCTGTCATCAGTCTCTGCGAATGGAAAATGGATCGTGGATCATTCGTCACGTGGGGAAAATTCCGAACAAACTGAGTTGTATTAGAGTTGTATTATTTTCCTTTTTTCTTCTTTTCCTTTTTGGAAGACTCGGCGCTTCTTCGCGCCACTTTCGGCGATTCCTTCTTATTACCCTCTAGATAATACGCTATTACGATCGAGAAACTTTCACGCTTGAATAGCAACGTTGAAGTGCAATTCAACTTCGTTGATAATCGCGGAACTTGGAATGAATTCCAATAAAAGTTACGCGGCCGTTCGTGTGATTTTGTATTACTTTATTGAACTTCTTCGGTGGAAAGCAGCGTAGTTAGAAAAGGCGTTCAAGTAGTATGAAGTTTTACACGTGGCAACCATAATCAACGTGGCTAAGAAATACAGTTTGCATTGTTCGATACGTGATTGTTTTTGTAGAATTACTTCCAGTAAATTAAAAGATCAGGCTGGTGATTTTTCCTGTAATTACTTGTACGTTTATACAAATATAAACTTTTATTATATTATTATTATATAAAATTACCAACCAGACATCTTTCTAAGAGATAAACAGGTGAATTTAATTTGTTGAAAAATTTCGTTATTCGTGGCGAACTGGCTGTTAAAATTCGAGAAACTTTTAAATGGGCCCTCAGTTTGGATTGGCTGAACCAAATCGTTTAGCAAACAATAATACAATCTACTTAGTTACAGAGCAGATAGTATTTATTAAATGACAATGATATCAATAAATAATCCTGTTTATTAGTAGTCCAGTTGGCTCGATAGATTTCGTGAATTCGATAATAGGCTAATGGAACGGAGAGAGCACGCGCGTTGAAAATACGAGGGCATCGCGTTGTTGTTTAGCGTGTAATTAAAATTTGATATCCAATATGTATCCGGAGCATATTAAATTAATTTACATTGATTCACGGTCCGATTTGTGGAATTGCTTTTAATTTCCACTTAACATTTAATCAAATTACCGACCAGCCGGGTGGAAATTAATATTTTTAATTATTACCGAATGTAATGTTTGTACCAAGGGAGGATTAGAGGGATCTTTTTATCGTACTTTCGCATAGTTTCGAGGCAAATTTCGTGATATCGCGAAATTTCTGATACACGGACGAAATGGCACGCAATATTTCGCTCGTGACTATCGTCCGTGTCCACCCGCCGCTCAAGTGACACAGAATGTGTTAATAATATACAGTTGTACGGTTGAATATATTTTCGAACTTTGCAAACTGGAACGCTGATGCGATATTAGAAGCACAACATCGGCCGAACAGCACTGCGAACTGTTACAACGTATACATGCTATCAATTGTGAAAAAGTTGCAGATCACGAAGATATAACATACAAGACACATTGTTCGCGGGAAATTAAAGTTGTTAGTGCCAAAATATATCTCCTGACATAAATCTTTGGCATTCCTCGTCCTGATATTTTTAGGACATCCACTCGAACATGAAACGAACTCTGTTTGAAGAATGATTTCAATATTAAGAAATGTATTAATGACATTGCTCGACGTGATACGGATGATTTTATTAAAATGGTTAATCTTTGTCCTGAGTGTTGTTTCCTAAATTCTCTCTGTCTATTTAAATAATTGGCTAACGAAATTATAACACGTTGAACTGATTGTTACGAAATTTTGTATAAATTAATTTACTAATTAGTAAAGACTAATTTATACAAAATCTCTTGCAAACTCTCTCTCTAATTATATATATATATATATAATTTCCTTTAATTACTTTCAATCATTTCTAAGAGCGTTTAACAATTTTAACGAAATGAACACAGCAGAGATGATTGAGAAAATAATAATTAAATCCTAGTAGCAGAGATATTTGAAAAAGTTGTGCAATAAAAATCGGAACGTAGAGATATTTGAGGAAATGTTGCAATAAAAATCGGAGCGTTCCAGACGTTCTGCGAAAGGTAGGAAATTCGAGACCGTTTATCAGCAGAGTTTCCTTTTGCCATTTTAATGACACTGCGGTCCACCGGATGCCTAGGCAACGGTCACGACAAAAGTTTTCAGGGGGGTATTTGTAGGTTAGTTATGGGTTTTACACGCGAGGTCCCGACAGGTCACGCGGCATTATGCGGCCCTCGCAAGCAGCGCGTTGCGCCACTCAATTTAATCCCGGCTACTCCACGCCACCAGTAGTCCGATCTCCATCACGGAGCTCGTTTTAATTATGACTCAGATGCCGCCATGCCGATTCGAATGTTCTCTCCGCTTTCGCTAATACGACACTTGCTTCGTTACGACGATTCGTTCGTTGTTTCGTTCGTAAGTTCGGTAAAGTTGAGGTAAACACGTCGATTGTCAACAATTAATCAACAATCGAAATTTTCGAGCTTTCATTTTGCTTGTATTTTTAAATTCTGTCCTAATCGAATTGCTCGATAAAGGGTTGGTTTTAATTTAAATAGAGAATTTTTCTCTCTCCATTTACAATTACGTCGATTCAACGAACGACGAGTATTCTTCGTTCTGATTTCGTTAGCGTTTCTCCGTTCTCGAGTAGCAAAGGCAATAACAAACTTCAATGAGGAACAAGTGCGTCGTTCGTTGTTGTTATTTGTGTTTCTAGATAGTTTCGAGGCCACCCCCCCCCCCCTCCCCAGGTGAAAGCAGTTTTCATATCGAGTCGTTGGGATCGGGCTGCGGTGCTAATTAACGTGGTCGCGTTTGTACAAGAATTAGTCGGAACGGCGTAAATATACGTATAAACAGCGAACGCGATACTATCTCCAGAGTTTGAGAGATTTCGGTGAAGGAATTATGAACTGTGTAATTGTAGAGTAATGCGAGACTTAATTAAAAGTGGAAACATCAGATACCGGGCGAGGTGTATTCAACAAGTAGAGTAGCTCCGTAATATGTCAGACAACGCTGGAGAAGGGGAAAACTTCAATTCTTCACGCGTCGCATTGAAATGAAAAACATTTTTGAAGGATAATGGAGCATTTTCAATGCTCGAGGGAGCATTGTAACTCGGACTGAGAAAACAAACGAAGAAAAAAGAAAGGAAAAATATTTATTTATTCCATGATTTGCCAGTGATAAATTTTTTATGAAAGTGTCACGAAACTACAATGTATCGTCGACATGGCACGCAGATAAAATGAAAAATTGAATAAAACGAGCTTTACGCAAACTCGATTTGTTGACATGTCGGAAATTATTATAAATCAAATGTTTAAACAAATTGACGAGAACTGACTGAAAACTGATAGAGTTGTCAAATTTTGATTAATTTCAGTTTCCTTTTCTCAAAAGAAAATGGAAGGATCCGAGATAATTATCTTAAAGGCTTTTGTCAAGATAATATCATTTTCCTCTAACCGCTTCGATTACAATTATTAATACATTTATCATCAGTGGATTTAAGTACCCGTCAGATGTCGTACCAACGTCAACGCTCTAAAACGCTCGTAAATCCCTAGATCCTCGATAATTTCTGTCACATTCGCCGCTATCGTTGAGACAGAATTTTATGGCAAACAGCTCGAATACTCCGAAGGGTTCCGCAGGTGGGAGGGGGGGGGGGAGGGTTAATTATTAACGAACCTTTTACCGTAATTGCCGCGAACGGATTTATGTGCCAGAGGAGATGGAGCGAAGAAGATGCGCCGAAAACCATCAAGAATCGATCACGTTGACTTGCCAGGCGATAAATTCGAAATGCGATCCGAAGCCGGTCGTGATAGGATGGATTCGCGCGCGCCACCCCGGAAGGAAAATTTCTCTTCCAAGGAAGAGAGCTCCGGTGTCAGCCGCGCGCGCGCGATCCTTCGATCGACCCGAACCGATCACGCTACTTAAGATCCAGATTACCATACTTCAACGTGGAATACGTGGCTCGATATCACCGCTCGATTTTTAAACCCGGGAATTGTAGTTCCCAGCATTTTCTTGGACCATTTTCTCGTGTGTGTATATACTACTAGAAGGTATTTTTCTGCGCGTGTCTTTTTTTTGGTAGTTCCTTCGTGTTTTCGTCCTCTTACGCGGTTTGGTTTTGTTTTAACTTTTCGTTGTAAATATTTCTTCATATTTCTAATAAGGGGAATAGGGTCCTTTGTGCCCGTGGCGAATACTTTTTTCCTCTTCTTTTTAATGAAAATTCTGGAATTTGATTATTCCATCAGCTAGGAACTATGTGCTAGTTAACTAGAAACCATTAAATGACTTGATTTTAATTCATTTAATCTCTTAAAATCTGTATCGATTTTTGATGGAGATAAAAATTGAAAATAGAGGGAATATTGTATTATTCATCCATATATATTTTTTACTATATATTCGAATTTAAGTATTTAGTACAATATTCGAACATTTCGAATGTTATAAATATATAAATAATTATTTATTACGCGTGTTGAATCACACACCATTTAATATTAAAGCGATATCAAATTTTACGTCAAATTTCGCAGTGAATGAAATTTAAATTATTATTATTTTACATTATTATTTAAATTATTTATCCGTTACGAACGTCACGAGAAGAGGGGAAAAAAAACAAAGAAAAAAAAAAGTGAAAACGCACAGCGTAAATGGAATCGTGAAAGGATGAATTTAAAAATGGTACTGACATTCTGTATTTTTAATTTCACTTAACAAATATCTGGCATACATAAAGCTACCCGACTGTATCGGCTATCTGTATCAATTACTAATTGTAAGTGACATCGACGTTTTTTCATTTTTAACGTCTCTTTTGCACGTGTCGTTTGCGCGTGTCGGGGATTTTTAATTTCCCCCCTTAACGAAAAACCCACCACGCAAATTCAAACGAAAATTCCTCGCCCCGCGTGTCGACCATTGCCAGGTTGACTCTGTAAGTGACATTAGCATTTTTTTTCATTTTTAATTTCCCTACAAATTGCCGACGATCCAACCAAACCCTCGCTCCCTGCTACTTTCCGCGGATAGTATAAATTCGATAGAATTTCCAGCGAAACGAGATTATCACGTCGCGCGCAGTAAATGCATGTGCACGCGCACGCCGAACAAAAGAAAGCGGCGAAAACAAAGGGTGGGTGAATATAAATGGTCTGTTTCAACGGTAAAGGAGGGGTTGTAGGGTAAACGTTGTCGATCTGTTTGCCGTCGATATCGCGTTTGCATTACAATGATTAAACCGCTATAAATTTGCAGGGCTGGGGAGAGGCCCACCGATACCAATCACCGTGAATTGAAATTGCGGAACGGCGCGTGGAACAGCGCGCGTGTAATCGTAAATTCAAGCACGCGCACGCGAGAGAGAGGAAAGACGTTAATAGGAAAATCTCGTGTTTCCTCTGTTTCAGGTAAGCGTTTTCATCGTGGCCTACAGACGAGAAAGAAAGTCTCGACAATTTATTTGGTGGCGTGCTTCGCTAACTGGTAAGTGACAGTAATGAAAAGTAGGTAACTGCAGTTGTTATTGTTGCGATAATCAGTTGCTTTATTAGATTTCTCCTCTCGACTGCTGTGACAATTGGAGGATTAACAGCTCTTGCGTTTGTATCTATGTACAGTCTGCAGTAATCGTGAAGATTGATTTTGAAAATGAAAATGAAACGAAGATGGCAGTATCAAAGTCAGTTTTCAATGTGACAATTTCTAAGATTTTAGAGGATTGAAACTTTAAAGAAATTAATTGAATTACTGCCTCTAGCTTCGAATTTTTTCTTTTTACATTCATTATTTTATATCGATCGAGTACTCGTTGGACGTAATTATTTCTTACGTTACACCGATCAATTTTCTTGCGCTTGACTGTGCACATGGTCCGAGTCAGATGTCAGAATCTAGAAACTATCTATCTCGCGTACGTAGAACATTCACGTTTCTGAGCAATTCCAACTGCCAGGGCCTGCACATTTGCACATAAGTAAGTAGACGTTTCGCAAAGACGTTTCTCTTGACTCGTACGACCGCTTTGATCTTCCAATGATCAAAGTGAGTAGAATGTTCAAAGCTCCAAGAAGATCTATCCTCTCGATCTATTCATTAATAACATTACCATCGTGACTTGATACAAATTTAATGCAAATTAGTCGGTGGACTCTCTCGTATTCTGAAGCTATTGTCTCTCGCGATATATTATCCCTGTTTGCATTGTTAACAATTGATTGCGAAGCTGAAGGGTACGATCCCTTCAAGGATCGAAATCATCAAATATCAGATTCTGGATATCGTGGCTCGCGCCGCTGTGATTTTCAGCTCGTCGCGCGTTGAGCATGATCGAAGAGGGAACATAATACGCTGGGAATTATGGTAATTGTAAATCATCGAAGTCACTCAATCAGTCACGTGTACTTAGTTTGTTCGGTTGACCGCGGTGTAATTGGAAAATGAGAGCAACGCGGCCGGTATAATTTAAACGGTGAATATCGCGATACTATTTCACCGCCGACGTGATTAAATTAAGCAAGTGTGTAATATTTATTCGATCAACGAAGGATCATTCGCTTCTAATTCGCTCGCGTGGCTAGCCACCGCGTAATTGCGAAATTAACCGTATAAACGATAATTTCAACGAAACGATATCCCATTAACATCGTTGCCACGTGATAGTTGAAACGAAATTCCTCGCCGACTGCGGTCATCCGCGAGAAATCAAACGTCTCTTGTTCTGGCTGCCAGTTTCTTCAACTTTGGTACGTTACGTTCAATACACTCAGTGTTAATCTCAGATTTTAATGCATTTTTTTCTTATTTTCGCGACGAGAAAACGTTTGTTTTGCAATAAACATGCGTATTTCCTCTTCTCAACGTTTTATGCGAGCACGACGATAGTCAGATTCAGTTTAATTTGCACATTCTCATGTTACCAAGCACATTTCATTTTAAAATAGAATCGACGTTGGGATAATTACGTTTGAATAATGGAATATAGATCAAATTTAGTTACAGTGCTTGAGCCAGAGATAGAAACTATTTCGCGCATCGTTCGATCACGAGATTTTAATATTGTGGGATGGGCAGTTCTGGGAAAGAGCTCAAGACTTTCCCTGGTGCTCGACGACTGCAGTTGTCCCGAGTGACGTAGCAGAAATGATAGAGAAAGTTAGGCCTAGGCCTTGAGATTGTTTATGGCCAGGCCTGACGTCTAGGACACTAAGGGTACGGATGCGTTTGCGTGCCTGTGTGTATGTGTGTACGAGTGACGAATTTTGTAAAGACGAAGAAAACAGTGAGTGTCGAGAAGTGAGAGAGTGAGTGTCGAGACGTGAAACAGAACAGAGTGATCTGAGAGTTGCGAGAAAGAGAGCAGAGTGTATTGAGAGTTGCGAGAGTTAAGGACCTAGCGTGAAACGTTATTTATAATTAATATTAAATAAATTTTCTTTGTTTAAACTTCAAATAAATAAATATTCTTTCCATAAAATTCCAATAAATTGAGATCTCAGCCCGAGGTTCCTACAATATTCAGGATACTCTGGATCAACGAAAAGTCAACAACAAGTGAAGCAAAACTCGGAAAAGTCATCAGAGCTTTCAATCTCTCGGCGAACTAGAGTGAAACGAAAATAACAAATATTCAAGGCGAGTGTCCAACAATTACCCGTTACCACGAACGATGGGAGATCAACCTCTTTTACACTGCCGCGCTAAATAACCTGGCTAATCGACATCGATCACAGGCAGTTCGAAACTGCTCGATTCGGCTCCTGGCCCGGCGTCCCGAAGTAATCCTCTAAACAAACTCGCGAAAACACATCAAACGAACTCGGCGGCAACTCAAACCGACTCCGCCTGGACAAACGTCAGCGGTTTCTGCTGGAATCACGGCGAGGTTGATTGAAATTTCTATCGATGAACGACCGGGGCACCAGACGTCGGGGTGTGGGATCAGCGTCTATGTGGGATCCTAGTGTTCTCCAGGCACGTAGCACGCTAAGCGGCCGCAATGTTGCGTAGTTACATATGAAATTAATTCGGCAGCGAGCATCGACGTGTCACGGCGCTCGTCGCGGCTGGTGCAACCTGGTTCGATATTGAATCCAGTGGAACCAGATACCGTGTGAGCGCGCGCGAATGTATACATGGTGTTCGGAAAAGTATAAAAGACGATCTCGCGATGATTTTCCTTTCTCTTTTCTTTTTTCTTGAAGGATATAGTTTTACGCTATATTGTCTTTTCATATGATTTCTTAACAGTTTCATGGTAGACGTTACGTATCCGAGACTTTGGTCGCTCAAACATCAACATCCATGAAATAGAAAAATATCTGTTAGAGCATAGAAAAATATCTGTTAGAGCATGATTTAATAATTATTGAATTTAATTTTCATGTAATTGTCCTAAGATTTTTCTGTTTTCTTGAAGAATATGGTTTCACACGATATGGTTTTATGATTTCTTAACAGTTTCATGGTAGACGTTACGTGTCCAAGACTTTGGTCGCTCAAACATCAACATCCATGAAATAGAAAAATATCTGTTAGAGCATGATTTAATAATTATTGAATTTAATTTTCAAGTAATTGTCCTAAGATTTTTTTTTTCTTGAAGAATATGGTTTCACACGATATGGTTTTATGATTTCTCAACAGTTTCATGGTAGACGTTACGTGTCCAAGACTTTGGTCGTTCAAACGAAAGAAAAAAAAATATCTATTACGATACAAGGATGATTCAATAATTATTGAATTTAATTTTTAGGTAAATAATTATTAAATTCAATTACTAGCCAAATAATTTATCTAATGATTAATGATTAATGATTATAATGTGATTAAAAAGAAGTTGTTAGAATTGTTCATATAACAACATTATTTTTCAATATCCTTCTCCTGCTCGTTAATGCAGCTGCTCCATTTTTGCACGCATATGTATATGATTATGACACTGTGTGATTTAAAGTGGACAGAAGCAAGTTTAAAATGGTACGAGGTAAGATTTAATTTTTATAAAACATTTAATTGAAACAATGAATGGACGTCACTTAATATCACTGAATATTCTTGATGATATCATTGATAGAAATCTATATTTTCATCAATGTGTGTTTTACATTCGTTCATTGCTCTTTCGATCTTCTCACCATTTTATCTGAAACTTTCTGTAATGATCATCACATAAAAGCACATTTGATTCTTCGTAACTGCTATAATGCCACATAACTTCGCACATAAATGCTATTTGTTAACTTCGTACATAAATACGCATTTATCAACTTCGTGCACAACATAAGTACTCGTTCTATTCTTCATACGTAACTATTATATACACGTGCAACTTCATACATACACGAACACAGAAGATATGTCGAATTTTCTCGAAAAACGGATTTCACAGACAGGTACAACTTTCGAACTGCGAATTTTCTCAAAGTCTAGAAAAAAAAAAGAAAAAGAAATTCCATCGTACGACAGCAACGCGCTTCGTACGACACCCCGTATACAGGGGAAGGGGTGTACGTCGCGTCTACTCACGCGAATAGGCGCAGTTGGCACTCAATGTTGTAATATGATGGCTGGCAGGTAGTAGTAGCTAAGCGAGTGGGATGGTTATTAGTATTCAGTTTGTTTCGCGGTAGCAGATGCAGTTAAGCCGGTCTGCACGAACCGGCAACATGTTACACCAGCTCCCTGGGCCGCAATGATATTTCGCGATTTCGTGGAATTACGTAGCCGCCCCGTAGGCGACCGGCGGGCAGGAGGGTGGGGGATAAAATTATCTCTAACTATTATTTTCCGTGGCGGCCGCAAAACCGCCGCCATCGTTATCGGGCCTCTCGATCCTCGCCCCCGAATCGACCCCATGCGATTTACAGGCCTCTAAATCCGACGTCCGTGGTAAATCACGCTTCACCCTCTACCACCCGCCGCAACGCGTTCGTCATTCCGATGAATTTCTTTCGTCCGGTTGATTTTTCATCACCTGAAATCGATCAAATCCCTCAAAAGATCTGCTGGTGAAAATTGTAATTTCAAATATCGTTGGAAGGATGCACCGACTCTTCGTCCACGTTATTGTTAACATTGCTCTGGACTCACTGTGCTCGAACTTACGACGAACCATCTGCCTATACAAATGTTATACTTCGTGTACAGTCTTCGTGTTTTGTTGCCGTTTAATTGTGCAAAATACCGGATCAACAAGTTGCATTGGTTTTATTCACTTTAGATATTTTCAAGTTTTATTATTATTGTGACTTTTGTACCTGCTAGCTATACAAATGTTATACTTTGTCTTTGTGTTTTGTTGCCGTTTGATTGTGCAAAATATACCCGATCAGCAAGTTGGTTTTATTCACTTTAGGTATTTTCAAGTTTTATTATTATTTGTGATTTTTGTGCCTGCATATCTTAAAAAGTAGTTGACTTATTGATATTCTGATATCTTAAAAAGTAGTTGACTTATTGATATTGTTGTGAAAAAAAATATGTAAAATAATAATCTCTGTGTCATCGTGATATTAATAAATAAATTTCCTATTTTCACAAATTTCTCCGTACGTGCAGTACTTCTTCTTCGATTCCTCGATAGCAAACTGCAACGACACGAAACCACGGAAAAAACCGTTCGGGATCAATGATGCATGGTCTTCAATCCATTAGCAAGCAGATACGCGAAAAAGATTTTCTCGTCGCCCGCGAGCAAAAACAAAAGCGAAGAAGAGAGGAAACGCTCAATTTATCGCGACACGAGTTCGCTAGCCCTCTCCTGTTAACTGTTTATGGTATATCGATGAATATTGAATGAAACTGGCTACGAGGCAGTATTGCACGATGGCGCGATCGCAAAAACGACAATGGCCGCCGATCTGTCTATGCCTTCGCGCGTGCGTGTATTGACAAAGCAGGATTTAGTGGGGCCATAATTTACCGATGGTCATAAATCGTTTTGAAGCGGCTCGATGCACTGTGAATATCCTGTTGTGGAGTTTTTCACCGGTGTCGTTTGCGTTCCCTTCGACACACTGGCGAATAATGTAGCGCGAATTTCGTTAAGCACCGTGAACGTGTTGTTCCGCTCACTCACCGATCTGTTGCCTGACGTTCTTGCCTGAGACACCATAAAGCACGTAGTATACACTCTCGCTCGAAAGTTTTAATCCAGTATCTATCAAAACGATTCTTCTGTATTCTCTAAAGAAATATTTTGTGATGCAATTGACATTTTGCTTTGCGCAACGAGAAAATGAGAAATATCACTCCATTTGCTCGATATTTCAATAAATATAGCGCCGTTTCTGAGACTTTTCACCGGGGATTGTAAATTATGGTCGAGTTGAGTTGGGAAAAAATGAAATCGTGAATTCGGTGAAGCAAACGTGTAACATCGTGATAAACGTTTGAGAGTTGAGCGATAATCTCTGACAAATGTGTCACGAAGAGTCACCCGGTGCAAATCTCTCGGTTCAAATTCTCGTCCATCCTGGAATTTCGTTATTTCACGCCGATGTCTCTCCCAATGTTTATTTTCCATTCGACAGCATCATAAAATCACCAAATAAGAGGTTCGAAATCTTTTTACTTTTGAAATACCTAAAAAGAGTGATTTCGATTTGATTATTTGAATTACTTATTCATTTCTGTATGGTTTGATAACATTTTTCTGAATTTTACCGTAATATCTTCTTCCTTGGACACAGTGATTAAAACTGGCGATTGATTTCCTATGACATTTACGAACTTTCAACTAATTTTCATAACTGATAAACCAACATTGAGCAAGCAAGTATGCCACGTTCCCGTGGTAGATTTATCGTTGCAATTACCATAAACACAAAATTTACAGGCGGACACTCGTTTCATGGCGCGATATACGTTAAGTTATCACTTCGAAAGACACTTTCAATAGACAATTTTTGTGTGATTAATTTAACAACGTGGCCGTAAATTATCCGTCCAATCATAAAATTATGCATATAAGCTTCATCGTCTAAAATACGTAACGGCCCAATTTTAATGTCCAATTCAATACTGATCAAACCTAACCTAAATGAATGCAAAAGGCGGCAATATGGATTATCATTCGAGTATTTTTGCGATAATTTCCCATCATCTTTATCTTTCGTTCGCCATAATCATCCTGTTTGGTCCGGTTTTGCTAACGTTATTACAGTTTTATCGCGTAATAACGAACAAATAGCATTAAACGAGTTATACACATTGCTGTATTAAACAAGTAACGAGTTATAGTTTCCTGAAACTTTCCTTTTATGAATTTACAATTTTTAAATCTTTATTAGTTAACATAGCTTACTGATATTATAAATAGAAAGCAAATTAAGTGAAATTAATTTATAGAAATCATTGATAATTTATTTATTAAATTTCTTGTCTTTTTTTTACCGCTGGAATTGAGATTTTATTGATGCTCATAGTACAAAACAGAAGCGAAATTTCAGAAACTATGTACTACGATTATTAAATATTGTTATCTACTGAATCATACTATATACTATATACTATAATTCTGTGTGTAAATTTAAATTTAAATTATAAATACATAAACATTCGTAGCTCAGGTCTAACTGTACAATAATGACGGAGAGTAATAACCTCAGTAAACTTAGACTAAACTTAAACTATCGTATATTCGTATTCGAATCGAGAGTTGTCGTGTCCATAGACCTCCTCTCACTGCCGATTTTTATGACGTAACAGCGATTAAAATGAAATTCAACTCGACCGAGATTAAGAAACGCGATAGAGGACAAATGGTTACGCCGACGTGAAATTACAATTATTTACATTACACGTTTTATCTTCAAGTTGATCTTCAATTCGTGTCGACGGAGTGTAATTATTTCTCCGAAGCAGGATCCCACGGAGTTACATAACGCTTATAACACTTTTATACTCCATTGACCTAGTTCTTCCAACGTTAAATTAGTTCCATTAATTTATCCAGATGTACGCGTAACTGACTGAAGCCAAACACATCAGTTACGCTGTGTTCATTCGTTTCGCAGCTTAAAATTAAATCTGAATTAATCCTGAAACGTCGTGCTGCGAAACGTGTTAAACTCTCCGCTGTTCAAGTATAAATTCACTTCATCTAATTTGCTCTTCGCTGCGGATTACAAATCGTTTATCAAACGATAATATCGTTGTATGAAAATCACCGCTTAAATCGCTGTCTCACGGCTGTCGAACTATACACGAATAAGCATACATTTTTTTCGAGTGTATGTACCGTTGGAGAATTTCTTAAGTCCGAGGGAAATAGGAAGAATTTGTTGTGACATTCCAAAGACGGTTCTAAAATTTCGCTCAGAATGAGCCAAAGCAACATCGTGAAAAATCAGGATTAATCCTGGACTATTGCGTTTTACGTTCTTCGTAAAAGTTGCGAATGAAATTCAATAAAATTGCGAATCTACCGTTACCAACTAATTTGTCTTTAAATTTTTCCCAACGAGATCTCATGATTTACAATTTCACCCAATTTATTCTTCGCTGAAAATACCAAAACACCTGCGTGCGTTTCAACGTCAAGCAATCACAACCATTACGCTTACCAACGACAACAACAACAACAAAAAAAAAAAAGAACAAAAATAAAACACAAACAACGAGCAACATATGTCCGAAAATTGCGAAAAAATTCGCGAGCAACGCGTCACGATCCTCGAACGATTAATATTCGGGAGACGAGCGAACGACAGCTGGCGCGTAGACACTCGTTGCCGCAATTATTTATTTAAACGTCGCTTCCTTGCGCTGAGAAAACGCAGTCGCGTTTCGTTCGATCGTTCCGTGACATACGCGTTGCGTGGCCAAAATTCGGATTGGCCCGGATCTCCCCGCTGATAATACGGCGTACCTCGTAAATCCCTCAACTCCCGTAGGAGTCGGGTCCTCTCGAAGGGTCTCGCGGCGAAATTGACCTCGCTCCTCGAACCGTTTGGACCCGCCCGTTTCCTCGGGCAACGTCGAGGTCGCTGTCTGGTCGCAGGTGGCGTGTATTCCGATATTTGTTTCTTTTTCTTCTTTCTCTTTCTTTTTTTTTTCGTCCCTATTTGGTCGGCAACTTTTGAAAATCACAAGTGATTCAGAGAGAAGTTTCGACCGAAAGAGGGTTTCCCTCGCGTGTGTTAGGCTGATCCGACGAATTGAGAGGTCCAGCGCTTTACAAGCAGTGCTTTCGCAAGCACTTTCCAGCGCGCGTGGTATTTATAAATAAAAAGACACCGAGAAATTTCGATTTTCGTTGAGAAAAATCTCGCTTCTCAACACTTTACAGCTGTTTCTCTCTTGGACCTCTCAATTGATTATTGGAATTCGTATAGTCTTTCGTTCGTGCAAGATAACTGAAAAACATTTAGAGCGAGTTGGATTGTTGTGATCGCGTATAAAATTAGAGATCGACTTTTTAAAAAATTCTATTTCATTCGATTTTTCTTAAAAATGAAAGGTTCTTTTTAAATTTCTGCAATCTGTACCTGTAACTGTATTACAGAGGAATTTTAAAGACAAAACTGAACCATACGACGAGAGTGTTTCAAGGACCATTTACGCAGTTTCTACAATAAGTCATAGATCATTTTCCATAATGATCGATTCTCTGAGTAACTCTGCAATTTTTATAGCGATTATTTTAAAATATTAAGTGGTTATAAAAGTTAGCAAATTTCTCAACAAAAAATAGCAAAATTCTCAACAAATCGTGCAAAACAACGTAGCTAAAAGTAATTTGCAAAAGGGAACTTTCGCAGTATCGTCGCTGATAATAACTTTGAAAAAAAGAGAGAAAACACCGCGAAATTTTAATTAAAACATTACTTTACCGATGTCGGTACGTGGCTCATGAATAAATTTCGCTGGAGTGTTTTCACTCGGTTGAGTTAAGCTTCAAAGCTGAGCTGCAATTTGCACGATTGCCTGAGTTTATGGTTGTCGCTTTGACAAGCCGCGATATCATTGTAAGCGGTGCTGTTGATCGTAAAAAAGGGGAGGAGAGGGTATATTTTATATTCAACAACCCACCAGAGTAATAATGCACAAGCCTCGTTTCACTCCGCGAAAAATGTTCGCACTTCAATCTCGCGAAATTTATGAAGAAATAAAAGCCACGAGCAAGGGCCATCGTTGCTTTATACTTTCAGCGGGCGATCGTTTAGGTCGAATGTCACGCTTGTGTAAAAGTACTCGCTTTGTCGCGGACTCGTTAAAAAAATTTATGTTGCTTGGCGTGGAATTTGGAAAAATATTGGACAAAAGACAAGGAAGTGAGTCGATGATGTTATGTAAAAAATAAGAGATGACATATAGCGACGGATATTATTATTATCTATCACGTCGTGTGAGATATACTTATGATCAACGAGATATTCAATTCGAGTCCTCTTCTTCACTCTAACAATTATATACGATACGATATACATTAATAGTTAATAATAATAATAAAATAATATACGTTATTTGCAAGAAAAAGATATATTAACCGTTCCATTGAAACCATTAAAAATTCATGCCTATAACAATAAAATAATATACAAGAAAAGATATATTAACCGTTCCATTGAAACCATTAAAAATTCATGCCTACAACAATAAAATAATATACAAGAGAAAGATATATTAACCGTTTCACTAAACGATAATCCATTAAAATCCATCGTAATTAATTGTCTAAATCGAGCCCTCGTCATCGCTCTAACGTTACGTACATACAGTGACTGATCCATTCAAAATTCACCAACACACGTAATTAACAACATTGACGTTATATTGACATTACAAGGACGTGTTCACTCAAACGAAAGACGCGTGGACCCGACCCGTTCGGAAACCAGATTTGGTTCAAATTCATTCCGTAACCGCGTGACGAACGTGTTGTCGAGGCGTTTCGTATCGCGCGATTGGAATCGCGATACCGTCCATTAACAATGTTGGAAACAATTCAGCCAAGAAGTCGGTTTGAACGCGTCGATCGGCCGTGTCTTACGTCAGGCCGCAGGTCAGGCCGCAAAAGCAGGTTTTACCATGCGCGTGGCGTAAATCGGGAACAAGTTGCAGGGGTTGGAACACGCCGCTGGCACCGGCCTGTTTCCAGCATTTCGGTCAGTTGCCGGTGGCGTGCAAACGGCCTGCAATTAGCCCGCTTTCTAATTTGGTTCTGGCTGCCTACCACCGATCTGACGATCAAATCACGTGACCCCTGGTTACGAGTCGAAGTTGAAGCAAGCACGGCCCGCGTAACTCGATCGCTCGAACCCACCGCCGCGCCACTTGCTTGAAATATTTCTGCTGCCATTTATCCCGGTTCTGCATGCACGTTCGTCGATCGTTCTTTATTGCCGGGATCGCGGGATTTTCCACTGTTAGCAGCTTCGATTGCAAACGAACGTAGAGTCGCCAGCCGCAGTTGTTCTCGACCGGTTTCTCGAACGAAATTTCGCGCTTTCCGAAGGAAATTTTTTCATTCACCCTGAAAACCGATTGCCGAGATTTCGTTGAGCAAATAATTTCTCGATTTCGAGATCTCGATCGTATTCTTCTGATATGAAAGTTTTTCTGAATTTTGAGAATATTACGTCATCTTTGCTTTGTGATTCTTCCCTTTGACACGGGGTGAAAATTATGCAAGTTTCAAATGTTAAAAGTCTTTCTGTTTCTGCGAGTAAGGTTGCGATTGAAACATGAGAATTCAAGAATCATTAAAAAAACAAAAATCTGTAAACTGAAACTTCATTCGATCAGAGTAAGAATTCTCGAACACTGGATCCAACTGTCTGCATTCGTAAATAATTGACGAGTTGTTTCTAGAAATACATCTTCAATTAGTATTGGTAGAGTATGTTACGTATATATAGTATAGCATTGTATACACAATACAACATTGTACGTACAGTATAGTATTTCTTCGCAGTATTGACAACTTACAATTACAATCGTTCTGCGAATTACACAATTTCCATACGTCCCATAAAACGTCTCATCCATTGAAATCCACGTTCATGTTAGCTTCCGCGCTAACACGAGCATTACAATCTCGCGTCGTTTAGCGTCGCGGCGGGATTCGCTGGGAACACCAATCATTCGGAAGCTGAAAAGTTGAGAAATCGAGTTGCGGATCGGCTTGGAAGCTCGACTCGAGCGACACGAGCTCGCATTTTTCTCCTTGATCGAACGCAACACTTCCTCTTCTCCCTTTCTCTGTCCTCCCTCCTCGCCCCTTGCCGCGATAATCCTCCGCCACGGAAATTCTCTTGGGCGAACTTCATTCAGCCCGCCGATTCAAGAATCCGTGAGAGAATCCGTAATATCGACTCACGACAACCTCCCCCCCCCCTTTCCTCTCGCCGTCTTTCGATTTCGATTCTCCGTACGTATTTCGTTCACGCTCGGTAAAACTTCGATGCTCGGGGTAAGAAATCACGATCGAGGCGCGCGAGACGTCCCGCCGAATTGTCCCCGAGAAACAAACGTTGCCGGGAGAGAAAGCAGTTTGTCCTGTCCCCACGCCGCGAAATAAAACGACACTTTCGCCAGGCAATTCCTTCGAATTCGGATTAAAGAATTTCAAATTGCCCGGACGTGCTATCTGCACGTTCACGTCCTCGCTCTGTCGGATTTTCGAGTCGAGTTGTTCGATGGCTCCGATGACAATTTCATCGTACGACGAGCGTTGGAACGGAAATCGTAATTGGGTGAATTTTGATCTTTCGACGAGCTTGAAATTTTCACTAGCAATTGGATTGCCGTTGTTAAGTGGGGACGTTTCGTACGTGAAATTAAATAGAAGTAATTCGTTTATTGAATATTATAGTACATTATATATTATAGTAGATTATAGTATATTATATATTATACTATTATACTATATTATATTATAATATATTATGGTGCAATATAATATATCTATTAAGGTACAATATATTATACTATTATATTATATTATATTACATTATATTATATTACATTACATTACATTATATTATATTATATTATATTATAGTATATTATAGTATATTATAGTATAGTATATTATAGTATATTATAGTATAGTATATTATAGTATATTAATATAATTCGTTGTATATTAAATATTATGACACTGCTTGAAATATTTCTTATAGAACCGTACCTACGGTCAACTTCATTAATTGAGAAATGAAGAAACACAGATTTCACAAAGAGCCTTTAACATTTACCTTGAAATTTACGATTGTCTATGTCATCTATTTGAACAAAATAAACATTATTTATCGTATGGTTAAATAAACTCATAGAAGTAAATCGATTTGAAAACAAGTTCGAACATCACATATCTATCGTAGGTAGTTGAGTTGAAAAATTTCGAACAAATGTAAAACTAGTAAAAAATTTTATAATAAATGTGTTTCTAAAGTAGCTAAATGCACAAACGTTCATAATCTAGAGCAACGTTGTCTACTTGAATCTACCAGCTGTAGAGTTCAGTGTAAAGAATGTCTGCTCAGTCTTTCATCTGAAAGTTTCATGAATACGGGACAATCATTTCTCCCTTTCTTTACATGTCAGGAAAAGTGACTGTTTCGCCGAATAAATAAATCATTCACGTCGATCGCAGATACTGAAAGTTTCAATCCAGTCTCGTTGAAACCTGGCTCGGTGTAGGTCGTAACACTGGATTCTCAATATAATCGCGACGATATCGAAAAGCGACTGTTACAAAACCTAGAGCACACTGCGGATTACACGATGCGCGAAGTTCGATTCGAGGCTCGATTTGCATTTTCCAAACTCGAGAGGGATTTTGGGAAAATCTACGATAAATCTGGAATGCGGGCACGGACTAAACTGTCCTTTGAAACGTTGGACAGTTCCGAGAAATCCCGGGGGAACTTTACGAAGATTCAGAATGAATTACAGATGCTGGACTCGCGTGCTATCATCCGAGATTTCCAAAAGTCTACGGGAAGAAAGTTTGAGTTTGATCTTGAATCGATCGTAGATGCTAATTTGGAATGCACTGGTTCGTTCATCCTTCGTTTATGCTGTCGTTTTGCCTGAAAGAAACAAAATACGCCTGCTTTATTCAAGTTAAACCGAAACTACAAATATTAACAAATATTCGTGACGTATCTACGTGTGAAACTCTCAAAATTAACTTAGATTAATTTAGAAAAATTCTATAGAATATTTCTATATTCGCTAATATATAATGAATCGAAGAAATTTCTCCCCTGTTCCT
This sequence comes from Tetragonisca angustula, assembly GCA_036937485.2. NCBI lineage: Eukaryota > Metazoa > Arthropoda > Insecta > Hymenoptera > Apidae > Tetragonisca > Tetragonisca angustula. Next base: position 1,056,532 of record JAWNGG020000034.1, on the reverse strand, counting down.
TCAATTAAAAATTGATAAGAAATGGAAAATTACATAATCAATATGATTATTCTTTATAATAAAAGTATATCGTAATACGGAATACACCTATCGTAAAGAATTGTAAGAAACGAAGCATGATCTGTGATTGTTAAATTATGTTAACGAATGTGTATATATTAATATAATTTCAATTGCACATTGAATTCTAACAGATCCTACATTTTTTTATTATACTATTTTCCATTACTTTAAAGTAAACTTCAAGTCCATTTTAAAAATTAAGATTACAGAAGAATCCCTATTTTTCGATATGTCATTATTCTGAAATATTCTCCGGTGTTCTACATTTTTTAATTTATTTTAAAACTCGTAAGAAAGAAATCACACGATCCAATATCTGGTCTTTCAATTTCTCCGTTTTTAACGTTGTTACCTGGTTAATAATGTCTGAAATGTTCGTCGGCGTTCCGAATCCACGTGAAAGCAAGCGGAGGAAAAGCGAACGCGCGAAGACCGAAATAAAACTCCTGATACCGGCGAAACGAACAAGTTTCGTGATCGTTCGGCGAGAATTGAGTTTACGCGACGTGAAGCCGGATCCCAGTTTCCACCAAAATGAGGTGAGCATGAAAATTTGAAAAGAAAGTCAGGCACGAACTACACGCCGGTGTAGATTTTAATTTGACAGCTGCCTGTAATCAAGCTCGCGTCAGAGATACCGTCTCCGTCGTCCTAGATTTACAGCCGGTGCACGTCCGATCGATTGTTCAAGCTCGTAACCAGCCGATCTTCAAACCATTTTTCAACAAAGTATCCGTGCTGGTTGCGAATTTTGAATTCGTTGCGCTATTGTCGATCACTCCCAACGAACTTGATGCAATCGAAGATGCTGATTTGTCTATCCTCAAATATTATTACACAAGTGTAATAAAAGGAAGAAAGCTTGAAAGATGAATTAGAAAAAGGAATACCATATTTCTGGGGAACAGAATTATATTTGACAAGAGTGGTGGATAAATGTATTCAGAAATTTGATTACTATCGTATGTTAAGTAACCAGTGGATTATTGTCTATATTATCTACACTAAAAATTGAATTAGCAAATTGTTGAATTGTAGCGTCCCTGTTGCATTCTTTTGTATTATTCGTGAATTTATAAGATAATTAATTCGCGTAATAAAAACGAAAAATATTTTAACACATTTTGCACCACTTGTATATAAATCTCTTCTTTCCTGAAAAAAAATTCTTGCGTCTTGAATTGAAAATCACACTTCTGAGAAATTGTAATAACACGGAAGATACGTACTTTCATTTCAGTATAAAATATGTAAATATACAGAGTCCTCTGTGGAGTAGTGCAGGGCATGATTCCTCGTGAAAAAGTGAGTCGAAAACGCGGAATAAAAAATTTCCCATTCTCGCGTAAGCCGAGTTTGAAGATCTATCAAGCACCAGGGCAATTTTTAACTAAACATATTCGAAGAATTCTCTCGAAAGCTTCAAGTAAAATTTCACTCCACGTTCCTGATCTATTTTTGCACGTGGAACAATTCCCTGTTAATTGTTTTTTTTTTTTTTTCATATGTCTAGAGCTAGCGAAATTCAACGACTCGATAAATTTCCAAACAAAAATTTTCTCGCAAACGAAACCTCCAACGAACAAATTCAACAATACATTCTGTACCGTAGAGTTCGACACACTTTAAATATAAATAATACACGAAAGATTCAGCTCGCTCGAGGGCATCTGCGTACACGTTAGACGAACAATAAACTGGCAGAAAAATTCGCGTAAAGGGTAGGATTCACCAAGCTCGAAGTGAAGAACTCGATAACCATAACCAGCTGCACGACCGACATTTAGCTCGCGTTGTTTGGCAAAATAGTCTTCCGTCATTAGGGAGCAGTAGAATCTCCGAACACGTACAATCTCTCCCCCGTTTCGTACGGCACGTGCTGAATTGGATGTTTCCCCAAAGAATTCGCCGTTTTCGTTGCGCCGCCGAGAAGACGCGCGTATCGCGGAATACATTCGTTCGCGTTGTTATGTAAATAGGGAAGACGATACGGATGGATATCGCGCGGAGCACGAGCCGATGATTATTTGCATAGATAGCGCGGCGATACGCTGAGTGATCATATGGAAAGGTAAGAAGAGCGCAAGTGTAATTTCGAGGGATGAGATAATAGAGTACTGGGGTATTAGAGGAAAGGAGTGAAAAATACGATCGAGCGATTTAACAGGTGACAAAATATAGGTTTAACCGGGCGCGATTGTTGCCGCGAGTCGAGATAAGAGCGAGAAAGACATCAAAGACGAGCCACTCGCGAAGATTCCTCTTTCTCCGGCGAGCGAATCCATGGTCCCTTGAACGCTGCAACTGGGAGATGTCTCGTTTTCGCTCTCGTGGAAACTTGTGATGATTAATTCTCGCCGTTTCGTCGTCGGTTATTATTTGCTCTTACAGCCAGCGTGAATTGAAACTGAAGTAAATTACTACTTTGATCTTTTCAGCGTTCCACTCGTATTAGCGAATAAATTCGTACGAATAATAAACGAAACTATCCTGTTGGAGAGGAGGGAAACGAAATTATCATCGGACAATCGTCGTCTTCCTGGATTTTTCGCAACACGAAGTAATTAACTAGTGTTGATTAGAGTGTATATATTTTAGAAAATAATAGCTTTTGATAAATCAATCGCCTCGTTTAACGAGAACTTCGAATTTAAATTGAAAAATGCAGATAAATCGAACTGACAATTCAACTGTATGAAACGAATGATTGACTATTAAACACCGCTGAATTGTGTCTAGCTGTACTGAATAGTACACAATCACCACGTATGAATACGTATTCAACTATGCTGATAATTATAATCAAATAATCAACGTACGTCGAATGAAATTTCCTCGAGAAGTACATAAAAATTTCCCGACCGAGAAAGCCACCGGGAAGTAAACGAGAAAGATTCCAGGGATATCGGGGAACAGATGAGACTCGACAAGAAGCTTGCATTAATTTTCATGAAACATAGAGAAAGGGGCGAAGGTGGAGGTGATACTAGTTTCAAGGAATACGATTTCTTCCCGCTGAGCCGCTTCTTTCAAAGGGACGTTGTACACACGCGAATCGCGAAACGCTGGTACCGCGTAATCCTTGCAAAAATTGAAATTCGCAAGCGTTTTCGCGGCCTTCATAACTCCTCCCTGCCGAGGGCTGAAATTGTAACGCGGTTCCTCTTATATTAAAAAACTCTCGACTCTCGTGGCGATTACAATTTTTCACTCGCGTGTACATGCTCAGGAAGTTTGATAGTCTAAATCGAATCGACAGAAGGGATTCGATCCCTTTCCGAACGCTCTTCATAACTTTCGACGTAAATGAGAGAAACTACCAACTTCTTTCAGAAAGAGAGAGAAAGAGAGAGAGGCAGAGAAACTGAGAGTTGAGAGAGTTCACTCGGTTATGGCGAAGATTTCAATCGCGAGATATTGAGTGATAAAAGTTTACTGTTTCTAGTATTATTTAATAGTATTATTTTGGTTCTGAGAATTGATTGAAAAAATTTATTACAGAGTAGTATGACCTTTGCAGACGCTTAAATTTTACCCCGTTGAATCTTTAACCGTTTAATGAGAACAACTTCGTTTGATACGTATACATGCTTAATCGCGTATTATTGCAAATTCTGTAATGTACAGATTTATGAGTCGGAAGTCGAAAAGAGAAAAAATTGTGCTGACCGCCACCGCGAAATGTGAAATGAAATGCGTTAAAAGCACATTTTTCATTTTACATCGTCGTTCAGCTGTTTGCGTTGTTGAACATTTTCTCGTCGATGACGTTCGTCTTATTTTGATTTTCGTATAATATTACAATCAATAAAAGTACCAATGGCCAATCGTCGGTGATCATCGTAGCAATCAACGTATTAAGAATTAAAGATTTGTTATATGTATAGTTCTAAATGTTGCATTACGAGTCCCGGTGAGAACAGACCAAATAAACATTGTTAAAAATAAATATTCCAGACAGAACGGAACTTACAAGTATAAAAAATAAGAATAAAAATTTTTCAAAGGAACAGATAATTTATTCGTCAATAACAAAAAAAAAGAAAAAATATTTGTAGTGAATTGCTGTATTGACATTGAATGTTATTCAACGAACAGTACTCATACAATTTAATTAAAGAAACGTTTTGAAATAACTTTGTTACAGATTCTGAAATACCTGAAAGAGACAGATACTCGTACTTATAAAAAATCCTCCATAAAAATTCTCCTTCTTTCAAACGAAAAGAACCTCTCAATCGCGAGATCTCCAATTGAGATAACTCTAAACGTCAATTCAAAATTACAAAAATCGCGTCGTGCCCTCGAGCGTCTCTTTTATCGCTAAAAACGCGCACGGTGATAACGTTGCTTGGGGTGAGAACCAATTCGTTCGTTGGCGTCGAGGGTAGGTGAGATATTGTCTGTCGTCGCGTGGTCGCTGGCGAAAGGAAAAGTGCGAGAGTACGTTCCTCGCCTCGCGTCGACCTACATACACCGTTCCTCGCCGCCGAGGAAACCGTCCGCGGCGTATACATACATACATCTCCGCGGGAGAACGGCAATGAAAAGAAAATTGCGGTGCACGTAAGCTCGTAGCTGGCGTTTCCCGCCCTCGCCCGCTAACGTACGACAATGAAAAACTCGTATTCCACGCGCTGGCTGCGAGCTTTAAAGCCGCTTAAGAATTTCACCCCCGTCTCGTTCGTGAAACGACACGCGGGAATCTCCTCCATCCCACAACCCACCCCCTCTTGTGTGGCGATACACACAGCTGCTCGAGTGTCTTCGAGCTTTGTCGAGAGAGACGACAACGCGACGAGCTCTCCTCGCGCGTGTAAGCGGAAAAGAGGGAAAATCGCTTCGATCGAATGGGATCCGTGAATTCACCCGTGAGTCCTCCTCGTGAATTTATCCGATTGCCCCTCCCCGATACTTGTGTTCGCCCGTTGCGGGGCACGATATTTCAGAGCTTGTTTGCGCAAGTTATGAATGCAGTTAACCCGTTCGTGCTCGATGTTGCGTGGAAGAGGCAGAAGTATCGAGTTCGGTAAGAAATTTGTTTCGAAAGGAATTTAAAACTTCCTTTCTGGAGGGAAATGTGATCCGGGGAGATAGTTAGTCTCTCGAGCGAACGAGCTGAGACGAATACGCTAGTTTCGAGGCGAGGAATTTAAGTAGCGAATGTAATTCTGACGAACGATGGAACTAGAGCAGAAGAATATATTTGGAATATAGCGAGCTATTTTGCCATTTCTTTTTTTTTTTTAAGTATTTCTTTTATATTTTAAATAATAGGAAGGAATCGTAATTTTTCATTCTATAACTGGTATTGGCAAAATGTTTCGAATACGTCGCAGTGATTTATTTTTTCAAAACGTGATTAAATAACTGATAACGACAAACGCAATTGTTTGTTCTTTTTTCTTCTCGGTAAAATTTTTTTGTTTTTTCTCCGAAAAATCACAAGTATTTTCTTTTGTTTTTGATCTGTGCATTATTAGCAGCGACCGACAAATGAAAAACAATTTTCCGCGGCTCTTAAAAAATTAATTTCGCATGAAAAACGATGTAAAGATATCGTGAAAATTAATTTCGCAGAGAAATAAAAGAGAGAGCGACGCCGGATCAAAAATTTTCCACGTTGAGGTATATCGGAACGTCATTGGAATTAATTTGTGTTGGAAAGCCGTACGAAAGCTGGATATCGAAATTTATTTCATGCGAAACCATGCAAGGGCCATTGTTTAAGTTGTTGAAATTAATTTCACGTACAAATGGCGAAAGAGACGGTCAAGTAAATCTCGCGAGTTTCACGGCTGATATTTATTCGTTTGACGTTCGCGCACGTGTTACGTATGCACGAGTAATTGCGTTATTTATACGATGTAAATGATAATGTGGCCGCCGCTAATTGTTTAGTATAAATGTTCGTAATTAACAGCAGAAGTAAATTGCAGTGTTACGGCCGGGTATAATACGTTATTATGTAAAATAGTTACATTCCCTGAAGATAAGGGCGAGTGGGTGGTGAATAATATGATAGAAATGCCTACAGGTATCTGATCGATAAGTAACGATCGTTTATATACATTATATTCACAAATTCAGTAATTTGCATTTATCATATATTTGCTTTGCAACTGTCCACCACTTGCGACGAACTCTAAAATATCCTCTATTGTATAATAAATTGTTATTATTAACACGTAAACTACATACCCTAAAGTGCACAATCGTATAAAATATTATTCAAGTAATTATTTTCTGCAACGTATTACGAGATTCTTACGATATATTTATTCCTTTAATCGACAGAAAGATCTCCTCTATCTCCACTGATAATTAAACAGTTCTAGTTTTATACTTTTTGTCATTAAGTAACTTTCTGACAAATGTATTTTTTTTTTTTTTTTTTTACGAGTGCAAAGATCCTCTGACAGTAGTCAACTAATAACTACTATCAATTAGCTTCAGTCTGAATGCTTTCACACTACCTCGATAAATTGTTGCGCCTTCAAATTTCTCAGAATTATGTTTTTCTTCGCGTCAGTGCCAACAGCGCCAGCAGTAGTTTTAATTTGTCGTCAAACATTCAATCTTGAGGGAGATTTGCATATCTAACAGTATCTAGACGATAGGATAGGTTTGCACGTCTACGGAGGACAGGTTTCCCTAAATTTGCCGTGGCTTCTGCTTGTAAGCCGCGTCCATTGTTTGCGAACCGACGTTCCGGCGGTATTGTAGCCAGCTTCCTCAGAATTGAGAACACCAGTGATACCCGTAAGCGTCACATTTGCCAAGCCTCGTGTATACGCTTGCGCGCACGATTAACAAATTGAACGTGGTTAAATTTTTAACCAGCAAACGATCAAACTAATAAACAGTGATCTTCAAAGTATCTACCGTCTGATGGTTGGAAATCTATACTGTATTCACATATGTGAATCTTGTGTGTGTACATACAATTACATTAAACCTTGTAATGTTAAACAACGAAATTTTCTAACTTCTTGTCCTGGAATGACACGCACGACAATTCTTTTGTCCCAAAATCGCAATATTTCCTCAGTTTTAAGTATATTTAAGTAGAACCCAAAAAGCAAAACAAATAATAAATTTATTACTTCTCAATAATTCTCCGTATCCAGTGACGTATATCATACCGACGAGTTCAAAAAGAAAGCGATGAATTATTGTACACTGTTTGGTCACTCGTTATGGTCCGCAATCAGTTGCCAGAGCAAGTTAAATGTCGTTTTTTCTTTTTTTTTTTTTTTTGTTTTTTACGGAATTTTTATACTTTTTTTTCCCAAACTATAATGCGTCAATTTAGCTCGGTATTTCTTACGTAAAAAATGTAAATTACTAGATTATTATCTATTAATTAGAATACTAAATATATCTATTCGAGAAAGTTCTTCAAAGTTCTTCTCGCGTCGAACGGCACGACTGCGGCTCAGGACAATCTTTAATTAACCGGTCGGAGAATTAAGATCACAGTTCGATGTGCCTGACCCACGTTTATATCGCTGAAAACTGCTGACACACTGGCCGGTGTACCCGCCAACACAGCAGGAAGCCTAACCGTGCTGTCGGCCCTCCACATCCACTTCATTCCGTATGCGTACTCCGTTGTTGTTCGACATGGTAATTTGACACTGGAGGCAATACCCTGAAACGGTGTTTAAAACGACGATATTCTCGCGTTCCTGCTAATTCAAACTGCCATCAAGTTCCTCTATTGAATCTTAGTGCACTCATGTAAATACCAACTGCAGTTCTTCTTACCCCTCCCCTCCTCCCACCCCCCAGATTCTCTTGGAAAATGTAAATTTTTCGTTGCTTCAACGATTGTACGGCGAAAATTTCAATTTGACAGTTTCATTTCATTTTCACAAATGTTGTACGAGACGTAGTTTGATCATTTTTATTTTAATTTAGGTCATCGGATATTATTGAGTTCCGCATTGCCTCAGCATGGAATTATTTAACGGAAGGAGAAACTAGATGGAAAATTGCAGATGGAAGCGAGTCAATTAGACCAAATATTGATAATAAGTTCCGATTAGTTTGGGTCACTTTACATGTAGCTCAAGCGTTTTCCACGGAAGCAAATTTCTTAAATTAGACTTCTCAATATCATTCTATTGTACGACAATCGTACAAAAGGAAGAACGCATTCACAGTTATTTAAATACCTCTCGAAAATGATATCCTCGTATCGTTCTTTGTACAGCAAAATTTTGGACACGAAGAAGAAAAAAGGAAAATGAAGAAGTAGTGGAAGATTCGTACAATTCCATTAAAAATAAGTCGCGTGCAAACGCGGCGTTCGCCATTTTGAGAACGCGACTTTCGCCGGATAAAAAACACCACGGCCGACTTTTGTGCCAAGGTTCGTCGTTTCCTTTTTTTTTTCTTTTTTCGTGTCTTTCGTACCGGAATTTCGAGATCCTGTCGCTGTTAACGGATAAAAGCGAGCCGATAGGAGTTGAACGAGTCGTTCGACGAAACAGTTTCTCTTCGCGGAGAAGAGGAGGTTTCCCTCGAACCGCGCGCGTTCAGAAGAATATTGCGTCCGTTTCTCTGCTCTGTAACGTACGTTGCGGACTTTAGACCTCTCTGGACCAGATCACTCGGCTGATTTGATGGGGAAATTGTATTGGTTTCTACCGAGACGTCGACAAAGGCCTGTGAAAGAACGCGAAAACAAAGAGCATTTATTCGCGTGTCGTTCGACGATGGAACGTCTGATCGAATCGAAACACCCGCGCCAAGAGAATTAAATGGGGGAGGGAAACGCGGTCTTCCGTTAGAAAATAATCGTGTTATTTTCCGAAGCTTCAACAAATGGAATGACGGTTTACTTATCCTTAGAATTTCAATGAGAAATTTTTAGCTCCTTCGAACCGAGCTGAATGATTTCGCCAAGAATGTCTGCGCTCGATTTGTAACAATAATTACCCGTGTGTACAATATTTTCTTCTTACGTGCAAAGATAGACTTTCTTTTTCAACGTTCGTCAAACTTGTTTAATTTCATAGTTGTGCAAAGTTACTCTAACAATGAGATTTTATATTTAATAACAGTGTAATCAAAACTTATTCAATTCTATGATTAATAAAATTACTACTGAGCTACCACTATTTTCACACTTATTCTCGACAGTATATTGAACCAAATTTCAGTTGTCGATTATTACAAACATAACGAAATACAATGTGTTTAACTATACGTTATGTAATTCCTGAAATATTTTTATATATTACTACAGAAATAGTGATGCAGCAGTTGTATCTATAGAGCAACTGAAATGCAAACTATAGTTCAACATCGGTTAATAGAATAAAGTTACAAGTTAACATCGGTTAGTAAAATAAATTACAATTTAACATCGATTTAAGTTTCTATTATGTCTCGTGTTCTCTATTACATCGAACCTCTCGTTTAAGGTGCAATCTTTTATTAAAATCTAAAGCATATTTCCGACTAGAGTTTACTTCGTGTTTTAAGTCCATAATCTCTCTTGTTGATTTAAATAATGAAACGAAGTACGTGCATTAATGGAACTCGTACTTCCAACTGAATTATGTATAACCTGTTGAACCGTGGTACATGTGTTGATGTGCTTATACGAAAAAGTTCATCGGCTTAGCAAGAATTAGTTACAACGTAGGATAAACCGTATCGCGTTAATTGCTTCGTAACATGCGAACGAAGCTTTACCAGTCGTTGGCGCATTATATTCCCGTATTATGCGCAAAGAAATTAAGTTATTATCATTATTCGATTAGACAGCCTTTAATTACTTATACTTATCCGCAGAGTTGGAACAAACGTTCGTTGTAAAAGCGTCAGGAAGAACTAATACATGAAGGTTTCAAAGATATTTCTAAAATGATAAAGGACGCCTTTGCCAACGAAAGTCAATAGACATAATTTTCAAAATTTTTTCAACAAAAGAAAACAAGAGAAAGCAAAACTAGCCGAATTTGGGTAAATTTTTTTTTTTTTTTTTTTTTTTAGTTTAGCGACTTTTTCCTAATTTTGGCTAATTTGCTATCGTTTCTTTGATAAGAGGTCGAGGTGTTTTTACTTAAAAGAAAAGCAAGTCGTATTAAAAAAAAAAAAAAACTATAAGTCAACGCAATAGGCAAACTTGGAAAAATCCGCTGAATTAGACATTTACTAAAAAATTTTGTACAAGAATCAATTACATCGCTATTGGGAGGAACGAAAAGTAAAATTTCAGTAGCAATGGAAACGTTGAATGGACTATTGAGTAGTTTGAATTTTCGAGAGCTTATAAGCAGTGAGGGTTTTTTTTTATTCTACATAATAGGGATTCAAGTTTGTATAAGCATCGAAATAAGAGAGAATGGAATTTCAGTAGCAGTGAAGGTATCAAACGAATTCTATTTAAACAGCCCTTTTATATTCTATGAATTTCTGAACCCGAATGAATAATTCATTGGAATTATCCTAAAGTTTGTTCAATGAAATTTAGAATCTGAACTGCCGAATAGAAGTCGTTTGTCACTCTCGTTGCTGCTAAAATTGCAATTTTCCTCGCGTCCATTAATTTACAAAATTCTCCTGATATTAATTTCCATTCTCCTAAAGTCTGTTCAAACGAAATTTAGAATCTGAACGACTGAACAGAATTATTCGTCTGTCGGTTTCGTTGTTGCTAAAACTTCTTTTCATTCTTTCTCTTTCTTCTTTCTTTTTTTATTATTAAATTATTTTCATCTGTTTCGAGAAATCGTCAATACTTCATCCCTCGATATGTTCACATAACTAAGTTTCTATTACAAGTATAAAACACGCAGTATCCACGATCGACAGATTTATAGGGTTATGGCTTTTCACACTTTTACGGGTTGATGTTCACGGAATACGACTTGTCGAAAATAGATCTCTACTTTACTGCCGTGTTAAATCAAAATGGTGCAGCTGCAACTTTCGCTCAAGTCAAGTAACTAATGTCAAACAGCACAGAAATAGTTGATCCCAACTGCATTGAAACTGAAAGTATAACAATTTATATTTCGGATGTACAGTGGATCAAGAAAACAAATAATACATTAACACAAAATCTGTTTACAAAAGTAACGTGAATAGTTGCAATTTCCAATAATGAATTATACAATAAAAATACAGGCGATAGAAAAATTCGAGAGTTAAACAGGTATTGACACACGAGGGATTTTCCTTTGCAATTCAATCATGTATTCGAGAGAACATTCGGATAAAAAATATGAAATATTTTTAATGGTTTAGAGGCAAACGTTCTCTTTTAATATTGGATTTTTAATATTTTAATATTATTTTAATTTAATATTTAATATTTTTAATATTAACATATTGCTTAGAGACAAGCGTCCTTTTTTAGTATATTGAATTTTTCATATTTTCAATATTGACGCGATATCCAAGGATATTTCGTAATTTTTCTAACGCGTTAGTTTTATGCACGTTTTTAACTCTCGAATTTTTATGTTTCTCGTATTATCATCGTACAACTCGTTCTTGGAAATTGCCATTGTGCACAGTACATTTGTACAAAGTAGTGAACTATTTACAGATTTTTAACAAAGATATTGCCAGAAAACTGGTCGTGCCGATATTTATTTCTCACCCTTGCTGTACGTGAAATCGATGCACCGAAAGTCTTTCTTCTAAAATCGTTTGTCAAACCGCTTTTCGATCGGACACGCCTGTCTGAATTAGCACGGCTTAATCGTCACATTCTGTTCGTTAATCTCTTCATTTGTTCCGCTCAGTTTTTGCACGCAGTTTACGATGCTCGTGCAAAATTTTCCATCGCGACGTCGCGCGTTTTTTTTTTTTTTTAGAAAGTCGCCGACGCGACGTACAAACAGCCGGCATAAGTTGAAATTTTAATGCGTGCATCGTTGCGCTCGCTTATGCAGGGCCGTAAATTTCCCATAAAAACTGGAACGCAAAGTACGGTGGAAATACCTATGGCGGCGAGCGATCAACACCTCGTGCACGCAGTTTCAACGCATCGTAGCTTTTGGATATTACCAAGTTTTCTCGTGTTACGAACGCGTAAAACGCTGGCAATGCCCCCACGAATTTGCAACATCCTGCCCCCCCCCCTGACGTGAAAATCCAAAATGAAGTTTCTTTCTCTAAGCCCTAACAGATCTATGTATTGTACCCGAAGTCGTGGTACTAACTACCAGAATGAAGCAACGATTCTAATCTGCGTGTCTAAAAATTCTAATCTAAAAATTAGTCGAAAATAGAGAAAGAATGGAACTTTTGGATGGATGCTCCGTTTCCAAGAAAATCGAGTTTGACAATTTATCAAGTGCAGTCGAACTTGACTAATTAATAATTAGCAGAAGGGATAATTATGCTATCTAGAAAAATAAGTAAAAGAATGTGGAGCAAAATTTTTTTTTCATTTGAAGCTTCGTGAGAACGGAACATTTTACGAAAAAAGAATTTTCAGTAACCTTGGTAAATAACTATAACTTGGTAAACATATCAAACACAATTTTCTCGAAAAAACGGAGTCTTGTGGAAAATTTGATTCTTTCTTTTCGACTTATGTTTACATATATACGTAGAATTACATCTTGCTCGATTGTACCATAATTTTTGGTGCAATCTGTACACGTGAGAATTTAAACAACAGCAAAGTCGTTTTTACTACGCTTCTGTCTGTACAATTTCATCGTTTGCTTGTATTTATACGTGATAAATTGATATTATCGATGTTTTATGTGCTTTGTTGTTTGTTATTACACAGGTAAACTGAGGTGTACATTGCGACAAATGCGTGTATACGGTATCGTGGTATCGGATCTGCTGTATCCTATCCGCGAAAGCAGATAACGGGCTTCTGAAACTTCCACGAGTACCTAAGGCTTTAGCAGAGCTTTTACGAGCAGTTCTATAGACCCTATATAATTATCTCTTTTGTAACATGATCCTTCGTGCACTTAAACGGCCAAACAGCGAGAGCTTAATACATAAAAAGAACCCGTAATAATACGTAAGTATAAAAAGAAGAGAAACATGTTATATAAAATTCGACATTAAACACATTGAATATAGAGTTACAAAGAAATACCGTGCGTACGTATGCCAACAATTTCGTACGATTAACTATAATGATACAATAAAAAAAAAAAAAGAAATCATTTTTAATTCCATTAAGCTCGATGTCGGCGAATAATGGAATTATTATAATAACTCCATAAAGTTCCTGAGAGTTTTGCAGAGTTTCAATGAAATTACGTTTTCAATTCTTTGCGCTAGTTCCCAACGCAAAGTTAGTTCTGCTGAATAAATCTTGTGTTTCAAAGTACTCGGTAAGTAAAAATCAAATGATAAAGGGAAATACGTAGCTGTCCACTTCGTGCGTACAATATTTGTTTATAATTCTGTAACAAGGCTTCTCTATCGTTTTTAGAGATACTTTCAATAATAATTAGAATTACCTTCTTTAAACAATATATTGTATTGGTAGACAGTAGAAACGAATTTAATATAATTTTACTTGCACAAAATTAATTTTAACTCTAATTTTACTTGTATAAAATTAAGAGCCATGCATTTGCAAATCGTCCGAGTTAACATAATTACGTTTTAACCATTACAGTACAGCATTATAAAATCGATCGTGTTTAATAAAACGCAAGAAGTAATGTTATTTTGTAAAATACGTGAAAGTACAGTGTTTGGTTATTGCTATATAAATTTGTCCAGAAAATACCATTATCATCAACGTCAATGGACAGACTCGATTCCATCGACAAAATAACTGCTGCAACACGTACAAACGAATTTAGCGCGAATGCTTACGTTGCATGAAGAAGAAACGACGGAACTGCACTGTACATAGTTCGCGAACAAAGGGTTAAGCATTGCATCGCCATGCGTTTCACGTCAATTTCACACGCGATTCCACGTCGTAAAATCAATACGATCAGCTTCTCGTGAGATAAAGAGGTCAAATTTATCGTTCGATGGCTGGTTTTCTCTTCAGCATCCCCCTTGACAATAGTTCTATTTGTTACTTTATCCATTATAAAAATTATCCATATTTGTTATGATCCGATATGAAAATTTTTCAATGATCTCACATACTGTGACAATTTATAGAATATTCAAGAAGAAAAGTATTCTCACTTTCTCACATAGTGCAGAAACGTCTTAAAATAAGATGAACGATACACTTTGAAAATAAAAGCTTCGAGGTTTAAAACGAGCCGAGGTTTATTGTTGTACGATTTTGTTTTACGGAATTATAACGATCCAAGTATCAATAATTTTTCAAACATTGAAAATTGGAGCGATTACGTATATGTAAAATTGTCTATGTTTTAAATTGTCGTAATATCATTGAAAAATATATATACAACAATCCAATTTATCCTCGTTTTAAAGCGAGTAACCTCCGCTTTGACAGTCTTATGTCAATTTTCAGAGATGTTCTTACATCATCCAGCGAGGGTGCTTTTTTTTACGAAAATTGTAGAAATTCAAACGTCTCTAAGAACGTTAAAAAGATTAAAGATTAAAGTCACGGTCTTAAAGATTAAAGTCTCCTCTTCACAACAGTTTTCTAAAACTCGTATGACTTTTCTCGTCATTTCAATTCGAAATATTAACGTTCAATAAAACGACGAAAAAGAAATCATACAGCTCCAAGAAATTGATCTAATAAAAAGACTCCAATCTTCAAAATTACCATAAATCTAGTCGTAAAAAAATTCCAGCGATTTAAATTTTCGACAACAAAAGTATTCTTGCTTTTCCACTTGCTGCACGACGTAAAGACATCTCTGGAAAAAGAGGTTATTCAAGCAGAGATTCTGCATTTTAGAACGAGGCCAGCTGAATCATTTTACGATTTTCTTTTCGAAATTTAAACAGTTCAAGAGCATAGACAACTTTTCGTCAAATGTGCGAATACTTTTGTTAACCCCTGTAACGTAGACTCGAGTGGCGATATTAAATTTCCCGTGGTTGCCATCGACTCGCGACATTTAAATTCGCGGCGAGTCGTGATTGCCGTGCCTATCGACCGTGGAAGCTTGATTTCGCTGATTCAATTGTTCCTGCTGGACCCTCGTCGCAGCCACGAGAGCGTTCCATCTTCAGCCCATCCCGCTGCTGTTTTCGCTATCTCTTTTATCCTCTTACATCTTGGCCCTCTGACCGACGTCTTCGACTGCGGGACCCTTCACTCTCTCTCTCTCTCTCTCTCTCTCTCTTTCTCTCTCTGTCGACCTGGGAACTTCACGCTCGTTGACTTCGCCCAGCTCAGCGGCCTGATATCGCGCGAGATCCCTGCGCGCCGCTAGATTTTTTAATTTAATTCCTATTCAACGATCCTATCCCGCGAGTTCTCGCTTTCCCTTCGATCCTCTCTTTTTCGAGGATCTTCCCTCGTATCACCCGTCCTCGCCGCCATCTTGGTTTGTATTGAATATCGCTGGAATATTTACGGCTCCGCGGTGGTGATGAAGGTTGAGACGTGTATTGAAAGTGGAGTGCGAAGTTCTGAGCTTCGTCAGGTGATTCAGAACATGTTTGTTAAGTAATTGAGTATTTTAGTATTTTGGCGTCTGAGTAGTTTGTACTTGAGTGTTTGAGTACTTTGAGGTGGTTAATGTTAGAATTGGGTTTGTTAATGTTCCTTCTTTTTTTTTTTTTTTTAATTCCAGCGATTTATTTCTAATCGCGCTATATGAGGATTTATCCAAATTTGTTAAATCCAAGTGCTGTGTGTTATCAGAATTATGTGAGAGTTGACTGTACCAACAACTAGAATACGAAAACTTGTATTAGAAAAATTAAAGGGCAGGAGAGAAATTACAATGAAAATATTTTACGAGAGATTATTAATAGTGTCTAAAAGTGTCATCAATCTTCAAATCTAATCTGAATTTGTGAAACGTTACGAAATTCGTCATTGTTCTAACGGTAATTAAGTAAAATTGTCATCTTCAAAGGAACAGCTATCGTGACATACCATATCGATTACGTTCCAATTATTCGTAAAATACATTGTGAAATCTTTTGATACGCTTCTCATCGAGATAACGGTAACGACCGTTTAAAGAAGCAATTAATTGTTCGAACACAAAAAGATAATAATATGACAGAGGAAGTGGAATAATGATATTCAAAATGTTGCTTTGTAAGATCCCCTCGCTGTGAAATATAAAACAGCACCAATTAGAATTTATTACAGCTGGACGACAAAGGAAACTGCGGCTATACTCGGAATAATCCAGTTACAAACAACAAAGAAAACAAAGGCTGCCGTGAATGTTAAAGGAGGGAACGTTAAATGCGCCGGTTCATTTGAAATGTTCATTAAAAGAAACAGAAAAAAAGAAAAATTCAGGAAAAGAAGAAGTAATTCTTTGAACGGATTTCATGCTACCGATAAATATTACAATTCATCATTTATGCGTCACGTCATTCGATTATTCGGAACATCTTTACGTACAAGCTCAATTCTTTTGCTGATTCAGGTTTTCTTTAAAAGTTTGGAGATTTCTATCAACGATACTACTGTTCGCTAAATCAAATAGAGAACTTTCTTCAGGAGAAGAGAATTTAGAAGATAAATTAGAAACATACGGAAAGATGGGCGTTAACATCTAAATGATCAAGTTATCCTAAATCTTTCTGTCGCCCTCAAGTTCCGCTTAATTCAATCTAGAGTGTTACAGATCTGTTTTAAACAGATTCAGCTTTCGACTCGACGTCAGCTCTCTGTCACAGGAATACTCGAGAGTCGCGCTCGACATTTTTAAATTGCAAGTTGAAAGACGAAAGAACGAGACAATTGAAGACGGATTGAAACCTGCGAAATTGAAAATAAACGAGCCACGAGTGCAACAAACTCAAATGATGGCATTTGAACGCGGAGAAGAAACGTTCCAACGATGCACACGAGAAGTCCCTCTCACGGAACGACAAGATCGTTGGGCGGAGTTATCAGATAAAATGATTGCTGACAGAGCGACGAAGGCCGCTGCACGCGCGGACGCTGCGTCGGAGAATCGAGCGTAGGTTACCCTGGTCTCGATATCGAACAGATAGGACTTCACGGTTCAAAGGGCTCTCGAGGCGGGCACGAGGAGGGCGGAGAAGTGACCCAGAACCGAGCTGACGGCGGGTT
This sequence comes from Tetragonisca angustula, assembly GCA_036937485.2. Lineage (NCBI taxonomy): Eukaryota > Metazoa > Arthropoda > Insecta > Hymenoptera > Apidae > Tetragonisca > Tetragonisca angustula. The sequence goes on along the minus strand of JAWNGG020000034.1, from coordinate 1,039,308 downwards.
CTAACGCGAAAATAATGAGACCTGTAAACCGGAAGCTGCTCGATATCGGCGACAAGATCTCACGTGCACGTACCATCTATCTTCACCGCTATCGCTCCGCTGTTCTAAATACGAACGCGTGTGTATCGTTATGTGTATGCCTGCGCGATCGTTTCCCCATCCTGTATTTGCACATGCCAGCTACTCGTCTCCGATTCGATGACGCTGCTTGCAAACTTCTACGTGGCCCAACGACGAAGATGTACGAAATACAATTTTGGAATAAAATTTTCGGAACTGATTAATCAGAATTTTGTACTCGCGAGATATTTGATCTTGGAAGCTTTCAACAACCAAAGTCTAGTCATTGAAAATTTCTACGTGATCCAGTGATGATGATACACTTGCAAACTTCTACGTAGTCCGATGACCAAGATGTATGACGATTTTTGTACGAAACACGATCTTGAATTGAAAGTTATTAAGATCGATCGATCAGAAGTTTGTATTCGTGAGATATTTGACTTTTAGAATTGTCTTGGAGCTTCTAGATAATTCAACAACGAAAATTAGTATTAGCATGAAAGTTTCTAGATAGTCTAATGACGAAGATATGCTGCTTGAAAGTTTCTAGATAGATCGGTGACCTAGATGTACAATGGTTTTTATACGAAATACGATTTTGTGATTGAAATTATTGGAACTGATTGATCAGAATCTTCTATTCGTGAATTAGTCGATTTTTAACACCGTTCGGAAGCTTTTGGATAATTCAATAACGAAAAGATATATCATGAAAGCATTCAATGACGAAAATGTTCTCCTTGGAAGCTTCTACGTAATCCAATGATAAAAATAAATAATGTTTTCGTACAAAATACGATTTTGGATGGAAATTATCGATCAGAATTTTATGTTCGTGTACTATGCGATCTTTAGCACAGTTTGGAATCTTTTTAGATAATTCAATGAAGAAAATGTGCTCTTTGAAAGCTTCTAGGTAGTCCAACGACGAAAATATACTCTTTCGAAGTTTCTACGTAGCCCAATGACGAAAATGAACAGTGATTTCTTCATGAAACACGATTTCTGGTTAAAGTCGTTGGAACTGATTGATCAGAATTTTCTATTCGCGAAGTATTCGATCTTTAGGATTGTTTGAAACCTTTTAGACAAATCAGTGAAGAAAGTAACTATACTCTTTATAGACCCTTATTTTCAATAGAAGCAAAAATGTACGATGTATGGTTTTGTATCAGATCGTGGATTTGGACTAACTTAACTTCTATGCAACCCCTTGATTTTCCATGTTTTTATTATTATACAATTATTATACAATTATTTCCTACCCGAAGTAAAAATCTACATATACATTAAATTCTCTGGTGTACAAGTTTGACAAGTCATCATTTTGTTCAACATGTACGAACAGATGCAAATGTAGATGTTTAGAGCACGTTATATTAAATATCGTTTTCATTTGTCGATACAATTTTCATGTGTTAATAAAAAAATCTTTAAACATCAGCTACTTGATGAAACAAAGATTCTTTTCTGAATCATCGAACCAAGCAGCAAGAAAACCCTTCGAATTCATCTGTATGAAATATCCAAAAACACCTGAATCAATTTAAACGTTTCGACGGTACCTGAACTCATTCCGGATTTACACGCGCGTTAAAAGATCCTTTCGTCACTGTAGCGTGCGTTAGACGATAGATAAAGTTTGGATAGCCGGTTGTAAAAAAGGAAATAAATTTCCCATCCCCTCGCCTCCTCCTGTTCGTCCTTCTTCTATCTCCTACAGATTTAAACTTGCAATCTTGCAAACTCCGTGGGGTTTTATTTCACCGGTCCGTTTACGAAAGCTAGGGACACGAGAATTAAAACTTGTCAACCCCCCTTCTACCCCCCTTTAGCAGCTTTGCAACTTTCCTCCCAGATAACACCGCCGTTATCAATCTTATCCCTCCCGTGTCGAAGAATCACAGTTTACGGGCTTGTTTACGTTAGGGTGAAGACGATTCCGGCCATCTTCGCGTGTTTCTCCAGGGCGAACGGTCACGGCCGTGTAAGCACCGTGCTCCTACCTCCGCTGTTTGCGCGTACAACAAGCTGCTTAACAAACACGTACACGCGTACACAACTAATCCATAATCCTCCGTATCTATGCTGGGCAAACAATATCGCTACCGCGCAACACGCTCGCGTTCTCCACCGTTTATTTGCAGAAATGTTACGCGAGTCTAATAACTCTGCGAGGCGTAATCGTTTCCCCTGCGATTGTTGATGAAGTTCTGATGGAGGGAAATTAAACAAGGATCCGTTTGCTGTCGAGCATTTATTTTCTAAAATCGAGAGATTTCTTTTTTTTTTTTTTTTTATTGAAAGAGAATTAATCGAAATCGTCTTGTTTTATTTATTCGTCCCTGTGATTCGAAGCTCTGCGTCTCTTTACTCGCAGAAACGTCGAATGCTCTTACCTCGAACGAAGTGAGACATATTTGTTTGTTACTCCAGACTTTTTGAAATTGTAAAATTCCGCTTGTTATTCTCGTGTTTGCTTTCTGGTTGAAATTACACGAGAACAATACGCACGTAAGGCTCGTAAAGTCGTGCGATTTAGCATCGAGCTTCGGTATCAATTTGGTGTTCCTTGTCGCAGATAATAGCGTTCGCCGGGTTTATTTACTGCGCGTTTTATCTGAATGGGTTGCGAGCTCGAAGGGGGCTAACAATAAGCGCGGTTCGACCCCACGAACACGAACGACCGCGTGCCGATGCTGGTATAAGTGCACGTCGTTCAACTGTGCACGCAAGCAACACAATCCACGAGGTTCATACAAGGTGTTCCAATCATCATAAATAACCGAAAAACGTGTGATTAAAATTAGAACACGTTTAGTCCAGTGCGTGTCTCGTAAATTTTCAAACTCGACATTCTCTAAAACCGAAAGCCACTAGATAGAAGGGATTACTATCCTCCGACGTGGTTACAAAAAATATTTTCATTACAGCATCTTTATTACGAATATAATATTTATAATTATTAATTATTATTTTATATATGTAATATTATTGTAAACGAACGTGTGTTTATTTCTTGAGTTTTACATCTCAGTTTCGTTATCGCAAATTCTCATAGTCACGTATGAAAATATGAAATTTGACGTATGTGAATCCAATTGGATATCGAGTGCAACTATTTTTCGTAATCGCTTTTTCAGTCATTGCGTTGGCTAAATAGCATGGACATGTAGCTAACTTCATTCTGTAATCTGTATTCTGATCAAGCTTGTTTTCGAGAAAGAAAGCGTACAATTTCATTCGACGTCTGTTTGACGTCAACCTCGAAACGGGAAATCAGAAATCACATTTTATTCGTACTTTGTTGTACCTAAGGAAAAAAAAATGTGTACCGCGAAGAAATCATCAAATTTCGGTGGTGTCAGAACTGATAAGATCTCCGGTTCTTGGAACATTTTCCCAAGTACCTTTTTGACCGCGAAGTTATCAACAAAACTATCGATACATTGTCCGATCAAGTTTTTAAAAATTTTTCCTCCAAAACACACGCGCAAAGAAAAAAAAAAGAACGTAGTTAATTTTTCGCCAACAAATGGCTCGAATGTATCGTAACGACTATAAGAACACCCTGTACGTTGTTAATAATGGCGAATTCCAAGAACTGAACAGTCCGTGCTCCACCGAAATTGCCCTGAACAATGGCCCTGAAACCATCCAGCATTTTTCCCCGATTTTCAAAGAGAAATCCCTCTCCTCCATCTGCGGGAACGCCACCATCTTACACCAGCCATTCTCCACAGCCATTAACCCCGGTGGTAACAATCTGAGCTGATAATCGCGAACGGGCACGCTCGCCTAATAATTTCGAAAGGGACGAGCAGTTTACGAGGGCGTCCACTTTTGCTTGTCCGAGCTTCGCGCAAGGAAATTGCCGTTCTTTCGAGCGCCGGACTCGATAAGATTTATCGTTCGCGGATCCCCTAATCAATCGTTATCGTTCGTTGCTCGCTTAAACGAGCCTCCAGCTTTCGGACGTCGTCGCTTTTGGGACAGTTCCAGATCGACGATTCCTCCCTTCACGGTCTTTCCTTTCTTTCTTTCTTTTTCTTTTTCTTTTTTTTTTCGCCCGGAGGAGAACAGATCCGGGGAAAGTGCTGACTCGAACGCTCGCCGAGAGAGGGTAAACAGGGAATCCGGATGATGTATTTACTGGATCCGAGGTATCCGCGAGCGGATGAATTTTCGCGGGAATTCAGCGTGCATGGTTCATTCAGCGATGAAACATTGACTGCGCTTTGTAACGTTTTCGCGCGGGTTGCGACATTGTTTGCGAATACGCATTACTCCCGTTTCGACGTTGCGATCGAATCAAAGCTAAGAGTAACTGATGAAAATGCTTATTTATCGTTCGCTTCGTGTCTCTACGATCGTCCGAGTACTTTCGTAAGAAAAATTTCCGTTTCGTCTGCTTTTCCAAAATTATCTTCTCACGGTAGAATTGTCTACATGTTCTCGACAGGAAGCTGTGTCATCCGACCGAGAGCAAATTCAGTTGTTGGAAATTCGTCGAAGAAAATCTCCTTCAGTTGCCACGTTAAAAATTTATTTTATTCGCTTCGAAGAATACGCAAATATCCTTCGCCACTCTCAATTAAACCCACACTTTCATCAATTTAATCAACTCGTTCCACGTTCTTAATTTCGCTATCCCTTCGGCTCTTTATCCGATTATCTCTTCCGCGAGAGAAAAATTATTTCCGAATTCCTAGCCGTTCTCAACATTCTCGTTCAAGTTCCAAGAAAACTCTCTTTACCGTCACTCGACATTTCCTCTTAATTTCACCTCTCGTTGTTGCTAATTAAAGCGAGAAACAGAGAGAGAAGGAGAAACGCATTCCCCAAGCGAACGTTTTCCACGAGACGCGGAAGACCACTCGTCCCCCGCAAGATCGTTCCTTTTCGCGTCTAAAATCACAAAGTACCGTCCGACGCCAAATAAAACAATCCGAGTCGCCGCACCGGCCGCAAGACCCGCTCGTTCGATTTACTTACGCTGTGCCATTTCGTTCAATTAATACGTCTCGCCCGGACGATTTTAATCAAAAGCTCCCGGGGAAGCTTCGTTACTTCGGACGACGGGGAAGCGGCGGGGCGGCGACAGGGATCGATCGTCACTCCTGTGCCGGTGAGAGGCTATCCCGGATATTTTCGCGAAAATTCGTCGGAGAATTCGCCGTCGCTGTGCGGTCCAAGTAATTTGTCGACTCGGACGACATGTTGCGCGCGGGCAAGAAATACCGTGATCACGGCTCGATACCTCTCTCCCTCCCTCTCACCACCCCACGGACCGGTATTCGACGAATTCGAATCGATGCCGCTGAAATTTCCACCGCTTGCGCGTCTTTGTGTGTGTGTGTGTGTGTGTGTGTGTGTGTACGTCCGATTCGAGGGTGGTGAACACGCCGACGTTCGATTCCCCGACGTTCGGCGTCGCGTGTGTTACGTTTTCGTGCGTCTGCATATTTCCGACAGAGGCGGCCAGGCCCGGGGCTCGCCTTTCACGTAGCCGCCGCTGGCACGCGACGAATGTTAAAAACCTCCTCGACGGTATTCCTGCGAGGCACGCGACCGACGTGCGGGACCGCAAACGGGACAGAGGGGGCACAACCCCCGGGATGGCGAACGAGGAGTTGACGTTTGACGAGACCGCGGACGACGAGATGGTTGAGACGACGAATTGAACTGGGGGATTTTGCGGTTGAGTTGTTCGAGACGAGTACGATTGTCACGGCAGGCCGTTTCTCGAATCGCGTTTTAATCGACGGTTAATAACGCGTTGGAGGATCCTGCATCTAACAATCGGTTAGACGAAGAACGTACCTCGCTTGCGCACATCCCCGCGTTCTTGCATTTTGACGATTTAATTAATCGGTTTGGTCGTTCGAAGCAAAAATTGGTGAATTGACGAGTTGATCGTTACTTGTTTCGTGAACACGGCGACTGATTTGTTCTACTCTCGACCAGGGGTAATTGGAGGGGGGGTCTCGATACATCTGCTTTTGACGCTGGAACTATCGACGACTGAAGCATAAAATTTCTGTCGGAAACATTGGAGTAAAAGGAATAGAGAAACTTTGTAACACAATCTTGTACACGCAGAAACTTTTGTTTGTACATTTCACGAAAAGTCATTTAAATTTCTAAAAATACATTGCTTTACATCTATGAAATTTCTAGAACAATTATAAATCCGTCGTTTCGACTATTTTGATAGTCGTAGTATTAACAGTAAAACTACCGATACCTGACGCAGTTGTAAAAATTATGTGACAGTTGACAAATATTTTGTTGAAAAAAGATCGAAATGTACAAAGGAAGACAAAGATAGTTTTTATAAATAAAAGAGTATTGTGATATATTAGATTCGTTTGCATTACCTCGACGGTGATATTAAGGTGATAATTATTTAGTTGATTATTCTTTACAAATGAATTAAATAATTTTGCAGGTTTCCTCCGGTTAGATTAAAAACACATCTGTATTAAAATAATTAATATTCCATTGTACATCGCAAGTTCAGTATTTTCTGTGATAATGAATAATTCTTTTAATGTGGTATAAATATATATTCATATTAATGTTAATGTACATTAATAATCATATTAATTATGATAATTAACACAACTGGTTAATTCCACGTTATACTTTAAATTTCTATTTTCGTTATTAAACGGCACAATTATAGACAGCATTCATTCATCAGGATACTATCTGTTTCTCTGTTCAGCATCGATCGATTGTACATTCTTCGCTGCAGATGATGTAAAAAAACCAGTTTCCATAATATTCTGAGAATTCATTGCACAACCGAATGAGTGTTATCCTCTTTGAATCTCCAAGAAATTAATACACCTCAGATTAGCTGTATAACATTCTAAACTGTTCGAGTCGTTCAATTTTTCCATCACGTTCAACATTTTACTCACAGATTACTCCCCCTCTCTCCCTCCACCCCCCCCACCCAATGTACATTAAAAATCAACCAAACCATCGAATTTCATTCTTTCGCTCGAAGAACGAAACGTTTCCCCGCTGTTTTAGGGGGGGGGGAAATCTCGGTTTTAATAGCGCCAATGGCCACCGCTCCGGGTATTCGAATAACAATTGAAAAACCTCTGGCTGGTGGCACGCAGCGCGAGATCGTTCCCAACCGCATTACACTTATAACGCTACATTTATCTTGGTAATGCTTCCGTTTCAACGGGCTCTATTATTTCACGCTCGCGCCGCGCCGGCAACCGAGCTTTACGGTTTATCAAGCTGCAAAACCCTCTTAAATATTCAGCAACGTTCAGCAGGGAAAAAGCCTGAAAAACGCCGAGGGACAGGCAGAGGAATTGAAAATGTAATTACCCGTCGTTTCATAAATAATAACGCGGATGTGGTGGGAGGTCGGCGTCGTCGTTGAAAACGATGAAATTTCGCGCGAACGTTCCGTTTTTGTCCAGTAGGCTGGCGCGACTTGACATTCCCGGCCAATGGTCGACGAGGTCGGTCGCTAATTTTTGCGAAACCCCGCGGGACGTTTAAACCTGTTTAAACAAATATCCATCCCCGTGGCAATGCACGGGGAATTCCGCGGGACGTAATTGTGCCAATTTGCCCAGTGGATTCCTGGCCCCTCTGCCCCTTTATTCACCGATATAAAATTAATTGTCGATCCGCTCGCCGATTGTTCACTTCGACCGCTTAATTATCAGTACGGTTGAATATTTTATCTGGCCTGAATGAATTCCCTGTTACGTAGGGGTGTGTGTGTGTGTGTGTGTGTGTAGGGGGGGGAGGGGGTGAAACTACAACAATTACGTTGCGTTGCGTCTACTTGAATATTTATGCAACTAGAACCGTTCCGTCGCTGCCATTCGGGTTAATCGAAAATTTCCAACGCCGGTTCTCCGTAATTCGCGCCCGAGACCAGACGTTTCACCGCCAGTGGTCTTTTTTCAGCGACGTTTGAAATATCATTTGCTCGCGTTATATTTGTTTCGCAGTTAATTTCATTACGTGCGCGGAATGAAGGAGCGTGTTAAAAGAGTTAAAAAAAAGGTGGAGTTTCTGGCGAACGAACGAACTCTGAATTGTGTAAACGAGAAATAATTGGCAACTCGTTCCTATTCTTACGAGCTCCACAGTGGCACGTGGTTTCGTGCAGATTATCGGCGATTGTGAAATATTATTCCGTACGAGATGGATGAAATACCGCTTTATTATTCAAATAGTGTGCAATTTACGACGTAGTTGCCAACCTGGAAAGAAACTACAGATGGAACCACAATTTCATTTCTATTGGGTAGAATTTACAAGAATACAATTGAAAGAAACAATTGATACCTAAAAAAATGCAAAAGAGATTCGTACAGAAATGTATAAAATTCAAGCAAGGTAGAGTGATTGATAGACAAAACGAATTAAACGGAAGGAATAAAAATTTCAAACGCGCGAAAGTTTTCTGAAAACACGTTTGAAAACAAAAATTTTATATCCAACAACTTCTCAATTCTTCTTTTTCCTCTTCTTGTTATTACATCGAGATCCTGGCATCGCGAATCGCACTCGCGCGCGACAAATTCGCGAGAAACGACGTACGTCAACTTAATCCTGGATTAACGACGAACCTGAAGATCTCCCGGGGAAAAGCGTCCCCGTTTCTAAAACTCATTTCTATACTCCTGTTTCCACCCGTAAGCCTCCAATAACGTCCGAAAGAGGACTCAGAAACTTAATCACAAAGCTTCGGCCCCGGCTCTTTTTATTTCGGTCGCGTTTCGAACTTCCCGAGGCCGCCGCTCCCCAGAGCAACCCTTGGCGCCCCGAACTCCACGACCAATCTCGTCAGATATCCCTGCCTCTCACGTCGGAAATTTCCAAATATCAAACGAATCCTTCCTCCCTTTGCACATTTACCTCCCAGAGAAAACCACGGTCGTCGACTGCCGCGTTTCGGTGTTTCCCGATTTGCAGAAAGGATCTGTGGAAAAAAAAAATACAAGAAACAAAACAAATGAAATCGTTGAAGTAGGCAACGAAACAAACACAGACGTTTCGGTGGTTTCTCGTCCCGCGAAACGAGAGTCGATTCGGGGCCAACGTTACGCGAAAATTATGTTCGAACGCGTTCGGGCGGTCGCGGGGGACAAAGGTGGCACAAAGGCTCTCCGATATCGTTTGTTTTCGAAACGCTCCAACAATTTTCGCGATATCGCCGGCTATTTTTCCAGCTACTCCGCCCGACGTCTCTGCGACGACACTTGATTCGCTCTCGCCTGTTCGTTACTCGCTATTCGTGCAATCAACTATTCCGCCGTGTATGGTGAATAGACGAGTTTTGTAACTTCGTTACGTGCTGTAACTGCAGAAGCAGATGCGTTCGAACGCGAAACATGGTGTCCCTTTCTTTTTTTTTTTCTTTTCTCTTTTTTTCCAGAATTTTTACGGCCGGCTTCGGTGACCGACAGACACGCGCGAAATTATTTGGCTGAATCATTTGTCAAAAAAAAAAAAAAAAAGGACGACGTATATTATTTAAAAATGAAAAATTATATTTAAAATAAATTTTTATAATAAAAATAATAAAAATTCGAAAGTAATAAAAATTAAAATAACAAATTCTTATACTAAAAATTTTGTAAATTTTTTCATATTTAAAATAAATTTTCGAATAAAATTAAAAATACGCGTATACTGTAAAAGACACTGTGTGTCATTTATATCGAAATACAATCGTTTCAATTTTTTCTTTTTCTTTTGAAATTGGTAAAAACACACGAACTTATAGTGAAATTGATATTCTTGGTACCTTTATTATGTTATTAGGAAATTCTGAGAGACAATGTTTGACACGATAATGGGAAATAATCGGGCAGAATAATTTATTACGTGACAGAGTTGTTCCATCTGGTTCGACTTGTTAAAAACGAAGAGAACAATTACAGAGAATTTGACGAAACTAGAACAGCGTGTTTTAATCAATTGTCGATACCGAGATATCGCGGAAGAGAAAGAAAGCATCGTTACGAAAGGCACGATGCCCGTCATTCGGACGAGACAGCATGTAAAATATCCTGAGTGGAAGGAAGTTTTAAATTATGCGACCTGTTGGCGACAGTTCTTTAGATGGCGGTTGCACTGATAAACACAAAGTCCCTTTCGAAACAATACATAGCACACATTTCGATCGACATCGAGCTCTTCTTTATCCAGGTCACCTGTGAAAAGTGCAACGGATCGATCGTTCGATTTACTTTTTCTTCGTAATCAACAAGAAATATATACGATCGTCCAAATGATAAATAAAGACGACAATAAAATACTGCACGAAGTTAACAATAAAACTGAGATGAACGCTAAACGCGATGCTAATGACGAAAGAGTTTAAAGTACCGCTGTGAAAAAAATACTGCATCAGATAAAAAAGCGAATGTAATGTTACTGGCTCTTTCATATTACACGTATATCCCTTTTTCGAGGGAATGAATATTCATGTAGGTATATTTGAATAAAATGTGAAATATATTCCGTGTCCACGAAATATCATTTTTACTCCCATATTTTCTTGTAAAATTATTTGACAATCTCTCTCACATAATAAATGATCTTGTAATAACATGTTGTAGGTACATGTTGTTTCTTATGAAAAAGTATGTCGACATATCGAGTTCGATACTTTTAAGTTTCAAATAACTTAAGAGACTTCGTGATTGTGCTTTGATTTAAATTTAAAACCTCCAATATTGTTCAACGATTCCCCAATCACTATTAATCTTCTCACAAGAAAATTCTCTACATTACACCTAAATTACATCGTTACTATTGTAGCAATAATATTGCTTTTTTTTTATCAAAAAATACACTAGCAAGTCAAGAATTTTTAAATTTCAAACAATCCAAGAGACTTTACGATCGTACTTTAATTTACACTTTATTCAATTACATTTCATTTCATTTACTGATACAAATGATACATCTTCGGTATTATCTAATTTCCTAGTCACTTGACAAATTGATCACTCGCAAGATAATTCTTTACAATAACAACAACTATTATTGTATGAATTTAATAAACGTTGCCATCTAGTGACAATAATTTAACTTATTATAACATGATCTATATTCTAGTTAAATATATTGACATTTAGTGTGCCTATTGTTAAATTTCATTATAGATTGAAACTGTATTAACTCTTGAGGAAAAGAAACTTTTGTACAGTATCAAAAAAAAAAAAAAAAAAAAGAAAGAAAGAAAAAACGGTGTTACTTACAATATCTTACTAATAATATCGTTGCTGCTATCTGTACGTAATTATCTAATGATTCTATAAAACGTCGAGTTATGTTGCCACGTTCATTACCCGTACACACGGCATCATTGACAGGGAGAATCAACTACGGCGATTAATATCGCGGTACGAAAACTGTTTCGCTGCACGTGAAGTGGCTTAATGGAATCGCGATAATTAATGGAATTATCACGCAGCCTGGCTGTCTGAAGAGTTTAATCCTTCCGGAAGAGGAACCTCCGCGGCAAATTCATTGAATTCCCAACAAAACTACGAAATGAGACCGTGGTTCGAACGTAGGCGGAGAAAGAGAGAGAGAGAGAGAGAGAGAAAGAGAAACAGGAAGGCAAAAAAAAAAGAAGAAACGAAAATATAAATTACCTTTTTCACGAATTCACGGTTATAGGAATTTTTCTCTTTCTTCCTTTCTTTCTCTCTCTCTCTCATTCATCCCCTCTGTTTTTCGGCAATGGAATAATTGCATAGGCGTTTCATAACCGTAGAGCATGCTTCTCCTTTTTTTTATTCCATTGTGGATAAAATAAAACACGAGGGCTTTTGTTCGCGTGCCGATCGATGAAAAACAGAACTCGGTGAAGAGACACGTTCGAAATATCGTCTCGAAACAATTTCGAGATAAAATGTCTTGTAAACGGATGATAAAAATGGATCTGTAATCGTATCGTTAGACGAAGCAAGGAAGTCTTCAACGTGTTTCCTTTTTTTTCGAGCTCTTTTCAAGCAAAACTACTTAATTACACAATTTACTTACCAACGAATTTCCTCTTCAATTGTTCGTAGAAATTTAAAATTTCCGACTTTTCAATTTATTCGTCCCGAGAATCAGTAGAGTATCATGTGCGAAATATTATAATAATTATCATCACAGACTATTACAATAATTTCTAGTAATTGGAACGTTCTCAATAGAATACTGAGAATTATTGAAATACTATATTATATCACAGAATATCTAGACCCACGATGATTTCTGAACCCTCTGAAAAATGTCAAATTTTCCAAAATCAGTAACGATCTTGCAACACTCCACACACAAGAAATATTTCACTGCGGAATATTCAGAGGCGTTCCTCTCTCAAAACTGACTTTTATCACCGAGACCATTCTCGCGTTCAACGTGTTCAACTTTTATAAGAGAAGGAAAAAAGAAAAAAAAGAGGAAAAATGGTGGAATCACGTGGCTAAAGAATAATACATTCACAGGGGTGGTATTAACGCGAAGGTTCTTGCCGAGCACGCGAAATCCATATGGATGTAAAGTTTCTTTGATCGATTGCTAATATTGCCCCCGCGGCTATCTATTACTCGAGCCACGAATATTGCGCATAATACGTGGATATCGTACTTGGTATCAGCTCGATGACTTCCGCCCTCCCGGATCTGCACACGATCCTACCTACTCGATACCTACCGTGCTCATTTTCATCCAAGAATTGTATCGAATAAGATGCTTGGCAATAATGTAATATCGTAACCTTCGTTTGTTCAAAATAATTTCGCTTGAGTTGATTTGAAGAATGTGACTTTTGAAGATTATTGAGAGAAGATATAATTATCAAGATTTACATATTTGGATATTCTGTACGCACCTTCCTACCCCTCTTAGGGTAGTATCTGCGTTTGTGTATTGTACAAATAAAGAAATTACACGTGTTTGCGTAATTTCTTGTTTTAAATTCTTGTTGAGTTTGACTAGAAATAAGTAATCAGATTTCAAAGAACAGATAAGACTAAAGTGACTTCTAGGTTTGATGAAACGTTAACTAGTAACAATGAAAGAAATTTCAAACAAACTGTCACGAGTTCACAGCTTGAGCTTGAAGGAACGATTAACTTGAATTAATAAATGAAACACAGAATCTTTTTAATTAATTCGAATTGCAACAAAAATCGCACATTTCAGAAAAATTTCGTCATTTACTTCCGACAATCGAGGACAAAGTTGTTTCTACATTTCATTCTACATTTAGGGAACAAATGCCCGCAAGAACGAAACTAAACATCACGTTATTTCTCACAGCTTATTTCTTCGAAGTCACGGAACAATTAAAAGAACTTCGAACGAAACTCGAAAGGACACTTCGTGCTCAGTAAAATGGAAAATTTTAAATTCATAAAGTGGTTTCAACTTATTCGACCAATCTTTACGATATTCTAGCAGGGAAATTTCAAGTATTCCAAATACTTTTGCCAATGCAACGAATGCACGTTTCAGTGAAAAGAAAAGAAGAAGTGAAAGGTAAAAATTTGATTTGAAATACGATGAAAGGATAGAAACAAAAAGCGATTAAACGAAGAAACTGAGCTTGGTTAAAATGATAAAAAAAAAATTTGATCGCGTTCCTTCTTGAGTAACGTATGTTGCTGAAACGCTGTTTCGTTGATGACGATTAATTCTAGCTAAGAAAAATATCATTTTGATGCGATTTTCTAGCTCTAATTCAATCGTCTGGAAGTTGTGCGAAAAGTTGTTGATTAATACTACTTGAGACTATTCTAGTTCCGCGCCGCCTCGATACTTGGGTAACAAGATGCAAATTGACGTAAGAAACTTGCCATTTTGATCTTTCCTCGTTCGAGTTTCTTGAAGTTTCTCGAAGCCACTGTGATCATATTTAACGTCTTCAATTCGCTTTGAATAGCTGCTAACTTGTTGGTGACATTGTTTAGCAATGGTTGAACATAACGGATGTACTTGAATCACCAGTCAAAAGTTTAAAACCAGTCGTATTAATTTAGAATTTGCTTTTAGATTTATTATGCAAAGCAAGATCCTAAATATTCTTCCAAGTTGTGTAATTTGGAATAAAAGAAGATCAAAAGATTTTAACAAACATGAACTAATCGCCCTAGTCGTCTGATATCAACCAATTTGAGTTGTTCTTCAACCTCACAAAAGAAAAACAAAACGTCTAATAGAAATTTTACAACACTGTTGGAACAACATGCTATTCGAAAGTTTCACTAAATCAATTAAAGTCAACTAAGATATGTTGAAAGTTAGAAAATATGTAGCGTACATTACAAATTGTTTTACATTTTTTTAAAAATCTTTATATTCAACTAATATCAGATAGATAATATTTGCACATTATGCAAAAAGTTTCTTAAACAAAATCTCTTTCGAAACATTCGGAAGTTTCTTGCTCAGCACGTAAGTATAGCAGTCTTAAACTTCTGACCGGCAGCGTATGTCTGAGAGCAATTAATTTGGAAACTATTTCAATTTTAACTTCGTGAAATTTTGTTTCTCAAATATTGTAGTTGCGAGTAGTACTCGGTCATACCTTTGTTCTTCCCATCTCGTCTGGATAGTAAAGTTTTACAAAGATTGAAGGAACTGAAATATTTATAGGAATATGATGAATTCTTTGCCGAGCTTCAAAGACAAGTTTCTCGTCGAGCTTCTCGATGAGTATAAAAGACGAAAACGACACAAAGCGATGATATTCTCACGCGTAAATTTTCCTCGTCTCTCGCATGATAAATTTCACCCCCCCCCCTCATATTAGTTTCATCCCGCAAATTCTTTTGAACTGTACTTTAACAGTTCACCGTCTCGCAAATCAAGAAAGAATAATGAGCAAGGCAGCTTTCGTTCTGTAATTTTAGACTTGATAAAAACGGTTGCGAAGTGAAATCGGACAAAAGCGTTCCTCGAGGATACAACTGATAATAAATTTCCCTGGAGGAGCGGTCTGAAGGAAATCATCAGTCAAGCTTCCCATTACCTTCGAAGTTTTCCGTTTAGATGTCGTGCGATTCTTGCGTTCTTCGAAATGAACCACGCTTTTTAGACGCGTTCAATTAGACTGACATCGACGATTCAGGTCCGAGGGTTGATTAACGATTAAACTACGAACAGTAGAATAGACGAAGTTGACAAATCGCGTATAATCTTGAATGTATAATACTTGTTCGATCATTAAAAATTTCATTTTTTTTTTTTTTTTGTCAGAAAGTTTGAATTTTTAGGAATTTTCACGGAAGGTTTTTTTTATGTCTACATAAAGTTAGCTGGCTCTGTATTAAGCAACATTTCTGTATTGAGCAACTCCGTGTTTTACGAACACAATGTTGGAAATTATTGATTGCACTACGCAGTTCAATATTAAAAATTACTGCTAAGTTGAGACTAAAGCTGTAAATCACACTCATTCAAATATAATAGAATTTGATGCTAGAAGTTTCCTCGTTTACAACATATACTTCGAAGATATTTTATTAAGGCAAGTTAATGTATTATATTAACATGATATAATTTAAAAACCAACGTTTCATTCTTTTATTTTTACTCATTCATCAAAATGTTCATCGATCAATCCGCTGAGGATCAGACTGGCTTCTCAGTAATAAATATTCTACAAAATCACATACCACATAATCAAGTGCGTAAAAACTTTTCCACGAGTTAACATTAAATTTATCAGTCTCCACAGAACCAAATAGAAGAAAAAAAAGAAATCTTCGAAAATTTCCTTTCATAACCGCGACATGTAAAAAAAAAAATCCAACTGATTGTCAGAAAAAAATTTCACTTTGAAAACAGAAAAAAAAAAAAGGTAGAATCGCTCTTTACCGGGTCGAAGAACGAAACGAACGCGATAAACGGAAATAGTCACTGAGACCTGCGTTCAGCTCGCGCGTTCGTTCACGGCCAATTGATTTCGGCAACGAGAGACTGCCGGAAGAAGCACCGTGTCGCTCTCATAACCCTAAGGGGGTAAATCGCATTGACATTAATTCCGCGGCAGCGAATCGCAGATAGCAGTCCGCGTTACTCTCGATCGGCCGGACCCGTGTTTCGAGCGACAACGATAATACACAACAATACGAAGCCGTACGGAAAGGCCGGCGTGTACTACACGTCGAAAGGGTTGTAACCGGATATAGGCTAATCTCGTCGCACGTAGGTTTCCTTCCTCCTAGACGTGTGACGCGCGCTGGCCCCGTGCTTTTCGACGACCAGCTCGCGACCAACGGGAGAAATTAAGCGGACGGAATAATGATGCGGGACAACCGATATGATGTAAGCTTCCGCGCGTAGCGGGGGAACCGAAGAAGGGTTAATCTCACCGCGAAGGAACCTCAGTAGTTTAGCCTAGAACTATTTAGAACTGTAGGGGTGGCCACTGGAAAACTGAAGGGTTTGAAAAATTCATTGAAAAAGAAAAATTTTAATTAATAGAAATTTACACATAATATCGAAAAAATTCATTAATTATGTATTTTCAAGTAAAATAATAAAAAAATTAAAAAACGTGTGTTTGTAAAAGTTATTTTTGTTTTGTATCATTCAGTCTTTCGGTGACCTGTGGCTACTTTATAGAAAGATCCTCCGGGACAAAATCGAACGTAGGAGAAAAGGGGGAAATTGAAGAGCGAAAAGCGCAACACCCGGTTCGGGGAGGATGTTTCTGCGTTTTGGAAGAACTGTCGTGTAATTTGGTATTGGTGGTTGAACTGGATGAAAGATTTAACATTAGAAAGGGTTGTTTTGTCGTAGGCTGAGTTAATGGTTTCATTGATAGGTCGTAATGAAATATACGTGCATGTAATGTGTTAGAGATTTCTTGAGTAATTTATATTTAAGACGCGTGTGATTCTTGACTAATGAAACACTCAGTAATTCATTACGTTAAGAACAATACATGGAACGGGATATGTGACTGTTGCAGGAGTAATTATTCTTGATAAATTTTTGTAGATTTCATTTTTTAATACAAATTCCCAAGTTCTGTTGCAGTAGTAGGTTGAGTCAATGATTTCGTTGATAGATTAGAACAAGAAATAAAATACGCGTTCATATAATTACTTAAAGATTTTTATAAGTTATATATTTTAGACAAATGACACACTCAGTGATTCGTTACATTAAAAGTAGTAGAAGTGAAGCGAGATATGAAATTGCAGGGATAGTTGTTATTTATAATATTCCCGTAGGTTTCATTTTCCTTGCATAAAAGTATAAAACTGCATAAACGTTCAGTGTCCAATAACTTGAGATTGGTTAAATAAAGTAATCAAATTCTGAAATTAAACTTCGATGCTTCAACATTGAACAACATGAACAATAAACTATCAAATTCTATCATAAGTCTATTCAAGAGGTTTTCCAAATTCCAAAGTTAAATTTCGAAATTACGATGCTAATTTAATTCCCTAAATTTTCGTTATCTACCGCTTCTTCAAAATTTCGTCATTCCAAGAGCTTGGAACCTACTAAGCTTTTATTATAAGTCTATCGATTCGAGTAGTTTTTAACTAAAGTTAAAGTTGTTGCTTTTCACTGTAATTTGAACGAGTCTTTAAATTTAGCGTTATCAAATTACTATTGAATCTAAAAATTTTGTCATTGAATAATTTAAAATCTGAGCTACTAAATTTTGAAGTTGAATTCCAGAGCTGCCAAATTTCACTACAAATAGAACTTCAGTTCATAATTTGAACGAATCTCTAAATTTAGCGTTGAATCTTAGAATCTCGTCACTGACTAATTTCAAATCTGCGCGAACTAAATTTGACACTAGATCCAGCGAATCGGATAATTACGAATTAAAGTTGCCAAATTTCACGTAAATAGAATGTCATCATAATTTTATCGAGTCACTAAATTTAGTGTTACCGAATTACCATTGAATGTTAAAATTCCGTCACTGATGCAATGAGTCTAGTGAATTAAATAATTGCCCAGATTCTAAATAAAGTTAAATCTCAGAGCTGGTGTACCCTGCATATATAATTATTCAAGATTATGTTCAAATTAAATTTCTACCTTCTCCTTCCTTGCGTCAACTGATAAATAACCGTATCGGTTGCAACTGAAACTTGAACGGTGCCGGCGTCGCATCGATCGCGAGAAACAGAGTCTGGCGTAAAAGTCAATAGCAAAGAAACTCATCGATCTGCGATCTCGGACGTGGCGCGAGAAGGGTTGTTTATCAAAATTCCAGTGTCGCCTCTGCCATCATGTTTGTTCGACGGTTACCACGAGCTCGGATCGCGTCGCAATTAATAACTGTGCGTAGCGCCGTGGGGATGTTTGAGATTTAAACGTGCACGTTTCAGAACGTATACGTCTGAGAAGTTCATTGCGGAAATTAATTAATCGCGCTCTATTTTGCTCGCGCTAGTTTCCTCGCAACAAACATTTCCCATTTTGATTTGCGTGCAGAAACTTTCAAGAAAATACACACGGCACGTTTGTACGGTAGCACGCGAATTAATTCAACAAACACGTTGCAGACACGTTGCATGAATATATTATCTGTGCTCGAAACATTTTGAAATTTCATTAGCGCTATAACGAGAGGTGATTATTTATCATCGTTTCATTGGTAGAGATGAGTCTGGAAATACCTGCATCATGTGGAGATTCTGAGATATCTAGTGCGAGTATTTATTTCTCATGGAAGTATTTGGATAATTGTTAAACTTCGGATTTTTATGCAAATTGTAATTTTACAGGCACGTGTAAAGAAACAGAGATTTCTGCTATTAAAAATTACAACAATTAGTTTAGATATTTTAGACAGTTTTGTAAAATATCTTGCGTGGATCCTGTAGTATTTCATACAAGTGCGTAAGTAGTCTATTTATTGTACTGATAAATCTTGATAGAATCACTCTTTCGTTACATTAACAAATCTCAGTAGAATTCAACTCTTATCATGAAACTGCTCTTCACGCTGCTTATTTAATTCTTTTGCTAGATAGTTCAAAGTAAATATCGTGTGGCTACTATAGATATCTTTCTGGATTAATTTCATATTTTACAAATATTACTGTAACAATTGTATTTCATTACCAATGAAGTTTCGAAAAATTTTGCGGGTCGCTGTACGTCAAACCGCTAGGAAATAAATATCGTAAAAAAACAATATTTGACCGGAATCCATTCCACTTTCCAGTTCATTTTTTTTTTCTTTCGTCAATACTGTGCATTTAGCGAATACTTTTTGCATAAACATTCGAACGGTTTTTCCCGTTTTTCCGCCGAAAAGAGAAAAAATTTCGTTTGAACTTTGCGAGCGGGCGACGTTGTCAAAGGAAGATTTGGAAAAACGTACGGCATCGCCAAACGCGATATTTCTTTCGAGAAGAAAGTCACTCTTGTTACGTCTGCCGAGCTTTCACTCTTAAAATACTTTCCGTGCTTTACGCTTTTCGCCCTCGACGCCTGCCACATTATTTTTTTTTTTTTTTTTTTACTTCATACCGATTCCTCTACCTCTCCCATCTCGATTTCTATTTCTGCCCTTTCTACACATTTCTCCTCTCTTTTTATTTCAACTTTCTTCCCATATTTCTGCTTTTTCCGTTGTTTCTTCGTACGTCCATTGCCTCCCCCCTTTGCACTCCATCACTCTGCGTTATTTCTCTTTTCTTTTCTCTTTTCTGGATTTCGCTTCCATCTTCGCGCTCGAAACTCGTTGTTCATTTCAGCTGAAATACATTCCGATCGAACCGCGTTATACACTGCCGTTCAAAAATTGGAAACATCTTTCCTTACTTTTTCGTTGGAAACAACAAACTTTTTCGTACCATTTTTCGAAAAATAATAATATTAACTTATCGCTAGGTTCTTTTCAGATTATATCTTAGACTTTGTATAGTAACTGATATATCTCAGAATATAAGCTACATTCGCAAATTGGGCTATATCTCAAATTTTAATTTGGTTTTTTATATGTAATTGATTAAATATTTCGGAAATGAAAACATTAACTATCGCTGGATTCTTTTGGGGAATCAGATTTTTGTATCTTGGACTTTGTATATTAATTAATGTATCTCAGAATATAAGTTACATTTGCAAATTAGGCTGTATCACAAATTTTAATTTGGTTTTTTAAATGTAATTGATTAAATATTTCAGAAATAAGAACATTATCATTAGATTCTTTTGGGGAATCAGATTTGCATCTTAGACTATATATTAACTAATATATCTCAGAATGTAAGATTAGACTCTGTCACAATTTTCAAATATAATTGATTAAATTTTCTGGCGTCAGATTACATCTTAGACTTTAACTAATATATCTCAGAGTCAAAATTACATTTACAGACTAGACTCTATCTCAAATTTGAACTTTTCAAATATAATTGATTAAATATTTGAATGCTACAAAATTAATTATATTTTCAGTGTTATAAAAAAAAAAAAAACAAAAAAAAAATAACACCACGGATGTTCGATGAAGTCCATTGTCTTTTTCTGAGATCTCGACGTGCTGTCAATTTTTGAACGATCTAACCTATGACCTGAAAAGAGGCCAGGAACTTGTAAACTCGGGACCGTAACGTCGCGTCGTCAGCAATCGATTCTTCGATGCCACTTTATGGGGAAGGGGGAGGGGACTGATAAAGCGAAGCATCGAAACTATGGGTTCCCGTGGATTGGCCAATCGTTCGATGCTATCGACCGCTCGGATATTTGCCATCGGTAAATATTGCCCTCGTAAAACCACGCTCGACAAAAGCGAGACTTGTTCGATCGCGTGTTTCCCGCGCGATCACGTTACAACACATGTAACGAACATATTTTACGCGCGCTCGAAAAACGATGGCGTGGTTAGAACGTGGATTAATTAACGTTTGTTAATCACCGTGTCGAGCGTTTGCAATTGACTGGTAATTCGAATGTACACGCGCGCATTAAAACGTTCAATTTCGATTCCCCAATGTGTTCTCCAATTTTATCTCAAGGAACGAAAACTAGATGGATTTGAAAATTTCCTTTGGACTTTTCGTAGAAAATGACCCGCGTTGGAATGTTCCAAGGAACAAATTAAAACAAGAAGCAGCGATTCGATGATTAAAAAATCTAACAATGCTCGAAAGTGGACGAAGGGTCGAAAAATATTTCACTCAACTTGCAGCACTCAGTTTCGCGAAACGAGCCAAGACGTCAGTGAAACGAGTCACAACATGGAGTTGATCGACTTGACTCCTCTCGTCGCTTCTCAAACCTGTGCAAACCAACAAACTAGAAACGTAAGAGAGTGATCGTGGGGAAAAGAAAAAAATCGAAAGAGACGACAGGGAAGAAAGAGTAAAGTGAAAGATCGACGAGAAGAATGTTCGATGGTGATTGAGAGAAGAACGAAGAAGGTGGTGAGAGAGGGATGTTGTCGAGCGGTTGAATCCAGTGTCGACGCGTTGATAGAAATGCAAATTCGCGCGGTGACGCGACCCATCGCGTCGCAATCGAGAGGAGAACGAGGGATCGAAGCGGGTCTACTACACGGATACACGGGCTTTCACGGAGCCAATTACACGTGTGATGATCAACACACTGCTATAACGCTATGATTAGGCAGATATGGGTGGGAGAGCGCGAACTGCTACCCGCCTATCGACAGCTTCACCGCCACGAATATCGGCGTCCAATAATAGGCTGGCCTTTGCCGCTGGTTTAAGTGATAAACGAAAAGATCTCTCCTCCGCTTCGAGCCCCACCAGTTTCGATCGTGCCAGTTACATCGTGCTCGCTGAACGTCGTTAAATGTCGAGGAGGTGATTGCAAAAAGCGTTTAGTCGCGGATTTATATTCAGATAATCGAGTTTATTTATTTTTCTTTTTTTTTTTTTTTTGCACGATTAACGCGGCACTGGTTTTGTTGTCGCGCATGAACAGATACAATGGAATTTATCACTGAAAATTTTTGCGAATGGATGGAAATATTTTAGTTTCATTTGATTTGTATACGGACCTTTACGATCAGTGATTAATTGAACGAAGAAAAAGAAAACGCGCAAAGTGCAAAAATAGCAATGAGAGATATACAATGAAAAATGAGTTGCAGGTGTTTGTGCAAGCTTACAGATTTATACGAACTCAACTAAAGACATATCCTTTTATGACAAAAGATGATCATAATGAGATTTACACTGATATCTTGATCATTCTGTATATTTTGTGCATTCTTGAAATTGTACCAAGAAAATATTATATTATATTATATTGTAATAGAATTTCTATTAGATAGATGAATTTTGCAATGTTATAACATTACATTATTATTATAATATTAATATTATATAATTATATAATATATACAATATTATATTATTAATATTATATTTTGCGATGTTTGCCCAGAATATGTTCGAATCTAAGATAACTGAAGAAGCTCAAGATTCACATTCACACTGAAGAATCTAAAGATTAAAAAAAGTTTCGAACCTGATAATACGCAGACACGTCTGAATCGAAAATTTCAAAATTACTTCCCGCGCTGTTCGATCGTTTTCCAAACACGCTCGTTGCACGAACATCCGACGAACGCCCGAGTTTTCTATTCTCGCGCTTGATCCCGTTGAAACTGGAACATCCCGCCCCGGACTTCATTTCGATATTATGAGAAACCGATTTTATTCGAGCTGGCTTTACGTGCACGATGACGATTGTTCGAGCTGGTTGGACGCAACGTGCGCGACACTCGCGACAAGATGCCGATGTCAGTAACGACACGCTCTCACGCTCTTTTCCATTCTGCCGCGATAGCCGGATATTGTACGCTCGAAAACGAGCAACTTAGAAACGCTGGATATTCACCTATATACCGTCGCGCTGTCTGGAGAACGTGCGCGTGCGACAAAAATTTTCATCGCGACACGCTTCGAGTTAGTCTGCGACCGTATGAAATATGTAAACCATGTGTATTTATAAATTATTAACTTATAATGCAAGCCTGACCGCTATTGCCGGCACTTTAACTTATCATTATTAATTTTGATTTCCCTATTTAATTTTCATTAAATTATATAGAATTTTTTTTATTAATTTTATTATTTATATATATATTTAATATAAATAAATTATATATAAAGTATTGATTTAATTAATAATTTAACTGCAATTATATTACGCGAGTTTGTGGCCATTTTTATTTCGAGGACATCACAGGGTCCATTAACTTTGGACTGACATCAGAAATTTAAACTTCACGTTTGTTTAATTTTGACAATATTGAAACGAAATATCAATACTAAAAATGTAAGATTTATCAAATTCTATTAATCCAACATAGAGCTAGACATTTGTCAACTATTTATTTACTATTTATCGTTGTATAGAAACTGTTGTTCCATTTTTTGTATTCAATCACTGGGTGGAACACAGTTAATTACAATGACTTTATTAAACTTTATTAAACTTCCTGTATCTGCAAATGAAATAACTCGTGTGACGTTTTCTCACAATCAGTGGAACTCGATTTTGTCCCAAGAAACTGAACTCGTAAATTATCGCGTTTTTAAATATAAAACGTTGCTTTCTCAAAGAAGGTAGCCAAGATCTGTCAAACAGATGTTTGTCGTCGCCTCTCACGCGCAAACGTTGCGAAATATTCCCGTTCAGGGCGTGAAACAAAATATTTGCAACTCGCGCGTGTAACCAGGGCATTGTTGCAGATTCGCGAAACGTAAGAGTTATTGGAAAATTTTGCATTGCATGGCGTGTCATAAATCTAGGACGAAGACGACATATCCGATAAGAATCGATCAGCAACCATCACTCAATCAACTCGTATATAATTCTCCTATCTGGTATAAAATTCGTTTCTCGTGTACTTACGGACAAGTGAGACGAAATGAAAACTGGAATATTTCACGGTTGCATTTGTGGCAACAATGGTAACGAGCCTTTAATTACCGTTACGACTGAATATACTTTGGAACCTCGATAGAAAATTGTTTCGCGTACTAAATAATGCTAAGAAGCATTCTGTTCTTTATATTTTATAATATATTTTTTCATATTACGTTTCCATCCAGTGCAAGTTTGTATTTTAAAGTTTCCTATAAGAAAGCGTTAAAATATCAAATTTACAGATCCGTGTTTTCAATTCAATTCCATTTTCACGTGTTTAATAACTTTATCAGGATTCGACAGTCTCAAACAATTACTCTCCGTTGTCAGACGGTCTAGTATTAAATTCTCAAATGCACGTTATCACTTCACTCGTTTCGCTCGATTTCCTTTTTATTCGTCGCATTAATTTTCGTTGAAACGCTATTTTCAAACCGGAAACGTGGCGTAATTTTATTAGCGGAATCGTCAATTCCCTCCCCGTTTCCACGGCGCGTCACACCGTGGAAACGTTATTTCCAAACGCTAGCGAATGCGGTATAATTTTATTACGAAGATTATCGAGCGCCGACGAGTGAAAAATACCCGAGCGGACAGGCAAATCCAGAATGGGCTGCAAGTTTCATTTCAGGTGGCAACATCCATCAAGAAGTTCGAGCGATAGTTTACCAGGGCGTACCGTATCCTCTCTCGAAGCCCATAGCTCACCGAGGTTTCTCCATTTTTCAGTTTCTCGCCGTTGAACGTGGCGTAATTCTCGGGACCATTCGCGATTCCTGCGCGGATCCCCCTCCTGGAGGAACAAAGAAACGCGCATGCAGATGGAGAAGAAGCGAACAGACGCGTGTGTAACAGCGTTGCAACTGTTGTACGCGCGTTCGCGGTGGGAAAATATTTTAAGCGGCGTGTGCACTTAAAAATGCCCGGGCTCGTTGCCAGCCACGGAACAATCCGCGTGTAAATACACAGCCGTTCGAACGGTTAATTTAACGCCAGCAGCGGTTAATTTTCAGCCAAGTGCCGCGAATTAGCGTGGCGACCTGGCGCGCCTCACCAACCCCCACTCCCTCGCCGCCGTATCCTCAAGAGGAGGGGGAAGTCACAGGCTGCCTCCTCACGACGTGTTTCTCCTTCTACGCTGCGGTATGTCGCGATCCGCTCGCGGGATTTTCCGAATAAATTGACCAACGTCGCCGTCGGCGGTTGTTTATTTTCGAAATTAAATTGAATTGGCCCATAACTTGCCGGTCTATTAGCCCTGGGGACCGGGCTAGTTTGCTCGTAAATCTCCGGAGTATCGGCCTGGGTGGTGGCACTCGCGTGTGCATGCACGCCGCGTGAGAGACAGGGATACAGAGTGATAGAGAAATGCAGATAGATAGATAGACAGATAGATAGATAGATAGATAGATAGAGAGAGAGAGAGAGAGAGAGAAACGATAGCGTAAAGGAAAGAGACACGGAAAGGCGAGAGAAAGCGCGAGAGACGGTTGGATCGGTTGCGCGAGCGAGATGAAAGAGAGGGAGAGAGAGAGAGAGAGAGAAGAGGAAACGAGGTGGAATGAGGGGTGGCGTTGAGGGCAGCGAAGGGTGTGGGGATTCGATTCGCTGCCGACAATGCGTCCGGAAGCTCCCAGGAAATACATGGGCGTGGTGCCGAGATAAATGTACTCTTGCATTTGCATAGTTACCTCTCGTCCTCGGTACCCCGTATCACCCTCCCCCCTCCCTTTCTCCCGGTGTGTTCGCTCCTTTTCAGATTCTATATCCGCGCTTACGTTCTCGCCCTGTTCGCCGGCGGGCTGGCCGACCACCAGCTCACCACCGCCGATACCTACATAGGTGCGTCGTTCCTCGTTTCACGGGATCCCCGTGCAAACATCCGCAACGCGAAGGCGCGCCGCACGACTCGGCAAATCCCTACGCGATCTCCTTCGCGCTCCGGCGATGTTTTAAGGATTTTGGAGCACTTCCAGGTGGCGGGATTTAGGGAGCGTGTGTGTTATTTCGAGGAGGGGTGCTCGTCGCACTGTCGCGATGTCGGATGACTCGCGCGAGGTACGAGATGTCCGGATCGAGTTTTTCTAGTCTCGGCGAACGCCTCGATCGGTGTTTCGAATTTTACGAATGTGGGATAAATAGCAGTAGATAACAAGTAGTACTTAGGTATATAAATAGTACATATACAGGATGTTTCGCAGAAACCAGGCCACCTGAATATCAGCTCCATTAGCGACAATATGAACATCTGACGTAGTTTAAACTGGTTGATGAGACGAATCGGATGGAAGAACTATTTTTTCATGTCTTTTTCAAGGTCGTTTGGGAAACGCGTATTTTCTTCTATTCCATCAGGTCTTTCAAGTGATCTTGGACTATAAAATTTTTCAGTTAACGCGAAACTTAAGTTGGAAAGATGGATGAAAAGGATGAAATTTTTTACATGAAGCATCTAACACTGGTTTTCACGTGCAAATTGTCAAGGAGTGGATTTTCATGGTCTTTGGTGATGACGTTTCCTGTTCTTTTTGGTTTGTTCCATGGGTAACAGTTTTATACATTCATTCGTACAATTTCTTTCTGTATTTAAGTATAAGTTAAGCATCCTTCTACATTCTGTATATGGTAAGAAAAGCATATCAATATCTAAATAACGTTCGACATTTGAATATAATTTCTTGCTCTGGTACATAAATCCGCGTGCCATTTGAAACAATACCAACAAACGTAATGCAGCAACGACAATTTAAAACAATAAGTAAATCTCGTGGATAGCTAATTGAACCGACAAATATCGTTAGCTGACGTAATTCATATTATCGATAATAGAACTTATCGACAGAATTATTCGATTCGAGAGCATTCGGGGCCGGGGTGATGTTCTCTGACGAGATTCGATAGTCCACCTTGTTAAGCCGTAATTAAAAGTAATGGCCAGAAATTTATGCAAATATTATGCATTTAATGGATTTTAATGCGCTTGTAGTTTGAGAATACAGGTCAGTGTACTGCCACGGACCAATGTTATACGTTATTACGCATAAATTTGCCCGTTACATAACGCGCGGCGTTGCTCAATTTACGGAGATCCATTCAACGAAACGGTTACCAGTAAACAACAAATACATCTTTGTCTCTCGCCGTTACCAATGGAAATTATTCATAGATCGATGGGCGTCTCTGTGCCTATGAAATTTGCATGGAAATGAGTGACAATTGCACGGGAAACGGCGCGAATTCGACTTTACTCCAGCCAACAACTAAAAATTTAATTCACAGCACAGATACAATAGCAGGGAGGTTACTCGATCGCTCTCGAAACAAATTCACGCGCGAATTAATTAATTTCGATTGCATTAAACGCGCGTATTGTATTTCCATTAAATATTCCTGGTGGCCATTTGCCGAAACGACAACAATCGAGAACCCAGTTTTTGAATCGAAATGAAGGAAGAATTACATCCTACTGGAAATACTATTTAAAGAGGAAATTCAAATCAATAAATTTCTATCGAAATTCGACCAAATATTCGACACTCGTCGAATCGAGCGACGTAAAAATTTGACGAGGACCGGTCGTTCGGCGTCTGATGAAAGGAAATAACAAGCAGATCTCGGAAGCCGGAAGTACTCGTCCAAATGCACACCGGAGGCGAATCTCGGTGCCGGAAAACCGGCGGGACGTTACTTTCCGCGGTTCGCTGGCGACCTATCCGAATTATTTATCACGCGTGCGTCGTTCGCGATCGCTCGGTCGAGTTTCCCCGATTTCGAGAAAATCGACAGTGATCATCGCAAGTGACTCGCGCCGCTTGTTAGAAATTCATAGGAAACACGGAATGACAAACCTCGTCGTAACAAACGCGGAGGTCGCGGTTCTCTCTCGTCCCGGCGACGACCTGACGATCCCTCTAGCGACGATAAATTCACCGTTCCTCAGACTGCATCTGTTTATGTTCCTTGGTAGCGGTACCGCGCTACTTAAACGTAAGCCTTGTGTACCGAATAACTTGCCATTCTTGGCCGTTGCCGTTGGAACGAGCGTTAAATATTGTTGGACTCGAGTTCGCGTTGGTACGTGCGCTGTTTAAACGGTGGGTTCTCTTTATTTCGAAGACAATGTTGTCTGGATACTTTAACGTACAATAGAGAGAATAACGTACCAACGACAATGAAAGATTATCGACAATTTAAATTGATGTAAGTTTGTAGAAAGAAGATCGCACTTGGTTTCATTCTTAAGCTTTTACTCCGACAGTCGTGAGTTTGTTTTGCTTTCGAGGGTCATTGCTGCGTCGTGCAGCGAAAATAATAAAAGTTCAGACGTGCGTGAAAATGTTAAAAATTTTTTTTTTCTCGCTACTAAATCCAGTATCATCTTGATAATTGAAGTGCGCTCTTAAAACGTTGCCCTTTTTTTAAGAATAATAATTTTCAAAGAAATATAATATAGTACTAATAATAATAGGAAAAGTGTTAGAACGAATGACGAAAGTTCGAGAAATCCTAACATTTCGTCATCTAATTCTAATGTTTCAAGTTTAATAAGAAAAATCATGCAGCACATTTTAAGGACTCGTGATAAACTCGCGATGAAGACTTCAATCTTCAAAATAGAAGGTAGAATTAATTACGAAAAGAATATTTTACAATTTTTACAATTTTCGAGATAAAAGTGCTCGCTATGTGATGTAAATCTTTAAATTTACTATTATTATAATTATCGAGGGATGTAAAACGAGACCGTATGAATTGTTTTATCATCTTTCTTAACAAAATTATATCAGTTTAAACTAATTTTTTATTATCATTAGTACAACTATTACATACTATTCAATGTAATGTAATATATTTCGTTTATAATTCTTCTACTATTCAATGTAATGTAATATATTTCGTGTATAATTCTTTCAATTATTATAATTTGTGTCACAAAATTCTACTCTTTAATATTATAGTTCTCTACATAATTGGGAATAAAATTGAAGGAAATATAATAATTTTCAGAAATTAAGAGTTCTGTTCTTCAATTTATAGAAATTAACTATTCCGAAAAATTCTAGTTTTTCATTTACAAAGGCGAAATTTTTGGAAGATTTTTGCTTTCTAATTTCGAGAGTGGGAACATTTTCTCATCTAGGTTCTATAATTTTGTGAAACGAACGACGTGATATTCAAGCGTAAACAATTAAACCGCTCGTTGCCATGTAAACGGCGATAATCGTTGTTTAAAAAAAAAGAGTCAGATAAATGGCAACACTAAACTGTGCACTTAAGAACGTAAGCAGCTATTATTATATCTTACCGTGACCCGTCTTTAGACTTACATTAACGCGTCGTAAAGCGCTTTCAACGGTGCTTTTACCATGTAATTTACAGACAACAAAATTTCGCAACGATAAAAGCTAAAGTTTCCCAGATGTTTAACGTTAATTGCAATATCGATAATCCCGAAACTTGCAAAACGTTGAACAAATTATACTTAATGAGTGTAGACAATATTCTTAATGGCGAAGCGTTTGATGCACGAATATAATTTCGCTTCTCACTGAACTTTTAAATGCAAACACTCGCCAAACCTATCGTAGTTGTGGTCTCAAGAGAGACAGAGAGAGACAGAGAGAGAGAGAGAGAGACAGAAAAATTCATCCCCTCAATGTTGAAGGGGGTAAACTCGAATATACGTACGTATGTACGTATCTAAAACAGCCCTTCCCGACCGAATGATATATGCTTCGCCTGCATGGTGCATGTATCAATCTCAGCAGCGCTGACAGCTTTATGTTTAGATTGAAATCCCAGTAAACCAATGGCGCTACGCCTCTTTTACTTTCAAAGACGCGCGCACGCAAACAAAAAAAAAAAAAAAAAAGAAGACAAAAATGAAATGAAATTTCCAACGAAAATTCCATTCCGGGCAACGCACGATTTCAGCAACGTTTCACGTTGTTTTCTATAAAATCATCGTCCGTCACACGATCAGACGGATGATAACAAAATTTCATCAAATGTAAAAATGTATCACAAAGTATCGTACGTACGGTGTTCTTAAACTCGATCGACGTCAGTCACGGTCGGATAAATCGAGCATTCCGACGATAACGACGGAGACCCAGATACACTCTCTCCGAGAGAGAGAGAGAGAGAGAGACAAATGCTCGTCGCCGTGAAATCCCGCGAGACGCAGAGATCTTTTTCGTGCTCGATGGATTTATTTATCGGCCGATCGATGACCCGTGCCTTTCCATTGTCGGGAGGAATCGACCCGCGGAAACTGCCGCGACCCGGTTCGCGAAGTTCGCGACCCCTTGGCGTTCGATGAATATTTCAGCCGGTCGGAAATCGGAAGACACGAGGGGAGGGGAGGCCGAAATGAAGCCGGCGTCGTTCAATTCGCTGGAGATACACGGCCATCGTTCGTCCACGGGGCGAACTCGCGACAGGATTCTGTTGTCTTCTCTTCAAACAAACGTCAAGGCGTATTCGCCGCGTTTGTTCTGCAGCTGCGTCGATCCGTCTTTTCATTGAAAACACCGGCCGGAAATGAGATTCCGTGTTTTTGTTGCTTGTGATCGTAGAGTGTCAGCGCATCCGAGACGTCTGTAAATAGACCGTAATTGGGCTGGTTTCCTTCGCCCGGCGACGCAACGCCCTTTGGAAATATTGTAACTCTGTTTTGCGGGACAGATCGGATCGTCGACTCGCACTCTGTAGGCAACTGATTGGCTCGATGACGTTTCGACGTCGAGGCAAATTCGGGGAACTGATCCCGCGACTGAGGGAAATGACGATGTTGCTCGATGGAATCAATTATTCGGAAACTTTCTGCGCATGTTCGTGAGAACGTTTGCTACTGTGAGAGAACATTCGAATGTCTGTAGGAGACTTTTGCAAGTTTTATTGTGCGTGTTATTAAGTTGAGTTTTCTTGTAAAAACGTATAACGCACGTGTGTCCAAGTTAGAACAGGTTTGATTTTTCGATTACTTAGATTATTAAAGTTGAGTATCGATACAAAAATCAACGTGTGGATCAATTATACGTCGAATTTGTTAGACTATCGTGATTATTAGACTGCGGATTTTTGTAATTTTTGTAATTTTGAGAATATAGTAGAGAAAATAGAGAAGAAAATACGTGACAAATATTATAAAGAACACTGCATCCTGGACGTTATTTCAAGCCTGACGATTACATTGATCGAATTTGAAAGAAATCGCAAGGTTATTTATAACCAACCCTCCTGTTCCAAGGAGGCGTTGAACGCCGCGAAGAGAAAAAAAGAAAAGGGAAAATCGAAGCAACCATAATCGATCTTCGATAGGCCCCGTAAGTTCATTGAGTTAAATTCAATTCTCCACTGCCGCACAGTCCCTCGTTACTCAATATTCTCATCAATCTCGTCGAATCTTATTTTCCAACCCCTCCGCGCCTCGTCCTCCGACAATTACGAGATCTCATTATCGTACTCTTAATTTCGTTGAAACTTAGACACCTCGAGGGACGGCCAGCTGTTTACGAGGGCCGTTTTGTATTTATAACAAGAAGATTCTCGAAAAGTTACCTGAAACTGTCCTGAAACTTCGTTGAAAGTGGAAGCACCGCACGCGACTAGAGTCAGTCACGAAAATCAACATCTACACTCGCGAATTTTACACGTTCAAAGAATTCTAAACGTTTTGGAGACTTTACGCGGAGAATCTGATAGACGACGTGGAGCAATAATCAACGAATTAAATATATTCCTAATGTATCGTAATAACATCCTATTTGCTGTTATTTAATAAATGCCCTTAAATTAATTATTCGGATTTATTTACACGTACTTTTGAACAAATATCGGATATGTTGCGAATATCCTACAAATAATTTTATAATTTTAATCTTTTCATAGTTTAGCTTTTTAATCATTTTGAGCTTTTCAATCTTTTTATAGCTTTTTTTATTTTAATCTTGTCCTACAGATAATTTTATAATTTTAATAATTTTAATCTTAACTAATAAATTTTTGGAGAACCAGCTAGCTCGTTCAAGTCAAGTCGCCGTATTAAAATTAAGAAATCTAAAGTCCTAAAGGAAATGTTTTCTGAGTTGTTCTAACAAAGTCATGTTCGAGTCAATCCGACGAAGAATAAAATTGCATAAAACTGCATAAGTACAGTCAGTATTACAATCAGATATTTATCATTTTCTATCTGTCACGCTCGTAACATGTATTATTATTTTAATGACATGTGTATTGTTATTTTTTGTCAGCCTTGAAATAGTCGAAAATATATGTGTTTGTCAACATTATCGCTCGACATGCATTTTACTCGGTTTCGTAATACAAAATTAACATCTATAAAATATTCAAGGTACTTGTAAATTTAAAATTTCACAGACATATGTATGTACATATCGACTTTTGTGATTGACTCTTCACGTGCAGGAACTCCCATAAATATTCTGACGCTAAATATCGAGAAATGTTAATTTTAATTCGTTCAATAATGGATCCGTTCTAAAGCACGAAGCCTCTACTTTTAACATGCATCGTTCATTTTATTCCGAGATGTTTGAGAGTGAAGACACTTTTCTCCTCCGAAATACTATAAATTGTCATAGCGTGTAAAAACATCGAATGGATCTCTCAACACTCCTGCTATAATGTACAATCTTTCCTCGTCAATTTATTGATCTTTGAAAACGAATGCAAATGTTACGATTCCTTGAATCTTCGTCATGTAAGCCAAATAGCTCAAAGTTCAATAAAATGGCGAGAAAAGGTCATGCATAAAGTTACAAAGCGGAGGGTTCAATCTTCAAATCCATCGCGGATTCGGTTGCGCTCGAAAAAGATTGCTCGCTATTTTTACAACCCATGACAATCTATTTTCCGAGAAGAAAACTATTTCCACTTGTTTTGTGCAGTCGGTGTGTGACGCAAGAACGCTTTAGCATAAAACGAACGACTTTGGAAAAATAGAGGTTTCGAGCTTTAAAACGAGATCAGGCTTATCGTTTTCGCAAAGTTACAACAGTCTCGATATTCACCTCCTGATTACGAATATATTGTTAATTTTTCTAAATTAATGTGGTACCCATTGTTAGTTTTATTGTCCAAAATATGCCTGATACGTCTTCGTTTTACAAAAAAAAGTCCGTGATATTTTTCCTTTCTTTCGCAACAGTGTATTTTCCCACAAATGCAACAGAAAACATCAGGGTCATTTTTTACGCACTGTTCTCGCAAAATACTCATTTCCGCGGTGAAAAATGCTGGTATATTTATCCATGCGAAACCACTATAAAACATACGAAACACTATAAAATAAAATAATTCAATAATAAAAATAATAAATAAAATAATAAAACAATTCGCGAAAAGTGGTTACGATTTGAGAACAGATCGAATTTGATCGATTTCGATTATTTTAAAAATCAGAGTCAATCAGAGCCAGTGTGAACATACGCGTAATATGTTATAACCCTCGAATATTATACAAGATACAAGATCATACAAGATCTTAAACAACTTAAACTTTGGCAACGCGAGGAAAATTTCCCCCCCCCCCCCCGGCAATATCGACGGAAGTTGTAATTACAAAGCTCGATTATGGCGGCCACATGGCGCTCACGTTCTTCTTCTATCCCCGTTCTCTCTCCCCCCATTGTCTCCTAACTCGAACAACGCGTTTTCCAAGCGAGAGTCTTCTCTCGATCGTTCGAAAAGTCCGAGGCTCCCGCATACGGCCCGTGCAAAAGCGTTATTCGATTTTAACGGATGAACTTCCCAGCGAGCTGATAAATGTCTAAGCGACAAGTTCGATCGCGGCGTGGTTGTATCGTGCAAGGGGGATGCGCAGTTAGCGTGACTGTAGGCAATCGGTGTGCTCATGGTACAGAATGGTTGGAGAGTCAGTTTCACCCTATCAGGCTGTTTGTTTGTTCAACGATTCGTTTACATCGGATGTAACATAGCCCCCGTCCTTGTTAAGGTTTGCATTGCCGCAGCAACAAGCCGCATAGTGCGCGAAACGGATTAAGCTGGATCGTGTTATCATGCCACGGCTGCTAATTCGTACCAACCGAATACGGTGGGTGAACGCGGTCGCGCCCGTTCCTTAGCTCCAAGATTCTGGCTAATGCTTTTGTAAATAGGTTTCAGCTTAATTTCAGTGTCGCGCGTTTTTCACGTTTTAGCAATGCCAGGAGATGATGTTTCACTTGAAGTGAATTATCTGTTATTTTCATAGAAGTGAATTATCTAACCTGTTTTTTTTCTTTTTTTTTTTTTTTTTTTTTAATGAAGAAAATATTTATTCCGAGGAGGATATCTTGGTCGCATCATTGTAAATCTTGTTTAGTGTCTCTGAAATTTCAGGCTGACCTATATTCTTTTAAGTGGCATCGTGTACATTTATTCGGGTGAACGTGTAGCTTCCATGAATGATCGCAAAGTTTACTGTCGTTCAAAGCTTACCTTCATTGAATGTACCAATTGTAAGATTTCGTTCCTCGGAGCATCTTTCATTTCGTCGATTTGGTTACAAACGTGACTCGATGTTAACGATATGAATTCAAGTTGCTTGAGCTTGTAGCCGGGTAGTTCCTGTGTATGTGTAGAGAGGAGATGTAGATATACATGGACGTCCAAGAGTTCTAGAACACTTTTTATTTCGAATATTCAGCAGTTATAGATAATATAATTTCCCAATTGCACGTGTATTTTGCAATAGAATTACAACGTATTGGCATTTGTCGAGATTTGAAACAAATGTCCCAGTATCGCAGTGTATGTTTCAAGATTTTTGAGAAGAGGTGAAGAGAAAATTAATTAACTGGTACCATTTTGGTGTTGGAGATTATAATAACATATAAGATTAAGTTAGTTAATCCAGCTGCGATCCTTGAATTTTTGTATTTCAATTCTAACCCCAAGAAAATTTTTCGGCAATTTTTACAAATCAAGGTCAAAATATTAAAATTTAATCATCCTTTCTATACCAAACACTCGTCTATTTTAGAACATGCAACGCCCATTTCTCTTGTCAATTCTAATTCGATCTTGTAAACTTTCTTCTAGTTATATATTAGACAGCAGTTGGATAGAAAGTCATTTGCAATTTGTTTGACACGGTCTACGTCAATTATCAAAGCATTTTGTGATATCAAAATTGATCGAGTTGAACATGCGTTCAATCAACGTCAAAAGTACATACATAATTACAACGGATCATCGCGCGCGCGTTATTTTCCCAGCATATTGTTGTCTATTTAGTTGCATTAAGGGGTTAATAAATATATTATTAACTAAATTTGCAATTTTAACCAATTTAGTCGATCAGATTCTGATGCACCGTGTCACGTAAATGTCTTTTACACTTTGATCGTGTATCGCTTATAATGAAAGCACACAGCAAAACGTCGATCATTCAAATTTCGATTGTCTGAATGTTGGATCATCTAATGTATATATGTGTATATATACGTTTAAATTGTACACCTAGCAATGTTTACATTTTGGGACACATATTTTTGTCTCAAATTGTCTATCTAGTGTCTGGTTTAATTAAACTATTTACGTACAAATTTCATTTCAGATTAAAAGAAAACGCGTGATGCTGAAATTGAAAGCTAAACTAAATGTTATTGAACCTAGTAAAAGCCATAGAATATAATGTAGGAAAGATTTAAGTTTAAGTTAAATATTGAAAGTAGCAAAATTTTAATATTATTGAAAGTGACTTGGATAATAAGAGGAATTTTCGTCTCTACAGAAGCTCGAAAATAGCAAATTACGATAGATTAGATCAAGCTGTGTACGTAAGTGAGTACTTACAAATGGATCTCGCATCAATTCAAGAGAAAGCCCTCGAATTGCATACCAGGTGGAGAAATAATAGAAATTTCTAGTGACTATTAAATGTGTATCTTTTTACGTAATAAACATTTGAAAATTGTTTAATTTCTAGTTTGACTTATGACGCGATCGCAAATTCAATTCTTTCAAACCAATTATCCGAAAGAATGTTTATCCAAACGATTGTTTGTCTTCCAATTAATTCAGACGATCGACGTAATTTCTATCGTAATTGGACAATGTCAGAATCATCTTTATCGGATTTTTATATTATTTGTAGAGTCGTTATATTCACTGTAGTAAATATGTATGTACATTTCATGTATTCATGAAACAAAGATAAAACCACGTAAAAAACGTAGTATGTTTTTTTTTGACACATTTCCATATTTGTGAAAGTGACGTGCGTCAATAAAGCTAACCCAGGGAAACACGATTGGTTCGCGTTGTGACGGCGAGAGCGACGCGTGGATTCCATCTAAATTTCACGTCGAGATTCTCGATAATCTACGTTTCAGTACGACGTGAATTCCCTTTCTTATTTATTTCTATATCTCCCCCTCGCATCTTGGTTTCAACTCGTTGTAACTTTCAATTTTTACGTTAGTTTCCACAACTAAATTTGATTTCATCGCAATTCCCCGAAACTTTCAAATTTCTTCGCGCACGTTCTTCTTCCACCTGTCTAAATCATCTCGGAATCGAATATTTTGTATAATGTATATCGTACATTTAGTTGCCTGAGGAACTAAAATGTCAAATACGTAGAAAATTGTGCTCGTTGTTTCAACAAATGGTCGTTAACATGCGTTGACAATTATTCGCAGCAAAGATAAAATAAAATACAAAAGATGCATCACTCTTTCAGTAATTGAATATAAAGCGTAATTTGTTTGCAAAGTTCTCGAACTGTTTTACAAAGAATTGCGGATCAAAATAATTGTTACTGTCGCGAGATTTAAATTTCACGTATATCGTGTGCAATTAATTAAATTAAGCATTGCTCCTTCCATATACCTTGCGATTTATTTGCAAAATGTACTCAATGGTTTCATTCAATTACCGGCGAAATTAAAATCAGGAAGGTGTGACGTTCTGTGCGATTTAAGTTGTGTGCGAGTGATTTTTGAAGAGATATAAATCTTTTGCGTGCTCTGTTCGCATCATCTTGATTTAAATTGAAACCGATAATGTTGATAAATAGCATGGTAAAACTAACAAATAAATTGATAAACAATAAGTAATAAACAAAACTTGATAATAGCGTTTCTGTTAATTCGCAAAAAGAATTAATGTAGAAGCTTGATAAGGTACACACGAGCAGGAAAAACACTTGAGAGATTCAAAGGCAAATAACACTTCATGTTTCACATCATCGCGCAACCGCTGTATTTTTGATTTGGATGTATCATTGTTTGGAAACTACAAATTGTCAAATATAAATAGAGCTTGATGAAAGAAATCATGAAAGAAATTTTAATTAGATTTTCTTCTGATTTATTAAAACGTGTATTTGCAATATTTTGTGTGAAAAAAAATTTTGTAGGAAAAAAAAGAATATCGTTTTCAGTGTACTTTACTTCAAATAGTGAGTCATGGTGGAATTGTGAGCGACACATTTTTTAAACATATAGTTTATCACTGAGGTAGTTTTTATGTAACTGGCAATAGCAAACTAACAAATGGTTGGTTTATTCAACGTAAACTTCTTCTCTTATTCATTATCCTTCGTTTCCAAGATATTAGTATTACATTTCAACGAAATACTTAGTTAGTTACTAACCAATTACAGATATCGTTTCTAAAAATACAATTGAATGTTATGTTATAACCTTGTTGTGTCTCGGTGCATAATCTTCGGGTACGAACGCATTATTCTGTTGAAGTATCGTCCTCAGCAAAAAGGAAAAATAATTATGAAAAAATGTACGTAGCAAGTCATAAGTTTGAAATTAAATTGAATTATAAATACAATCAACTTCGTGTTGTCTAATGTTTCTGGCCAGAGTTTATTTAATTAATAAAAGGAAAATCTCTTTCAGATTATATAAATTAAAGAGAATGAGAAGAGTTTAAAATGAAATTCACAATCAGAAGTTATTTGTTCTTCTCTTCGATCCTATTTAGTATCAAATGTATCTATGTATATGCATTATTTGTTTGTGTAAACATAGAGATTGAAATCTGATGAAAAAAATCAATTTAATTATTGTAATATTGATAATCATTACTCATAATTTCATAATGAAGCGACATCTTATCGAAAACTAAATAAATTCCAGCTTACAATTTTGGAAGATAAAATAATTTCTGATAAATATGAAACAAACTAATACATAGATTAAGATCTTGAATGTTTAGACACATACGAGTATGTCATTTTCTTAAGATAAACAAAGATACGTAATTTTTCAAGATTTTTCAAGAGATTAAATTTTTTCTGTAAATGATTCTGTAAATGAGTATATTTATACATGTTTTCTATCAAAATGAAAAATGAAAAACATACATTGTATGTTATGTTACAGATTTCAATGATTTTTTAATGCAATAATTTATAGATTTATCTTTCTTGTAAATTCTGTATCATTTTCATTGGAGACAAATTACACCATAATTTCATTCATAAAGTCTAAGGTTGATCAGATCACGACCAACTTGTCTTTAATTAATTATCAATTTCAAAAGTTTTTGGGATAAGAAATGACCCAGTTATCAGGTTAATGAAGTCATACGTTTTCCTATCACAACTTGCACCTTTAACCGTCTTAAGTGTTTAGTCTGTGCAAGTAACAATCACAAATAATCTGAAATATTTGGGACGTATATTTTATTTATTAGATATTTATCAGAGGATCGAAAAAGACAATATTAACACAACATATCAAAAAGTATGTGTTTAAAGATATGAATACATTTTTACTTACAAGCTGGTCATTCGGTTATACAATTTTTGATAATTTTAAGGGGCTTACATAGTTTTCATGAAATTAAAAAAATCGATTTTCCAAAAACTGCCATTCTTTTAGAATATTTTAAGAAACGATTAACTTCGACCTTTGGTCGGCACGTAATGGCAACGAATAACTGAAATTTTAAAAAGCGTTTCTTTTTTTTGTCGGAATGAAACTTTCGAAATCGGTATCAGAGATATTTGAAAGAGTATCGAATCAATTTTAATATTCTCAAGGTTGTTATCTACAACCTGACGAAGCGAAATTCTGATTTATGCAATTTTCATTCCTTTTCTTTTTTTAATCAACGAAGAGTTGAAAATTCACGATGCAAATTACACGTTCAAACAACTATTATTAACAACCATTAACATGCGATAAAATATTTTTGCGTTATTCTTAATGAAATTCTCAATTTTACCTCCAATTCAATTTTCCTTATTTTGCAGTCATTCAAAAAATACATAACCAGCTAATAACATTCAAAAGTTGACAAGCCTAATTCTGCCATTTTACACGAGCAGCTCTCGAGCAAACAAATTCAACGATCACTCTTCCAAAGACTCTGAAGATGTCACGCAGGTTTCAGGCCTGTTACCAACGGGACGAAACAAAAAGTGTTCGTGCAAGTTCACCAAGCAAGTTGCAGCCGCTCGTTTCCTCTTCCGGCCGCAAAGACACGCGGCCACGCGAATCTGAACCGCGACACCGCGCCGATGGCGAGCAAAATTTAACGGGCTTAAAATTCAGGTTAGAGCGTAAGTGAATTTCCCGAGGGAGACGTGTGGCTGGCTGTCACTCCTCGGCGAAATATATGGAAATGACAAAGTTTTTCCGCGCGTCGGCGAGTACCTCCATTTGAAAGGCAGATCCGTAACTTGCATATAGGCGAAAGAATAATTTCGCGCATGGTACCCACTCGCCTCGTGTGCCAGCCAGCTTCATATCCAGCTGTGGATGTGCAGTGGTTATACACACGTACGTTGCAGTATGGCTGAACCACGCAGGTGGTGTACGCGCGCTGCTTCTTCCAAACCAGCCTTTTACTCGCGCTGTTGCGCCCGTTTCCTACTCCGTGTATCCCATCGAAGAACACGCCGTGCCCGTTCTTGTCTCTCCCCGATTTGATGACAAAATCTTTTTCACCGGTGTGATTTTGTCATCAAAACTGGGGAAGTTCGCTGCTGCGCGTACTCGCTGATTTCGCAGCGGCAACTTTAAGGGATTTTTTTTTTTTTATTTCACAATTCCGAAACGTCGCGCGGTATGTCGCGCGGTA
The DNA here is from genome assembly GCA_036937485.2 of Tetragonisca angustula. Lineage (NCBI taxonomy): Eukaryota > Metazoa > Arthropoda > Insecta > Hymenoptera > Apidae > Tetragonisca > Tetragonisca angustula. The sequence goes on along the minus strand of JAWNGG020000034.1, from coordinate 999,270 downwards.
CGGGTGGGTCGTTTGCGAGGATTGTCTCGAGAAGAGATTAGCGCCGGAGTGAGAGTTCGTCGCTTAGACGTGTAATTACAGTGAAACTTCATTTGCGTGAATTTGTCGGGGGAGACAGAGGATTTATGTGGTCGGAGTTCGTATAATTTTTTGTTCGCGTGGTGGATGCTCGTGTCCGGGTGTAAGTAGATTCAGCCAGTAACGGCTCGTTTAATCGCGCACTGCCTACAGCTTCGTGCGAACGAAGTACGGCGACGTGACCTTGGTAGAAATTCGATTTCGAAGAATGTACGAAATACAAGATTCTAGGGATTACGAGGATAATTATAGACATTAGATCTCGCGTAGGATGCCTCTCTGTATATTGTGATTTTTTCGAATTTGTAATATTTTCGTAACTTGTACTTACACTTATTACTCGTATTATTTATAAATGCAGAAATCGAACCTAAACACAAATACCTTCCATGCGTTTATTATCGACAACATGTAGACATTATGTCCCATTTATCGAATATTGCAACTTGTTTCTTTCATTATGTTATATTTTTTCTTTTTATTTGTTTAATTATTCCTTTTTAATTATATTTAATATCATTTAATAACATTATTTTTTTTTTTTGTTACTATTTAGTATTATTGTTTAGTATTTTAGTATTATTCCTTTTCTTTTTTATAGATTTACGTCTTTTTTTTGCGTAACCATTCGCCACTGTATTTATGAATGTACATGTATATTACAAGAGATTTCAAACTTAGCAGCATAATAAAACGTGATTAACGTAATTATAGAATTCCACCAAATATCGTATCATTATTAATATAACGTAATATATCTCAGTATTTGCAATAAATATTTCGTAGCTTCTACAAAATTTTCGAAAGTATTAAAAATTTCGGACATTACTAACCTAATTACGCCTCATTACAATGAATGAAACTTCAAAGTGATTTATATAACATATATCATCGTCGTATCTACAAATTATCGTGTGTGTGCACTTTTGAAACGTTAAAAGCAACAACAGAATTCTCATTGGTCAACGATCGTAATTTACAATACATACAGTGAAATGATGCACATGACACGCCACAGTCATTCATTACTTAATGAATAATTCATACGTGATTATCATTAATGTTAATGATAAAAAAGTGCCTGATATAAAAGTGTGAATTTTTGTCCGTTTGTTTGTCCGTCACCGACTGTGAGAAATATCCAGTAGTTGGTCAACATTTATACGAAAATTATTCATCAGATAATAGTACTTTTCAAAATAATTTCGCTCTCATTTCCTACAGCATATACTACATGTTTCGCAGCGCTATATACACTTCAAATTCGATTCTTCAGCGAATCGTCGATCGATATTCAATGACGAAACTTAACGATAGTCGATGATCAATTACTAATTGACGGGTACAAACAATCACGGGTACAATTCCCACAATAAAAATTTTCAGGAATTTCCAAATACGAGCGCTAATATGATTATTTTAATCATCGTCGTTATCCATAACGACGTTCGATATAGTACTCTTCACAATAACGAATAACATTTTTACTTTTCATCCAATGAGAAATATCGCATTCGTTTGACTTCATCGATTTTCTGGAAAACTTGACATACCAACAGGTCACAATATATAATCCAGACATCCAAATTCCTTTAATTTCAACAACATGTTCGCCAAAATTTCGTCAACTTCCTCTCCACCGGTCTCACGCGCTACCGCTGGCCACTTTGTCGGCTCTATTTTCGAGAAATCTAGTATCTCTGCTGTCTCAGAGCAAGAGTTTATATGCAGCCCTAAGTAGTACGTGGCAATGAAAAATCCAAATAGACCCCTCTTCTTGTAATCCTCGTGCAAAGCATCGTACGAATAATCCCCCGCGTCTATGTCCTTCTCCTTGAGGCATTGCGTCAAGGAATCGTGATACACTCGCAAAACATTCTCCAACATAACTTTGTCCAAGTCTCTGGCACAGTGCAAACACAGGAAGGTAGACAGATCCAAAACCGGCGATCCGTAGCGTATCAGCGCAAAGTCGATGAAGATGACGTTCAGCTCGTCACACTCCTTCTTGAACAACATGTTATTGATCGTGAAGTCCCCGTGACACAGAGTGGAAAGAGGCTCCTCGACCTTGGTGAACGTTAGGACCAAGTCTTCCAACGTGTTCGCCAATCGAGCTTCCAATTTGTCGCAGAAATCTTTGTCGTGACCTCGCCTGCGAAGGCAGTCGAGGAATCTGGTCGCGGTTGCTCTGAATATGTGGCTGTACATCGATTCCGGGTAGAACCTGATCTCTTCAACGGCGTTCACGAAGTCGAAGAACTCCTTCTCGCGTGTCCTCTTCGTCGCGTACGCTATCGCGTGGAACCGCGCGATCTCTCGGAACGCGGCCAACGTGTACTCCAATGGCGTGTCGTACTTCCATTTGCACACGTTGTAGCCACGTTCGATGGCCACGTTCTCCAAAACGATCACCGAGTCGGGCGACGGCGGTTCCTCCGTGGCGTAGACGCAACGAGGAGCTCGATCGTAATACTGGGCGTATTTCTGGTAAAACAATATCTCGTTGTGAAATTGTTCCCTGGATCTCACCACGTCTTGCACTGTTTCTGCCGGCATTCGCTTCACCACTACATTGGTCGACTTGGCTCTCTTCTTCGCCTCGTCGTCGTCGTCAGGGCAGGCGTTCGAGATGACATTAACGAAGGATAGATTCGAATTGAGGAGCAAATCGGTTGGAATCGACACCTCGTAGCGCACGTCCTCGAAACCTTTGCCGAGAATCGAGCTCACCTTGGTGACCAGCGGCCTAAGCCAGGCGTGGCAGTCCTCCGTCTGTTCGCACATTATGACAATTACCCAATGACACCACGAGAATCGGAAAGATCTGTTTATTCTGCCAGCGGTCACCGCGATCACCGACTTACTGTGAACGCTTCCAATTGAGTGTAAACTCGTTTTGTGTGCATAAACCGTGAGAGTACTGATTGCACGTGGCGAAACGAGACAGAGTGGGAGAGACTCTGAAGTCCTTGACGTGGTAAATTGCTGATATGTGTGGCTAAACCTTTAGATAAGGTGTGTTTGCATGTGTTTGTGCGTGTGTACAGTTGGCAGAGGCTGTGATTGGTAGACCACGGACTTTTCTGTAAATTTGTATTTTTGGTATTGAGGGAAACGAGGTTGTTTTACACGATCCTTATTACAAAACTGTGATCACTGGACTGTGGTTCCGCTGAAAAATATAATTCGATCGAAAGCGCTATACTTTTGGATATTTTGTATGCTGTTCATTATTTGTATTATATATTTTGGCGAAAGCACAATACTGGGAATATTCTATATATTTCTTCATATTACGTACATCTTACGTAACTATACACGTTGCGAGCAAGTATCGTGCAGTGGTAAGAAGTTTAAACATAAATTATTTCTATTGGAGTTTTGCAAAGTTTATCTAAGATTTGTAGGTAATCTGAATAAGAATGCAAGTATCAATCTGTCATGTAATTTTTGAACATTTGTCACTTTGCCTTTCTTCTCTTGGTTTTTACGATTCGTTCGGTGTTTGAAAAATGCTCTCGAATACAGAACTTAAAAATCGGACACTCTTCGTTTGCGAAGATCGCATCTTCTCAAATATATACGATAAACTATTGTGTCTTGCGAATAAAATCTGAATTCCACGAAGCAAACCTCCAATTTGCAAATAACATTTGAATTTGATAGCCCATTATGATAGCTGACTGCGTAGTCACTGTCAAGTCACGAATCATTCAGTGGTCGATATTTGTGGCTTATCGCTCTGTCCTAATTTTTTCGAATTTCGTATCGGTGTGTACAAACCTTTAACGTCGTAATAGATAATGACGCTCATTCGTGTCCGATTCTCGTGAATGTTTACGAACGAATGATACAATAGAGAACGTAGAAAGAATACAACATGCGCTTCATACAGGAAGAAATGTGAAGTCTTTTAGTCTCACAGTGGCAAGATGTTCTGTTGAATCATATTTATTTATGTTAATGTCTAATTTTAATGTCTAATGTTCGCCTAGTGTCGTCAAAGTAAATATTTATTTTCTACGTTCAAACTCTACCTTCTTACGCCTCGTACTGCTATTTATGACATATTTCATCACCATAATATAATTGCAGACTTCAACAGTTTTTCTTGTACCCCATAATTTGCGTCTTTACGAAATACCTCACAATTAAAATGAAACGATGGGTAAATTCTGGTACAAGGTTACATACTTGAGGCATTAAGTTATTCGACGTTTTATACGACATAATTTATTGTCAAGTGTGATCAATATTTATGTTCGTATTTAATTTTGATAAAAGGAGAATTTCAACAGTGCTTGACATTCAACACTTGCGCTCTTTTTTAAGCTTCGAAATAATGAACTCTCGATCAAATCAAACTGCAGATTTATTGATGCATACGATATGGAAAAATATATAAAATATCCAAGGAATAATGGAATATTTGTCATAATATTTTATCAATGAATATTTTTTGAATTATATTCACGAAAATGTTATAGAATACAAATTTAGCAATTAAAACACATTCTTGAGTTTCACGCAACTATTTTTGCGACGTCGCGTATGAGAAAAAAATTTCAACTGAAGTATCACCGAAACCTCGACCAATCCTCAAGATTCAGTGCTTCAAGAAATTTTGCGAGATTCCTTAAAAATCAAGCAGAGTTTTCTGTTTGCAATTGCAGCGAAACTTCATTTGAGTGAATCTGTCGGATGGGGTAGAGGATTTACGTGGTCGGAGTTCGTATAATTTTTCGTTCGGTTAGTGGAAGCTCGGGCCGAGAACGTAAGTAGATTCAGCTGGATACGGCTCGTTTAATCGCGCATTGCCCACAGTTTTGTTCGTGCGAGTGGAATTTGCGTAAACGAAGTATAGCGACGTGACCTTGATAGAAATTCGATTTTGAAGATTTTACGAATTACAAAATTCTAGGGATTACGAGGATAACTATAGACGTTAGATCTAGGCGTAGGATACTTCTCTGAATATAGTGATTTTTTGAATTTGTTATATTTTCGGAAATTGTACTTTCACTTATTACTCGTATTTTTCATAAATGCAGTTGAAAAAATGGAACCTAAATATTAATAACGTTCACGTGTTTATTTTCGACATGTAAAAATTATGTCCAATTTATCGATTATTGTTTCTACAAGTTTCTTCTTTTCTCATTTATGGAATACTCCAAAGTGTTTCTTTGATCATATTGTATTTTTTCTTTATATTACAAAACACGTAACATCGTCGTATCTACAAATTATCGTGTGTGCGCACTTTCGAAACGTTAAGAGCAAATAACAGAGTTGTCGTTGGTTAACTATTGTAATTTACAATGCATACAGTGAAAAAAGGCACATGATATTCAATTGTCATTCATTATTTAAAGAATAATTCATAGGTAATTATCACTAATGTTAATGATAAGAAATTATCCATAATATTAATGATAAAAAAAAAGTCTAGTAAAAAAGTTGCGAATTCTCATATGATACGAATTTTTGTTCGTTTGTCACCGACTGTGAGTAACACATCCCATAGTTGGACAACATTAATACGAAGATTATTCATGAGACAATAATATTTTTCATTGTCATTTCCCAACTTGCTTATATTACAAGTTTCGTTAGCATAGCAGCTATGCACAATTCACATTCCATTTTTCAGCGAATCGTCGATCGATATTCAATCACGATACTTAACGATAGTCGATGATCAGTTACTAAGTTTACGGGTAAAATTCCCAAAATAAAAATTGTCATGAATTTCCAAATGCGAATTTATTTCCATTATTTCCAAATAACATGTTTAATTTTCATCCAGTAATAAAAATCGCGTTCGTCTGATTTCATCGATTTCTGGAAGACTTGAACATACCAACAGGTCACAGTACATAATCCAGACATCCAAATTCCTTTAATTTCAACAACATGTTCCCCAAAATTTCGTCAACTTCTCCACCACCCACCTGACGCAGAAACACTGGCAACTCTGTCGCGTCTATTTCCGCGAAATCTTCTACCCCTCCAACAACCTTGCCCATCTGTATCGCTAAGAAGTACGTGGCAATGAAATACCCGAACAGACCCCGCTTCTTGTAATCCTCGTACAAAGCTTCGTACGAATAATCCCCCACGTCTATATCGTTCTCCTTGAGGCACTGTATCAACGAATCGTGATACACTCTCAAAACATTATCCAACATAACTTTGTCCAAGTCTCTGGCACAGTGCAAACACAGGAACGTAGACAGATCCAAAATTGGCGATCCGTAGCGTACCATCGCAAAGTCGATGAAGATGACTTTCAGCTCGTCACTCTCTTTCTTGAACAATATGTTATTGATCGTGAAGTCGCCGTGACACAGAGTGGAAAGAGGCTCCTCGATCTCGATGAACTTCAAGATCAAGTCTTCGAACGTGTTCGCACATCGAGCTTCGAATTTGTCGCAGAATTCTTTGTCGTAACCTTCCTTCCGAAGGAAGTCGAGCGATCTAGTAGCGGTTCTGTTGAACGTGTCTCTCGAGCTCGACTCGGGGTCGTACTTGACCTCTTCAATGGTGTTCACGAAATCGAAGAACTCCTTCTCGCGAGTCCTCTTCGTCGCGTACGCTATCGCGTGGAACCGTGCGATCTCCCGGAACGCGGCCAACGTGTATCCCAATGGCGTGTCGTACTTCCATTTGCACACACTGTAGCCACGTTTGGTGGCCACGTTCTCCAGAACGATCGCCGAGTCGAGCGACGATGATTCCTCCGTGGCGTAGATGCAACGAGGAACTCGATTGTAATATTGAGCGTACTTTTGGTAAAACAATATCTCGTTGTGAAATTGTTCCCTGGATCTCACCACCTCTTGCAGTGTTTCTGGCGGCATTTTCTTCACCACTATATTGGTCGACGTGACTCTCTTCTTCAACTCGTCATCGTCGTCGGGACTGGCGTTCCAGACGACATTAACGAAGGATAGATTCGAATTGAAGAACAAATCGGTTGGAATGGACACCTCGTAGCGCACGTCCTCGATACCTTTGCCGAGAATAGAGCTCACCTTGGTGACCAGCGGTCTAAGCCAGGCGTTGCAGTCCTCCGTTTGTTCGCACATCATGACATTACCGGATAGATCTGTCCGTCCTGCCAGCGGTCACCGTGATCGCAGACTGACAATGAACGCTACCAACTGAAATTAAACTCGTCTTGTATGCATAAAGAGAGAGAGTAGTGACTGCACGTGGCGAAACGAAAGGCACGAGGCAGAGTGGGAGAGACTCTGAAGTCCTTGGCGTGGTAAATTGCTGATATGTGTGGCTAAACCTGAAGATAAGGTGTGTTTGTATGTGTTTGCGTGTGTGTACAGTGCGCAGACTGTGATTGGTAGACCACAGACTTTTCTGTAAATTTGTATTTTTGGTATTGAGGGAAACGAGGTTGTCTTACGTGATGCTTAGTACCAAAATGTGGTCAGTGGACTGTGGATCCGCTGAAAAATGTAATTCGATCGGACGCGCTATACTTTTGGATGTTTTGTATGCTGCTCATTATTTGTATTATATATTTTGTCGACAGCACAATACCTTGAATATTCTATATATCTGTTCACATTTCTTTTCACATTGCGAGCAAGTATCCTGCAGTGGTAAGAAGTTAGATTAGATTGTTTCTAATCGAGCCTGGAATGTTTATTTAAGATTACGGCTACGTAATATAGATAATATAATAAGAATGCAAGTATCGTGTAATTTTTATGTGTTTGTCACGGTGCCTCTCTTGACTTGACTTTCACGATTTTTTCGGTGAACACTCTCTCAAATACTCTCGAATACAGAACTTGGAAATCTGATACTCCTCGTTTCTTCGAAAATGGAATCTCCTCAGATATATACGATAAGCTATTGTTTCTAGCGAGTAAAATTCGAACTTTACGAAGTGAATCATGGTCAATCTTCCAGTTGACAAATGACATAGGACTTGCCCCCACCAGCAGCTGATAGTTGACTGCGTAGTCAGTGCCTTGTCGCGAATTATATAACTAATAAGGGGTTATTAAGAGAGTGATTAACACTCGCGTATGTGTTGTTTGCATATCGTTTCGATATTTCCTGTTCAGATCTTTACCGCCGAGAATAATTACAACCAGACCGCGAATATTTATGCGCATTCATATCTTACACTGGTAATTATTATTCAACGCTGCCTCTGACAAACATTAATTAGAACACTTATCATGCAAGGGAAAGTACAAAAATGTTAAAGAACTCAAAGTTCTATTTTAAGAAAACTTTAGAATGAGTAATCTTTCTATGTTCGATGTTTGTGACTTATCGCTCTGTTCTAATATTTTCGAATTTCTTCTGTCGTATTCGTGTGTACGAACCTTAACGTCGTAATTGATAATTACGCACGCTCATACTCAATTCTCATGAATGTTTCGAGCGAACGATATAATAGAGAACGTAGGAAGAATACAACATGTGCTTTGTAAAAAAATGTGCAATCTTTCAGTTTTTTGCAGTGGCGAGATGTTCTGTTGAAATCGTATTTGTTTGTGTTAATGTACAATTTTAATGTCTAATATTTTCCTAATGTCGTCAAAGTAAATATTTACTGAATCCCAAATTGAACCTAAACACTAATATCTTCCACGCGTTTATTATCAATAACACGTAGAAATTATCTCCCATTTATCGAATATTGAAACTTGTTTCTTTGAGTGTATTATATTTTTTCTCTTTATTTGTTTAACTGTTTCTTTTTAATTATATTAAATAATTATAATTATGTTATATTTAATATCATTTAATAGCATTATATGTTTAATTATATTATATTTTTTCTTTTGTTACTATTTAGTATTATTGTTTAGTATTTTAGTATTATTCCTTTTTTTTCTATAGATTTACGTTTTTTTATTTACGTAAACATTCGTCACTATATTTATGAATGTACATGTATATTACAAGAGATTTCAGACTTAGCAGTATAATAAAACGTGATTATCGTAATTATAGAATTCCAACAAATATTTTGTTTTATTAATATAATGTAACATTTCCCAGCATTTGCAGTGAATATTTCATAGCTTCTACAAAATTTTCGAATTTATTAAAAATTTCAGACATTAATGACCTAATCATAATTGCGCCTCATTATAATGAATGAAAATTCAAAATGATTTATATAACACATAACATCGTCGTATCTACAAATTATTGTGTGTGCGCACTTTCGAAACGTTAAAAGCAAAAACAGAATTCTCATTGGTCAACGATCATAATTTACAATACATACAGTGAAATGATGCACATGACACTCCACAGTCATTCATTATTTAAATTCATACATGATTATCATTAATGTTAATAATAAAACATTATCATTAATGTTAATGATAAAAAAATGCCTGGTACAAAAGTACAAATTTTTGTCCGTTTGTTCGTTTGTCATCGACTGTGAGTAACACACCTCGTAGTTAATTAACATTTATACGAACATTATTCATCAAATAATAATACTTTTCAAAATAATTTTACTGTTATTTCCTAGCTAGCTTATACTACACGTTTCGTAAGCGCTATTATACACTTCAATTGCGATTCTTTAGCGAATCGTCGATCGATGATCAATCCCAAAATTTATCACGAGTAAAATTCCCGCATTAGAAATTTTCAGGAATTTCCAAATACGAGTGTAATTATTTTAATCATCGTCGTTATCCATATTGATATTCTGTATAATACTCTTCCTAATTTTCATTCATTGACAAAAATCGCGTTCGTTAGTTTCATCGATTTCTGGAAGACTTGACATACCAACAGGTTACAATATATAGTCCAAGCATCCAAATTCCTTTAATTTCAACAACATGTTCGCCAAAATCTCGTCAACTTCTTCGCCACCGATCTGACGCGATAACGCTGACCACTCTGTCGGTTCTAATTTCGCGAACGTTTCTATCTCTCCTTCAAACTTGCCCATCTGTGTTGCTAAGAAGAACGTGGCAATGAAATATCCGAACAGACCCCGCCTCTTGTAATCCTCGTACAAAGCCTCGTACGAATAATCCTCCCCGTCTATATCGTTCTCCTTGAGGCACTGTATCAACGAATCGTGATACACTCTCAAAACATTATCCAACATAACTTTGTCCAAGTCTCTGGCACAGTGCAAACACAGGAACGTAGACAGATCCAAAATCGGCGATCCATAGCGTATCAGCGCAAAGTCGATGAGGATGACCTTCTGCTCGTCATTATCCTTCTTGAACAACATGTTATTGATCGTGAAGTCGCCGTGACACAGAGTGGAAAGTGGCTCCTCGACTTCGATGAACTTCAAGACCAAGTCCTCGAACGTGTTCGCACATCGAGCTTCGAATTTGTCGCAGAATTCTTTGTCGTAACCTTGCTTCCGAAGATAGTCGAGCGATCTGGTAGCGGTCCCGTTGAACATGTATCTCAGGTTCGACTCCTGGTGGAACCTGACCTCCTCAATGGCGTTCACGAAATCGAAGAAATCCTTCTCGCGAGTTCTCTTCGTCGCGTACGCTATCGCGTGGAACCGCGCGATCTCTCGGAACGCGGCCAACGTGTACTCCAATGGCGTGTCGTATTTCCATTTGCACACACTGTAGCCACGCTCGGTGCCCACGTTCTCCATAACGATCACCGAGTCTGGTGACAATGGTTCCTTCGTGGCGTAGATACAACCAGGAAGCCGATCGTAATACTGGGCGAACTTCTGGTAAAACAATATCTCGTTGTGGAACTGTTCCCTGGATCTCATCATCTCTTGCAGTGTTTCTGCCGGCATTTTCTTCACCACTATATTGGTCGACTTGGCTCTCTTCTTCGCCTCGTCGTGGTCGACGGGACTGGCGTTCGAGACGACATTGACGAAAAATAGATTCGAAATGAAGAACGAATCCGTTGGAACGGACACCTCGTAGCGCACGTCCTCGAAACCTTTGCCGAGAATCGAGCTCACCTGGGTCACCAGCGGTCCCAGCCAGGCGTGGCAGTCCTCTGTCTGTTCGCACATTATGACATTACCCAGCGAGGACTGTAACGATCTGCCCCTCCTGTCAGCAGCCACCGCGATCGCCGACTGACAATGAATGCTACCAGTTGAGAATAAACTCGTCTTGTGTTCATATACCGGGAGAGTATTAACTGTGCGTGACGAAACGAGAGACAAGAGGCAGAGTGGGAGTGAGTCCTCGGTATGGTGAATTGCTGACATGTGTGGCCGTAACGCTGGTTCATAATGATACAGCGAAATTATGAAACGTGTGTGTGTGTGTGTTTGCAGTTGGCAGACACTGTGTTTGGTGGACCACGGATTTTTCTGTAAAATATGTTTATTTGAATATTGAGGGAAACGAAGTTGTTTTACGTGCTCGTTATAACAGAACTGTGATCAGTGGACTGTGGGTCCGTTGAAAAATATAATTCGATCGAAAGCCCTATACTTTTGGATACTTTGTATGCTGTTTATTATTTGCATTATATATTTTGTCGAAAGCACAATACTCTGTGTATTCTATATATTTCCTCATATTACGTGCATCTTACGCAACTTTACACGTTGCGATCGAGTATGCAGTGGTAAGAGGTTCGATTAGATTATTTCGAATAGAGCCTGCAATATTTATTTAAGATTACGGCTGGATAATATAGATAATATAGATATGTATACATGTATCAATTTATCATGTAACGTTTATGTATTTTTCACTTTGCCTCTCTCGACTTGATTTTTACGATTCGTTCAGTATTTGCAGGAAGTTCGACTCTCTCAAATACTCTCGAATACATAACTTGGAAATGGATCGCATCTCCTCAGATATGTATGATGAACTATTGTGTCTTGCGAGTAACATCCGATCTCTACGAAGTGAACCTTGGGCAATCCTCCAATTTACAAATAACATAGAATTTGACCCCATTATTAGCTGATAGCTGACTGCGTAGTCACTTTCGAGTCGCGAATTGTATACTTGATTAGAAGTTTAATAATACTCGCGTATGTGTTGTTTGCTTATCGTTACGATATTTCCTATTCAGATCTTTAGCATCGAGAATAGTTGCGATTAGACGGCGAATATTTATGCGGATTTATATTTTACACTACTTCTGCCTAATAAGCATATTAATATTTAATTAACGCTGCCTCTGTACTCATAAGCATTAGTTAGAAAACTTATCAACGGAAGGATAGTATAAAAATGTTAAAGAACTCAAGCTTCTATTTTAGGAAAAATTTAAAATGGAAATAATCTTTCAGTGTTCGACGTTTGTGGCTTATCGCTCTGTTCTAATATTTTCGAATTCTTCTGTCGTAACGGTGTGTACAAATCTTAACGTCGTAATAGATAATTACGCTCGTTCATACTCGATTCTCGTGAATGTCTCTAGCCAACAATATAACAGAGAACAAAGGAAGAATTCAATGTGCTTCATACAAGAAAAGTGAAATCTTTCAGTTTTTTTACAGTGGCCAGATGTTCTGTTGAATCGTATTTATTTATGTTAATGTCTAATGTTCGGCTAGTGTCGTCAAAGTAAATATTTATTTTCTACGTTCACACTCGATCTTCCACGCCTCGTGCTGCTATTTATATAACGTATTTCATCACCTAATGTAATAACCATAATATAATTGCAGACTTTTAACAGTTTTTCTTGCATCTCATGATTTGCGTCTTTATACTTCACTATCGAAATCAAACGATGGTCAAATTCTGGTACAAAGTTACATACGTGAAGCACTAAGTTATTCGACGTTTTATACGACATTATTTATTGTCAAGTGTAACGAACATTTATGTCCGTATATGCTTTTGATAGAACAAGAATTACAACAGTGCTTGACATACGACACATCCGTTCGTTTTTAAACTTTTTGACTTTGTCGTAAGGAATTGTCAATTGAATCAGACTCCAGATTTATAGATGCATACGATATGGAAAAATATATGAAATATTCAAAGAATAACACAATATTTGTAACGATACCTTGCAAATGAATATTTTCGAATTATATTCATGAAAATATTACAGAATACAAAATTTGTGATATATACAAAATAATTAATATTTTCAAATAATATTTTTAGTAATAAATTGTTTTATTTCGAATGTAAAAACTACACCTTATTCTATCAATAAGTTTAGATACTGGAAACATACACACTCGTATAATGTTTTCAACCGTTCTGTGTTGCGAATTCGCGATCATCGCTCCCTCCAAGCTATTAAAACACATTCACAAATTTCTCGCAATTATTTCTACGACGTCGCGTATGAGAAAAAAAATTTCAACTGAAGTATCACCGAAATCTCGACCAACCTCCAAGGTTCAGTACTTCAAGAAATTTTGCAAGATTCCTTCAATATCAAGCAGAATTTTCTGTTCGCAATTATGAAACTTCATTTCCGTGAATTTGTCGGATGAAACAGAGGATTTATGTGGTCGGAGTTCGCATAATTTTTCATTCGCGTAGTGGATGCTCGTGTCCGGATGCAAGTAGATTGAGCCAGTAACGGCTCGTTTAATCGCGCACTGCCTACAGTTTCGTGAGAATAAATGGAGTTCGCGTAAACGAAGTACAGCGTCGTGACCTTGGTAGAAATTCGATTTTGAAGATTTTACGAATTACGAAATTCTAGGGATTACGAGGATAACTATAAACGTTCTAGGCGTAGGATACCTCTCTAAATACAGTGATTTTTTGAATTTGTTATATTTTCGGAAATTGTACTTCCACTTATTACTCGTATTGTTTATAAATACAGTTAAAGAAATATTAATACAGTTAAATAATAAATATACAGTTAATAATAAATAAAATTAAAGAAACCTGAATACTAATAGCTTCAACGCGTTTATTATCGACAACATGTAGAAATTCCCATTTATCAAATATTGTTTGTTCAAGGTCTCATTTATCGAATATTCCAGAGTGATTATACTATATATTTTTTTCTTTTTAATTATAAAACACGTAACATCGTATGTACATATTATCGTGTGCAAGTCCGGAACGTTAAAAGAAATAAGAGTTCTCATTGCTTAACGATCGTAATTTGCATGCAGTGAAGAGGGGAACATGACACTTCATTGTCATTAATTATTTAACGAATAATTCACAGATTATCATTAATGTTAATGATAATAAAAAAACGTCTAGTGCAAAAGTTGCGAATTCTCATACGATACGAATTTTTGTTCGTTCGTTACCGACTTTGAGTAACACACCCCATAGTTGGTCATTTGTATGAAGATTCATCAGACAGTAATACTTATCAAAATAATTTCATTGTCATTTTCTGACTTGCTTATCCACTACAATTTTTGTAACGGTTACGTATACTTCAGTTGCAATTCGCCGATCGATATTCAATCACGAAACTTGACGATCAATTACGAAATACATCACGGGTAAAATTCCTACAATAAAAATTTTCATGAATTTCCAAATACGAATTTATTTCCAAATAACACTTTTAATTTTCATCCAATGACAAAAATTGGATGAGTTTGATTTCATCGATTTCTGGAAAACTTGACGTACCAACAGGTCACAATATATAATCCAGGCATCCAAATTCTTCTAATTTCAACAACATGTTCGCCAAAATTTCGTCAACTTCTTCTCCGCCGATCTGACGCGCTAACGCTGGCCACTCTGTCTGGTCTGTTTTCGCGAAATCTTCCATCTCTTCATCAAACTTGCCCATCTGCATCGCTAAGAAGAACGTGGTAATGAAAAATCCGAACAGACCCCGCTTCTTGTAATCCTCGTACAAAGCTTCGTACGAATAATCCCCCACGTCTATATCGTTCTCCTTGAGGCACTGTATCAACGAATCGTGATACACTCTCAAAACATTATCCAACATAACTTTGTCCAAGTCTCTGGCACAGTGCATGCACAGGAACATAGACAGATCCAAAATCGGCGATCCGTAGCGTATCAGCGCAAAGTCGACGAGGATGACTTTCAGCTCGTCACTCTCTTTCTTGAACAATGTGTTATTGATGGTGAAGTCGCCGTGACACAGAGTGGCAAGGGGTTCCTCGATCTCGAAGAACTTCAGGACCAAGTCTTCGTAAGTGTTCGCCATTCGAGCTTCCAATTTGTCGCAGAACTCCTTGTCGTGACCTTGCCTACGAAGGAAGTCGAGGGATCTGGTCGCGGTCCCGTTTAACATTTGGCTGAAACTCGTCTCCTGGTTCCTGACTTCTTCAATGGCGTTCACGAAATCGAAGAACTCTTTCTCGCGAGTCCTTTTCGTCGCGTACGCTGTCGCGTGGAACCGTGCGATCTCTCGGAGCGCGGCCAACGTATACTCCAGTGGCGTGTCGTATTTCCATTTGCACACGCTGTAACCACGTTCGGTGGCCACGTTTTCCAAAACGATCACCGAGTCGAGCGACAATGGTTCCTCCGTGGCGTAGATGCAACGAGGAGCCCGATCGTAATATTGGGCGTACTTCTGGTAAAACAATACCTCGTTGTGAAATTGTTGCCTGGATCCCACCACCTCTTGCAGTGTTTCTGCCGGCATTTTCTTCACCACTATGTTGGTATACTTGGCACTCTTCTTCGCCTCGTCGTCGTCGTCGGGACTGGTGTTCGAGACGACATTGACGAAGAATAGATTCGAAATGAAGAATGAATCCGTTGGAACGGACACCTCGTAGCGCACCTCTTGGAAACCTTTGCCGAGCATCGAGCTCACCTTGGTGATAAGCGGCCCTAGCCAGACGTGGCAGTCCTGCGTCTGCTCGCACATGACATTACCCATGATACCGCGAGAACCGGAACGATCTGTCTCTCCGTTCAGCAGCCACGACGATCGCCGACTGATAGTGAACGCTACCAGTTGAAAGTCGACTCGTCTTGTGTTCGTATACGGAGAGGGTATTGATCGCGCGAAACTAAAGACACGAGGCAGAATGGAGGAGATACTGATGTCCTTGAAATGATGAGTCACTGACTTTCATGGCCAAACCTAAAGATTCGTTCATAATGATACAGCGAAATTGTGAAACATGTTTGCGTGTTTGTGTGTGTGTGTGTGGGGGGGGGGGGAGCAATGATATGTATACAGTTTGGAGAATCTGTATTTTGTGGAAAGCCATGGCCTTTTCTGTAAATTTGTATTTTTATATATTGAGGGAAACGTGCTCGTTATTGTAGAACTGTGATAAATAGACTGTGAGTATAAAATCTGATAGTCTTCGTTTTTCTTCGAAAATGGAATCTCCTCAGACATATGCGATAAACTATTGTTTCTGGCGAGTAAAGTCCGAACTCTACAAAGTGAATCATAGTCAATGTTCCAGTTTACAAATGACATAGAATTTGATCCCATTATCAGCTTATAGCTGACTGCGTAGTCACTGTCGAGTCGCAAAATATATATATAACTGATAAAAGGTTTATTAACACTCGCATATGTGTTGTTTGCTTATCGTTTCGTTAACTCCTATCCAGACATTTGGCGCCGAGAATGATTGCGACTAGACCACGAATATTTATGCGCATTCATATCATACATTACCTCTGCCTGATAAGTATTATTGGATGAACGCTGCCTCTGTACTGACAAACATTAATTAGAACACTTATCATGCAAAGGAAAGTACAAAAATGTTAAAGAACTCAAGCTTCTACTCTAAGAAAACTTTAGAATATATCTAATAATAATCTTTCAATGTTCGATGTTTGTGACTTATCGCTCTGTTCTAATATTTTTGAATGTCGTCTGTCGTATCGGCGTGTATAAACCTTAACGTAATAGATAATTACGCTCGCTCATACCCGATTCTCATGTGTTTCAAGCCAACGATATAATAGAGAACATATAAAGAATATACAACATGTGCTTCGTACCGGAAAAAAATGTGAAAACGTTCAATTTTTTGCAGTGGCAAGATGTTCTGTTGAAATCAAATTTGTTTGTATTAATGTATAATTTTAATGTCTAATGTTTTCCTAATGTCTTCAAAGTAAATATTTACCGAACCTTAAATCGAACCTAAACATTAATACCTTCCATACGTTTATTATCAGCAACATGTAGAAATTATCTCCCATTTATCGTATATTGCAACTTATTTCTTTGATTATATTATATTTTTTCTCTTTATTTGTTTAACTATTTGTTTTTAGTTATATTATATAATTATAATTATATTAGATTTAATATCATTTAATAACATTATATTTTTAATTATATTATATTTTATCTTTTATTATTATGTAGTATTATTTTTTAGTACTTTTCTTTTCCTTTATCCTGCGTGTGCACTTTCGGAGCGTTAAAAGTATCAACTGAATTCTCATTGATCAACGATCGTAATTTAAAATACATACAGTGAAAAGATGCACATGACACTTCACAGTCATACATTATTTAATGAATAATTCTTACGTGATTATCATTAATATTGATGATGAAGAATTATCATTAATGTTAATGATAAAGAAAAAAGTCTAGAACATAAGTTGCGTATTGTCATATGATACGAATTTTTGTTCGTTCGTGATCGACTGTGAGTAACACACCCCCGTAGTTGGTTAATTTCATTCGAAGTACATTCATACGAAGATTATTCATTATACAATGATACTTTTCAAAATAATTTCACTGTCATTTCCTAATTTACTGAGACGTTTCGTAACACGTTTCGTAACAGCTATGTAGATTTCAATTTCGATTCTTTAGCGAATCGTCCGTCGATGTTCAATCACGAAACTTGACGATAATTGACGATCAAGTACGAAATTTGTCACGGGTAAAATTCCCATTAGAAATTTTCAGGAATTTCCAAATACGAGTATAATTATTTTAATCATCGTCGTTATCCATAATAATATTCTGTATAATACTCTTCCCTATAAACAATAACATTCCCAATTTTCATGCAATGACAAAAATCGCGTTCGTTATTTTCATCGATTTCTGGAAGAATTGACATACCAACAGGTCACAATATATAGTCCAAGCATCCAAATTCCTTTAATTTCAACAACATGTTCGCCAAAATTTCGTCAACTTCTTCTCCACCGATCTGACGCGATAACGCTGACCACTCTGTCGGTTCTAATTTCGCGAACGTTTCTATCTCTCCTTCAAACTTGCCCATCTGTATCGCTAAGAAGAACGTGGCAATGAAAAATCCGAACAGGCCCCGCTTCTTGTAATCCTCGTACAAAGCTTCGTACGAATAATCCCCCACGTCTATATCGTTCTCCTTGAGGCACTGTATCAACGAATCGTGATACACTCTCAAAACATTATCCAACATAACTTTGTCCAAGTCTCTGGCACAATGCAAACACAGGAACGTAGACAGATCCAAAATTGGAGATCCGTAGCGTACCATCGCAAAGTCGATGAAGATGACTTTCAGCCCGTCACCCTTTTTCTTGAACAATATGTTATTGATCGTGAAGTCCCCGTGACACAGAGTGGAAAGGGGCTCCTCGATCTCGACGAACTTGAAAATCAGATCTTCGAACGTGTTCACACATCGAGCTTCGAATTTGTCGCAAAAGTCTTTGTCGTAACCTTGCTTGCGAAGGAAGTCGAGCGATCTAGTAGCGGTTCCGTTGTACATGTACCTCAACTTTGACTCCGGTTCGAACCTGAACTCCTGAATGGCGTTTGCGAAATCGAAGAATTCCTTTTCACGAGTCCTCTTCGTCGCGTACGCTATCGCGTGGAACCGTGCGATCTCCCGGAACGCGGCCAACGTGTACTCCAATGGCGTGTCGTACTTCCATTTGCACACACTGTAGCCACGTTCTATGCCCACGTTTTCCATAACGATCACCGAGTCGGGCGACAATGGTTCCTCCGTGGCGTATATGCAACGAGGAACTCGATCGTAATATTGGGCGTACTTCTGGTAAAACAATATCTCGTTGTGGAACTGTTCCCTGGATCTCATCATCTCTTGCAGTATTTCTTGCGGCATTTTCTTCACCACTATACACTTGATCGACTTGGCTCTCTTCTTCGCCTCGTCGTGGTCGACGGGACTGGCGTTCGAGACGACATTGACGAAAAATAGATTCGAAATGAAGAACGAATCCGTTGGAACGGACACCTCGTAGCGCACGTCCTCGAAACCTTTGCCGAGAATCGAGCTCACCTTGGTAATCAGCGGCCCCAGCCAGGCCTGGCTGTCCTCCGTCTGTTCGCTCATGACATTACCCATGATAGCGTGAGAATCGAAACGATCTGTCTCTCCTCTCAGCAGCCGCGATCGCTGACTGATGGTGAACACTACCAGTTGAGTGTAAACTCGTCTTGTTTGCACCGGGAGAGTGTTGACTGTGCGTGACGAAACGAGAGCAAAGTGGGAAATATTCTGTAGTCCTTGAATCACTGATATGCGTGGCCACACCTAAAGATTCGTTCTTAATGATTCAAAATTATAAAAGCTGTGTGTGTGTGTGTGTGTGTGTGGGTATGTGTACAGTTGGCAGAGACTGTGATTGTTGGAAGACCACAGACTTTTCTTTAAATTTGTATTTTTGAATATTGAGAGAAACGAGATTCTTTTACGTGCTCGTTATTGTAGAACTGTGATACGTGGGCTGTAGGTCCGCTGTATAAAATCTGATACCATTCGTTTGTGAAGATAGAATCTCGTCAGATATATACGATAAACTATTGTATCTGGCGAGAACTCTATGAACCTTGGGCAATTTTCCAGTTTACAAAAACCATAGAACTTGACCCCATTATGAGCTGTTAGCTTACTGTCGAGTCGCAAATTATATAACTGATAAGAGGCTTATTGACACTCACGTATATGTTATTTGCACATTGTTTATTGCACATTTCCTATTTGAATATTTAGAACCGAGAATATTTACGACTAGACCGCGAATATTTATGCGGATTCATATCTTACACTAATTAACGCTGCCTCTGTACTGATAAACATTAATTAGAACTTATCACGCAAAGAAAAGTATGAAAACGTGAGAGAACTCGAGGTTCTACTTTTGAAAAAATTTAGAATGGAAGTTTAGAATCTTTCAATGTTCAGTGTTTGTGGCTTATCGCTCTAGCCTAATATTTCGAGCAATAGATAAATTACGCTCGCTTTCGTGCCAACGATATAACAGAAAATGTAGGAAGAATATGTGTTTCATACAGGAAAAAAATATGGAAACATTTCAATTTTTTGCAGTGGCGAGATGTTCTGTTGAATCGTGTTTATTTATGTCAGTGTCAAGTTTTATTATAGAATAGAAATTTGTATAAATGACTAATATTTTCAGTTACAGATTGTTTCATTTTTGAACGTCTAAAAACTACATCTATTCTATCAACGAAGTTAGATACTAAAATATTCTCGTTTCTATAATTTTTTTGATTATCTAGAAAACATCTTTCTTGTAATGTTTTTTAAAATATATTCGAGCAAATTTGACGCAACTATTTCTACAACGTCACGTATGAGAAGAAGAATTGAACTGAAGTGTCATCGAAGCCTCGACCAATCTGCAAGCTTCAGTGCTTCAAGAACTTTTGCAAGCTCTCCTCAAAACCATCAAGCAGAATCTTCTGTTCTCAAACATTTCCCTAACGCTCTAACCTACGACAAAATCCTTCTCTCTCGATTTTTCGACCTTAGCCCAATCAGTCTCGTTTAATTCTGGAATCGATTCCTGCTCGTCTGGACTCAAAGCAATTCCATTTCTCTTTCTCTTTTCTGTCTACTGCCCTTTATCTCTCTCTCTCTCTCTCTCTTAGCGAAGATTCGTTCGACCGGACTCGAAAGCGCGATGATCCCCGACAAAAAGAGACCTCAAGAGGAATTTCTGCGAACAATACGGGACCGACGGTGTGGCGGCGAGTGGAGAAGAAACAGGTCGAGAATGGATGATAAAGAAGCGGCGAGCGGCTCGAGCCAGGTGGAAACCACGATCCAGAAAGGCAGGCAGCGCGAAATCGTCTTCTTGGCTCGTGAAGATGAAATTAAGTGAATTGGTTGCGCACGAGTGGACACTTCTGACGTTCCACGCAAAACGAAAGCAACGAAAGCCGGGAAGTATCCTCCACTGTCGCTTCAGACTGTTTGCGACGTTATATAACGTGGTTAACTATTTTGTTCTTTGTCGCGTTCTAACCTTTGGATTTCATTTTTTATTAACGTGATTATTGGGACACGGATGGCTAATTTATGTGAGATTTTTTCGTATGAAATAGAGGCCAAGTTCAACGATGCTATTCAAAGGGTTGAAAGTCTGTGAGAATGTTTTGGAACCAAGGTTTCCAGATGCAATGCTGAAGAAAAATATATTTCAATGTCAACTTTAATGATTGATACATTGATACTGTATGATAGCATCCAGAAATATCAATTACTTGTGTCGTAGATATTTGTATACTATAATGTAACAAATTAAGAATTTAATGTAAATTAGTAAATTAAGAATTTATAATATACAAATGAGAGAGTTAAGAATTTGTATATTGTAATGCCTGTACCTGTATTATGTAATCTGTAATTATCTATCATGTAAATAATATAGTTATATGCATAATTATGTATCTGTAATTATAAACTATACGTATAATAGTAGCGTACACTACACAATTAGTTACAAAGAGGAGTAATCGTATAGATAAGTATTAGAAACAAAATTGCAAGAGGAATGGCAATATAAAAAGAAATTTGAAAGATCAGAAATGACCGTTCATATGAGTCCACCATATATATCGGGACCATAAAAATACTTCTCGCTATTTCTTCTGAGACGATAGTTTTGCATAATCCTAGTCAACGTTGCTATTTTAAATGATTTATGAGGGGGCCACTCGATATCTCACTGCCATGCTTGCGCTCGCACAGAATGAAAATGCAAATTCGATCGGTGGCACATCCTGTTCTTCGCCATGTAACTCTCCTTTCTTTGCACCCTGAAATGAAATTTACAAAACTTTTACGGCACCGTCACGATATTTATATACTGTCACTAATAATAATGTTCAATTTCGCTCGAAGCATCGTAGATAGAGTTCGTCAACCACATGCATACAAAATTCAAATTCAACTTGTCCTCATCCTTGCTCTAAATGAACTTTACAAACGAAGAAAGCTGACTCTTTAATTTTTCATCGAGCATCGCAAGACTCGTGTCTCGCCGTCTAATTTAACATTCCTTGGGAAACCAGCCACCTACAGCCTGTCGAATCAGGCGTATTTTCCGTCCCCGTGACATTTCATTGGCACGATAGGACATAAAAAAAAAAAAAAAAATAAAGGAAAAGAAGAGAACCATTTGGCGAGTCAACAGAGAGAAAGAGTCGGTCTCTATTTGGCAAATGGCGCGGGTTATTCGTATCAGCGGAGTATTCCAACGAAATTGATTAGCTTTCTCTGTTCGAGCAGAAACACGCGAGAAAGCTTTTCCAGTTCGAACAGCACCTGCAGCGTTTTCGTCGGGATCGATCGAAGTCCTCCTCCTCCTCCTCCTCCTCCTCCCCCACCCTTGCATCTTTCCGCGGTTTAAATAAAATATTCCGGTAAACCTGTTTCTGCCGCTTGGCTCTCGAGCTTCCATCTCGCCCTCTTTCGCCACCCCCTGATGCACTTTCCCCCGGATGGGAAAATAAGTTCGCCGGAGCAACGATAATTTCTGTTCGTCACCCTGTCTGTTATTCTCTCGTCGAAAATTCCGCGAGACGTAAAGACGGGGTTGGTTAAGAAGGAACAGCAGCCGGCACTCTTCAAGGCTACAAACCGAGGCAGATTAAATTTCCATTGCAAATTTCATTCGATATGGCTCTTCGGCTACGTGACCATTCATCCCCGTTCGCCTTTCCTTCCTCCCCCCGCCCCTTCTCCAGCTGCTTTTCATTTATGCAACGACGAGCCGCGTCGTCGAACCCTCAGACGCGGAAAATAATACGCGTTAAACTGATTATCGATTATCGGCGGCCGTTCCAGTCGACGCAGTCTTGTAACAACTGATCCATCGAGACTGTATAATGAGCCGATTGTTCGATGGATGTAGATCGATATTAATGCAGATACGCATGTAGGTATTTATAATCCTTAACTGATACTCTTAATTGGCGTGATACTCGAAGTTGAGATTAGTTGAGAGAAGTTTTACATTGCTCGATTTTGGAGTTTTCTTTTTTCTTTTTTTTCTTTTTTTTCGTTGGAGTCAATTTTAACACCGATGTCGGTCAGAAGAAATTTGTAAATTGAATAAGTTGAATTTTTGTAACATAGTGGGTGTTATTTATTGTGATACTGCTCTGAATGTTCAGTACATTCCGTGTGTAAAATTGTAGAATTCAATTATTTATTTAGATTTATCTGTTGCGAGTCTTTTTAAGAATACGTACTCTGAAAAGGATATATAATATTATACAAATTCGAATGTGCAAAGATACACGAAATTGCAAAGAAATATTTAAAATACAGAATGAAGTTACAATGCTTAGAAAATGAAACAAATTTCTGTCCAAGTTGTGCTTATAAAAATACGAATTTGTATCAATAATCCGTTGAAAAACAAAAATTTCTTATGATTATTTAAATTTGAATCAAACGATCGACAAGGAAGAGAAAACGAGCGATACATTTACTACTGTTTGAACTTTTGTTGTCTCTGCACGCGTAAATATTGCGTAACAACTAATGATGCATTGAAATGTGAAACATGTGAAATTGCCATGAAGTCGTTACTATGCGAAGATCGCCGCGAAGATGTTATCGCCATACGTGTTCGGAATACTTACATGGATGCACGCAAATTTATGTGCTTTATGTCTGCGCGAATGTTCACAATTGCGTTTCACCGTTCAACAATTTTTTAAAAAAAAAATCGCAAAAGTCAAAATCAATAACCTTCATAATAAATTCAGTAATAATAAATATCTTCGTCGTTGATACCTAAATTTGTGATGTCCTGTATTTCTGAACTTTGTGTTCGCTCGAACATAATGGAGTGAGCAACGTATAGAGTAACTAAGTTGTAAGTTTGTTTCACGATGTACAAGAAAGAGATCCTATTTTAACAAAAAAAAAAAAAAAAAAAAAAAAAAAAAAAAAAAAAAAAAAAAACAAAAAAAAAAAAAAAGAACGAACCTTATTAGTATTCAAAGCTCGAGGACGTCGTACTAAAAAAATTCTTCGCTTAAATTTTTCACAATTTTACGTAGAAATTGGAGTTGCACGAACGTTAATGTCCGTCTCTAGTATTAAAAATTTTAAAATTTTAATAGGTCTCAGTTCACATGATGGAAACCCCGTCTCAAAAAAAAAAAAAAAGAAAAAAAGAAGAACCTACCTTTACATTCAGCGCTCTAATTTTATAAAACTACGTCACATTCTCCATACTTCATTATCTTTCGTATCACGTTAAATCATGCAAATTGAAAACGATTTTTATCATGTTGAAACGAGATCTGTACTCGACTCGACGCGTACGTAGAGGATTGCCGAAACTATTTCAAACGTTCGATCGAATATCATCGATTACAGTACAAAAATTCATGCATGATAACTTCGACAACGTTTAGCCGAACAGTACGTTTAAATTCGTACGCTTTGAGCTTTCAATTACGTTCGCTATTTCCATTTTGTATCGATAGAAAGCGGACTTTTAATTGGAGGGAGAAAAAAGCAAAAGGGGAAGGAAAAACCTACGCCCTTGCCAATTTTTCTTGCGAACGAGTGACCTGGTGAACGAGTTAAATTAGTTAGCCGCCATAACGGTCTAGTTTCCCGGAAAACGAACGATAACGAGCACACCCGATACCGATTAGCGTTACTTGTTCGAAGCTCGACACTCATTAAGGTAACGAGCATCCTAAAACACTTCTTACCACGGTACGGGACATCAGAGATACGGCTGTTCGAATCTCAACGTCATAACTACAACTAAAACAGTCGCTCACGAAAATGTTGGACGTGGAGAGACTTTTTATAGATATTATCTATAGACATTATTTTTATTTAGATTATACATATTATATAGATATTATTTATAGACATATTTCTATTTAGATTATACACATTATACAGATATTATTTATAGAAACATTTCTATTTAGATTATACATATTATAGAGATATCATTTATAGATATATTTTTATTTAGATTATACATATTATACAGATATCACTTATAGATATATTTCTATTTAGATTATACACATTATACAGATATCATTCATAGATATATTTTATCTTTATTTTTATGTCCATATATTATATTATTATTATCACTATATTATATAAAATTTTCTAATATATATTATATATGTATTATATTATTATATATATTGTTAATACATATGGGTTATATGAAATATTTTGAAATTTCATCAAAACACTTGACTGCCATGAACGTAAGTACGTACTGGTCAAATCTTACAATATCTACAGAGATTATAAGATAGTTAATGAAAGTGTCTAAACAGCCAATTATTTGTTATATTAACAAGACTGTACATTTAAAGTAGCTACTCTGTATCAAATTTTTTGCTTTTGCATTTTCAGGTTAATTTCGAATTTTGCGAGTACAATCATAACAATTGCAGTATTAATGTAATTTCAAAGTGTTTTATATGATAATTGTTTCGTAACGAGTGTTCTGATACTTTCGGGAGCTTGTGCATATGTACATCGCGAGTGGAAAATTTCCATTCTTTTCCTCTCTCCTGCCTCTATGTATTGATCGAGAGATTGAACACAAAGTTATCTTTGAATTAACAAACCACCGCCAGTATTTCGATGTTCTTTTCAAAATATAAAATATATGGGGAAAATATTTGTCGAACGTTGATAAGTAAAATCGCGGATGTGTTGCAAATGTCTCTGTTTGTTCGATTTTACGACTGTTTATTCCTATGGAAATTGTAAACGTCGAAGATTCCGTACGTTCCACAATTATTTTATAAAATGGAAATTCATAGAGGTAATCACGATGCAAGATAATCGTCAAAGAAACACGTAACAAAACAAACATCTTTAAATTGAAGATAGTCTTAATGAAATTCGAACATGAACATTTAGAATATTTTGCTCGTCGTCCCTGTATTGCATTAGCCATTCGTATTATAATAATTCTGCTAATTCTGCTTTCTTGCTCTCTGTTCCATCACTTCTAAACTTTAAATAGACCGTAATCAAACTTCAGTCAAGTCGTATTGCGCCGCAAACTCTTGTAATTCCACAATAGAATGGAATGTCACTTATCTGAACCAAATCAGGGACAAGCAGTTCGTCTAATAAGACTTCGCTCATTTTACTTACGATTTCTCGTTCAAATAATGGAAGCTCGTTTTCAGACGAGTGAATTAAATTGGCAAGAGTTCAGGCCAGTCGGACACGAATGAACATTTCGTTTCGGTAAATGAAATCAGATAAATTGACTTTTGCTGTATATAATGTCGATTTAATGAACGAGCGTCGCGTCTAAAACGCGAAGAAACAGAATTTGTAACGTTGTGGAATTTCAACGAGTACTTTATATGGAGTATTTGGATGTTTTGTGATATATTACAAGTATCCAATAAAATTATATCGTTTCTTGGTGATAAAATAATGTCACAATTTACTAAGGCAATTTACCCTTTTTTTTTTTTTTAATAACAAGCACCAATATTCAAAGATCGTAAAGTGTTAATTAAATTGCAAAATAGACAAGATCTTTTCCATTGTTGAATAATTATCAATTTTCTATTATCATGTATAGATCTTTTGAAAGATTCAACTTTTTCCTTTCTCTCTCATCAAATCGACGACAAACCATCAGAATCCCCATATATAATCATTCTAGACTAGAATCGAAACTAAATCAAAGTCCAATTTAACTTTAACCGATAATCGAAATGCCAATCAGCTCCAATCCACGTTTATTTACTACTCGATGACAATTAAACGGCAAAACCGCCTGGTAGATTCGGTCAAAGCTCCGTGCGTACGATATTCTGGATCGAATCGACACCGAGAGACAGCAGCCTCCCCTCTAAACAAGAATCCGAAACTATTTGGAACAGAGTGCGAAGAAGCTGCTCGAATCCGTGAGCGTGAATGAAGTCTGGCTGTTTGGATCCCCGCGAATCGGAGGATCGATGGCCCGTTGAAACGAGGTAAATACAGCGCCGCAACCGAATCATAAATAACGCCATTGGACGCCGCCGGTGCTCCATCTCGTCGCACCTCGTCCTCTCCACCTTCTCTCACGAAATCAATACCCCAACTATTTCTACTTCTTCCATCGTGCATCGTGTGAGTTTACTCGCACGTTTACGAATCAAGGCGAGAGATATAAAAGCTATCGAGTCGGAAGACGAGCGAAGAAGGAGGAACAAATGAATCAGTGCATAGTCAGTCGCGTGGCTACGTTGGTGAAAAGAACGCACAAACATGGAAAAAAAAACGCAGTTGACCTTAAATAATAATATGTTGAAAGAGGAAGATTCGCTGAAAAGATTCCTACTTGTTAGATCGTGGGACTTGAAAGATATTGCTTGTCAAGCGTAAAAAATTTTTTTAATCGTCTTCATTCTCGTTCCCTTTATCAATTACAGATAGATAGACGTAATGACAAAGAAAATATTCTCGTCGCGTCGCGAAGTAACGTCGATTATCAGTTACAGTTTACAGAATGCTCTGTTATAAAAAAAAAGGAAGAATGAATCCGATAACGCAAACTGATTGGGAAGAATGAAACGTCACGTTAACGCAACATTGATGAGTCAACCATTGAGATCGATGCGCGAATCGCGTCAAGTCGAAGGTTGCGCGTCGCGAGCAACCAGGCATTTTCTATTTCAAAAGGACTCAACGTTCTCGAACACTTTCAAACGCTTTCGCGTTTCGTCGACAACCAGGTTTTTGCCAGGAGCGTGTGAAAGGGCCGCGTCGAATGAATTCTCGGTGGATCGAGCAAAGGAACCCCGGCACACAGCCATTCACCGGCCGCTTTTCTCGATAAATAAGCTCCACGGTTCGACGTCATATTTCTTTGTCGCGCCGCCGTGTCAGAGAGGACTATCTGGCCGGATCGTGACCCGCCAGTTATTTACGATTCAACGGAAGATTTATCATCGAATTGATTCTCCGCGGCGCGCGATTGGATTAATTTTCGAGCTACGCTGTCGTACGCGCGCTGCCTCGTTCGTTGCTCCCTTCCACTTCCGTCCCTTTCGTTTCCGCTGCCTGTTGAATCGGTAGTTAGAACACCAACAGCATCTTCTTGACCACGATCCCTCTTCGACTCCCGATAATTTATTAGACCCAAACGGATAAAAGTTATGGCTTTCGTATGCAAATTCGGCTGGTACTCTGGGATGTTGTCGTTGCCTTTTGTCTTGGCGGAGGGAAATGGTTGGAAAAGGCGATTTTATTGGCTACCTGTCGTTGATCCATAGATTCGTGCGTATAATAATGTGGGTGTGCTCGTACGAATATTTAAAATCACTATTTCTCTCCTCTATTTTTAGTCTTGTTCCACTTGTTAATGTTTCGTTTCGTATGCAAATTCAGTTAGCATCCCGGGATTTCGTCGTTGCCTTTTGTCTTGTGAGAGAAAGATGATTGGAAGGGGCGATTTTATTGGCTGCTTGTCGTTGATTGATAGATTCGTAATAATATGTAATATCTTGGATATGCTCATAAGAATATTTAGAGTTATTATTTTCCTTTTTATATTTTTATTTTTTTTTTGTTGATTGGCAAACAGTTTTTATCGTTCGTAATAATATGTGATGGTTCGTGAATATGTTTCTATGAATATTTAGAATTTTATTTTTACTTTTATCCTACTTGTTAAAAAGAAGGACATTTCTTTTGATTTTGTTAAAATAATCTTGTCTTGAATCTTGAGATTCAAAGGACTGAAAGACGTGATTTTACTTGTTAATTGTTAGTGATCGATAGTTTCAACTGTTCGTTATAATAACTTCTAATTTTATAACTTTTTGATATGACGTTTATACAAATATTTATTATTATTTCTTTCCTTATCCTTCGTTTTTATTTCACTTGTTAGAAGAAGAAGAAGAAAGATTATTCGGATTTTGTTAAAATAATACTGTTTCTGAATTTTGTTATTGATGTAACTCTGGCGCACAGTTTATACATGCAGTTTGCGTACACAGAGGCGAAACGTTACACGTGCCCTTAACTTGCAGCACAGTAGACTGTAATACCTTTGTTCACATATATTCAAAGTTTGATAGCCGTTCGCGATAAATTACTTTTCGGAACAGTATCATTGAAATGAATTGCCAGGAAAGTTTGGGCAACACGGTTTAATCCTATTCATTTTAACGTGACGTTCCAGGAAATCATCGGAACAGCATCTTTAAACTTCTCTCGTTCGACCATAATCGTGAACTCTGATATTCATATTGAACAACGAGATTCTGCTATTATTCTTCTTTCTTTTTTTTTTACTTCTCGATAATAACGGAATTTAAAGGAATGTAATTTCTTAAAATTAAAATTATCTAAAACACCGACATATATATATATATATATATGTGTGTGTGTGTGTGTGTGTGTGTGTGTGTGTGTGTGTGTGTGTGTAGGAATTTTGATATAAAAAGGTTGTTTATTTAAAGTTAGAAATAAGAATTTTGTTTAATGGTGATTATAAGACGAAGATAAACACTATTTTCTCTTAATCGCTACGTTTACATACTGACCACGCGAATTTTATATATTTAGATAATTTTAATTATATATATATATATATATATATATATTATCTTCTATTATTATTATTAGCAAGTAAATGCAGGATCAAGTTTAAATAAAAAGAATTATTACTTAAAACGGCAAATTAATCGTACGCGCGATTAGTATGCGTCATACGCGTTGTCCCGTCTTCAATTTTCAATTTGCGAGCAACGCTGCCACAGATACATGCACCTACGTGTATATATTCACGAGGAACGTATCCTGAAAATTGGTCACCGGACCAGCGAACCACGTTCACACTCGAGTACACGAATTACGTGCCACGGAACCGACCCGTTTCTGCGTTCCCTGTCCCGATACATATGCTCGATTTCTTGCCGGTAATCGATGTCCCTCGTTAGTATGGCCGGCAATCTTGAGTTCGCCAATAACGAAGGGGAAACTCGGATTCGCCGTTGCCTCGCGTCCTGTAACGCAACCACCCCCGACCTCCTCACCCCCTTCGTTCGAATTGCACAGCCGCGCGGCCAGAGACTCCTAATATCCAGACCAATTTACTTACTTATCGGAGATTGCGCCGGCGGTCCGAACTTCTGCACGCACATGGACGAATAAAATACACGCACGTACAAACACACACACACGCACACGCGCGCGCGCGGTAGAATTGACGTACACACATTCTTCTTCCAACTCGGCGGGTTTTCCCTCCCCTCTCCTCATAGAAACTGCGGGGGGTCGTTTTTCTACGCGTCTGACGAGATTCAGCCGCAGGGTGGAAACCAGGGGTGGTTTCAGGGGCAGAGAGTGTTCCGAAGGCGAGCCAGCTATCTCGGTTATCTAAGAGACGTTTAAGCAAAAGTTGTGAATTTGAATTTTAAAGCAGACCCGGGGCCGCTGCTCCGGCAACCGGCTTCCTGCTCTTTCTTCGACCACCGTGGCTAGATTGAAAGATCCTCTTGCTCGCCCTCTTTCTCCTCGTCCTCCCCCGTCTCTCTCTCTCTCTCTCTCTCTCTCTTTCTTTTTCTTTCTTACTTTCACTCGCCTCTTCGTCACACCACGTCTCCATTTCTCTCTCTCTTTGGACGAGGCGAATGTTTTACGACCTGGCTTCAAACCGCGACCCGTGAAATGAGAGAATTAAGAGGAGGAATCTGTTGCGTGCCAACGTACGATGGCCCCGGGGCGCGGGATTTTTAAGTCCTCCGACTCGCCACGCTCTACAACTCACTTTGTATACTCGTTGGGTTGGTAAAAAATGGTCGTGACAGCCAAGTCGTGAACAAGGAATTCTGAAGGACTGATGGCATTGACGTCGTATATATTTCGTTTCGTGACGCAGGAAATGTGTATACTTGGAAGATGATTTCGAATTTTTTTTACTGGAAAATATTCTAATAGCAGGCGTGTTGGCTTAAATAATCGAAGTGTGAATGAAGCAACATGTAATGTACTTGATCGAAATAAACTAGAAAGGGATTAACGAAGAAAGAAAGTCGAAATTAAATTTGAAATTTTCTGAAGATCATTGACAAATACGATTATTTACGAATTGGTTAATTGAGCTGCCTCGAAACAACGTTCGATGAACTTAATCCAACGATTGAATTTATATCATTCTGACGAGCTAGTCATACGAGCGAATTCTGTTCAAAGCAACAAACGTGTACCGCTCACGAAGAAATACATTTCGATTGTTCGAAAGGCGACAAAACGCTGCCCGAGGAAACGAGTTTTACGTCCCGATTGTTCACGTTTGGAAGTTGAACTTTCGCGACTTTTCAGTTCCTTGGGAATTTGGTCTGTGTACCTCCTCTACTCGAGCGTATTGTCAATTTATTTGCTCGTGAGATCGTCGAAGTAACCTTCGCTGTTTAGCAAATTGTTTCCACCGTTTAAAGAACGCCAGTCTCTCTTGGCTTTTGAAATCGAGGTAAATGATATTTGGAGAATTTGTGGAATTTTGGTAGCTGACAAGCCCAGGTTCTAGAGCTTGGCATTTGTACGTATTTAATTTACCAGTCTATTTATCTCATAAATTCTTAAATTGTTTCACTTATTCTTCTTCCATTTGTTTCAAAATAAATGGATAAATAAATCATTGCGAGAAAAAAGAACTATAGTACGCGTATCGATGCTACATATTTTACTTTTTTTTAAAAATCAATAGTTTCCTTGCCTTGTTTGTAACATGCGTATTAATAAAATTCACTGCAAATACATTAATGTTATCACACGTGCCATCTTTTAAGAATCTTATCTAGAGACATGAAAGACGAATGTACCATAAATTAACAATTTACAATTTACAAAAAAAAAACAAAGAAAAAAATAGATTAATAGAAATTATCAGTATTAATATAGAATATTAATGTATCCAGTATCGCACTTCCTAAAATCTTATCTAGGATATCAATATATCTAGTGCGTCGCTTCTCAAGATCTTACCTGACTTGAAAAAACTGTAACATTACAAAATGTTGAATTACTATTAAAATTACAGTGTCGGTGAAACTCTCGCAGATTTCTCGAGTTCTCGGAAGTATTTCATATTCATACGTTTCTCGTTTCATACGTGAAACACACGTTCCCTATATTTGTGCGGGATCTATTCGAACGAGGCGCTTTTATTCGCCATTGTCTCTGATCTTTGAATTATAATTTCGTTTCTCCGGGACGGCGTGTGTGTGCATGTGTGTCAAAGGAATCACCGCGACGAAGGACAAAAGCGTTCCAGTCGATCAGTGGGAAAAGGTCGGGCAAGCTTACCACGGATAAAAGGCTGGTTACATAGCAATGGAACGCTTTCAATAGGGCTGATCCATAATTAAATTAATCCCAGCCCATTGTGGCCATCCGTCAACCGGTCCAGTTGGCCATTCCAGCTTCGATCATTCGTCCGCCGTTCGTTTCAACGCGAACACCTCGTCGCCGGAAATAATACTTTAGAAAAGAGTTCGATGAAGGAATTGTGTATTTTTACCTTTGAGTTTCACCAGCTCGTAATTTCAATATGGAGAACGAAGGAGTTGCAGTACACGTGAAGTAAAAATTGAAACGAAACGGGAGTTTAAACGAAACTTGTCAGTTGTTCGGAAATTTATAATTGCAATTTTCTTTCATTTTGTAATCTACAATTGACTCTTTGGCTAATTGTGTGTTCGTTTTTTTTTTTCTTAAAATTTCGAAGAATGTTCGTTCAATGATAAAAATAAATTCGTTCGATAAATGAAACGAGTTTTTGGCTAGACTCGAAAACTTTTGTCGATCGATAAAAATGGAAGACTCTTATTACCGTGACCCGAGAGGCACGATGGAAATGCCTCGATCGTTTGGGAAAATCGCTTTTTCGGCGGAATTATCTTTACACTTCATTTATCTATGGAACGGCTCGACTTTCCACCTCAATGTCAGTCCGTATCTCTAACGACAGGGCATATAATTATTTTTGATGAGTCGTTTTGCGTATCTTATCTTTCTATGGCCGTGCCGTGAAAGTCGTAATAGCTGACGCTCGCGACGAATGCGCAAAACTTTGTCCGAGTTGTTCGAGTAAGTGAATCTGATCGAACGACGGAGGACAGTGTAAAGGATCTATAATACAGTTCAACCAATCAGTTTTATAATTTTGAATAACTGCTGAAAATTGGTCCAAATCGTAACTATCATTGACAATTATCGTCCAACGTTTTGCTTTGTCGAGAATCGAAATATTCTTAAACACACAAATATATATATATATATATATATATATATATATATATATATATATATGTTGTTTCTGTTATTATTAGCTTCACTACAATTAATTACAAATATCAGTCAACTAGAAATTTCAGGAAAATGATCGCAGGATTCGGATAAAATATTAAAAATATTAAATTAAAAGGAATTCAAAACAATCACGGTTCTTCAGATTGAGTTTTCATGCTTCGATGTAACGTCCAAGCAAATATTTAATTTCAAACTACTGTTGGGAAAAACACCAATTACTGTTCTTCCCTTTAAAGACACAATGAGAGAGAGAGAGAGAGAGAGAGAGAGCTACAAATTTCATTAACTTCCGTACGTATTTCGAAAGCACTGTTTCAAAAGTTCCATCGCATTTTGTCAATTGCCCAGCATCAATAAAAAGAAATCGGCCTGATCTTGTTTGTATGCAGCCCGTATCGAGCACGTACCTCGAAATCGTATTACTTTTAGAACGAAGCCCGAAGTTTCGTACAATGCGCTGTACGAGGGCTCGTCAAGAATGGCGTCGTTATTAAAAAGACGAGAAGTCACAGGAAACGTCGAAATACGCCTCTCTCGAAGCAATTCAACTTCCTTCGCGAACGTTAGCCGCGAAGAAACCGTCGTGCATAAAGAGCCGCGCGAAATCGAAAACTTCCTTCGGTCTTAAAAGATCGTCATTCTTCCAGCGGAACGCCTGAAGAGTTGTTCGTCAACTGTTTTTAATGCGCTATCGTGTGTCAACAATTCGCCCCTTTTCTTTTTTTCTTTCTATTCCTTTTTCTCTTTGAAAGAGCTTTTCTCTTCTATTTTTTCTCCCTTCTTCATCAACAAAGTGATATTCAATTTTTTTTTTTTATTTAATTGTTATATTTGTCGATTGATTTTGTAGTAGATATTATATTTATGAGCCGAAGAGTGTAGCACTTTTCATTTCTTCTTTTCCTATCTTTTCTCTTTAAAAGAGTCTTTTTCTTTTCTTCTTCGTCAACAAAGGGATATTCAACTTTCCTTTATCGATATTATTTCGCAAATTCGAAAATAATTATTAGATCTTTCGATTGACTTTGTCTACTGCCTGTGTGTCTACTGTTATAATTATATTTGATGAAATCATTTTTTTTTTAATTTTCTTTCTTTCCCTTTTTAAGAGAGTTTTCTTCTTCTATTTTTGTTCTTCCTCAACAAAATCCAGTTTCTCTTTATTAATTTGCATTAAATTCGGAAACAATCATTATATTTTTTATAATTTTGCAGTGTTCTTCATAACAGTAATATCAAATTTTTGGATTGCCTCTGTAGCGCGCTATATTTGCGAAACTAAAACTCCACCTCATCTCTTTGTCTATCATTTCTCTTGTCTTCGTCAGAGGAGTAGTATCAAATTTTTCTCCATTAAATTCAAACTATTGGTGACAAATTATACTTTTTCGCAGCAGTATTATATTTATTTCTGTATTTACACTCGGCGATTTGAAAGCTACGGAGATATTGAAATATTTAAATTTCATCGGCGTGGCATTTGAAATATGAACGACGCGAAGCCCCTGAAAGTTTAATGTCGCGCATTTTCGAATTAAAGGAAAAATTTATTTATCAATATTTGACGTCCGGTGTGTTTGCAATTTAGCGTTTTGACATTATAAATTCGTCAAATACACAGGATGTCCATCGAAACAGCATGTAGCGCGTAGCGAAATTTAATCTATACCATATACGTACCTTTGTTATTTAAATAACGATGCGCAAATAATTGAAACAACACTGACAAGACGATATAATGTAACGCAACGTGAGAGATAAAAAAGAAACAGTGTATACTTCGGAGAAAAAATTTCAAATAAACTTGAAACGTCATCCTCGATCTTCGAACAAACGTTGTTACATCTGATTTACAACCATATATTATGTACCATAATCCTTACCACACCAGACAGACGAATTATCGCAAACGAGGAAACGAAAATAACGCAAATGCTTCGCTCGTGTCTTGTTTGCGTTTTTAACTGGCATCAACGAACGCGGAGATACAACTCGCGCGGAAAAGAAATCACTGTCGAGCTGAAGAAGATTAGGCGAGGCTTAAATTCAATATTTACGCGGTGCCGTCCGTTCGCGTAATCGTGTCGCAATTAAGAGCAGCGAAATTCGATTATGTGCTCGCCTGTTCTCGGCAGTGCGCCGTGTAATTAGCGGCGAAATCCGTCGAGGAAACGAATCGTGCGGTTAGAACGCCTGCCAAAGTGATAACAAGCCAATTACGTCCGCCTGTTTCACCCTACCGGCGATTCTACGCGCGATTTCCGAGAAGACAGTCCACTTCTGTCTCTGACGATTACAATATTAGCATTACAATATTTATTTTCTAACGATTAGTATTATGCAATACTTGTTGGTAGAATAGTATCGCGCGCGTGAGTTGTGAGTTCTGCGAATCAGTTTTTACTGTAATTACGTTCTGATATATCGTGATGGATGATTAGATGATTGAAAATCGTTGATTTTCAAACGAAACTGTTTACTTCTGTATAGGTAATGTCATTTAGATTATTTGGATTGGAGACGTTCAATCTTGTACTTTGGAATAGTGGAATAATTAGTTTCATTGTTTATTGCGAAACTGCGGATGTTTGTGCATTTTGGATAAATTTAGAGATGAAAAAATCCGCAGAAAACACATAAACATCTGCAATCTAATTATGAGAATTAATTATCAGTTTGAACATAAGGACAATCGTTAGTTTTGAATATAGGGATTTTCGTATATTGTAGAAAATTTGAAGATAGAGAAATGGACAGGAATTATATGTATCAATTGTTTCAAGTATCATATATCTGCATTACAAAATTTAATAAACAAACTAAATTTCTGTCTAAATTTTTTCTTTCTTACTTGTATTAATAAAATGTTACAATAATTTTTTATCTTTTACTTTCATTCAATAAAATGTTAATATAACGTTATATCACGAAAATATTGTATATTTTACGTTCAATAAGAAGAAATATACCAAAAATAATTGCAGTCAATGAGAAGTAATTTTTAACCGAATAATTCCATATCTAATTGGGAAAAAAAGTATTGTAGTCAAAGTACAATATGATAATAAATAAAAGACTTGAAGTGTTAGTTGAGAATATTTATATATTGAGAATTAATATTCAATTTTTTAAAATTTGAATGATAGATAACGTTACTTACTGTCGATAGCAGTTCAATTCTACTTTTTGCATTTTTCTTTTCGTCCGATATGAAATAAGCATTTAATCGCGCAATTCAATTCGAATCCACCAATCGAAAAATATTACAATTAAAATGAAAAAGAACCATTAGAACAAACTTATCAATTTAGTCAATTCTACGTTTAAAAAAAAGTGCTTTACACTCCAGTATCATCGAGAGTTGCTTCTGATAATTATTTCACGCGTTCGACTATTCTCTACTCGTTGTAATTCTGTGCTCGCTGCTTGTACGCACAACTGCGCTTAATTAATATAATTCACTGTTAAAAGCGTACCCGCCAAGAACGCAAATATAATTAATAAAGCGAACGTTCTCACAGCGAAAAAACAACAGTATTCAAATATCCGCGGTACCGTCGTAATGTGAGAAGTGTCATTTAGATTGCACCTTTCATTACCGCGTCCTACATCCGAACAATTCTACGAGTAAATTAATTTCTCTGTTTTCGCGTTGCTCTTGTGAAACCGGGGCAATAGCCACTTACCGGAAATTACGCCTTTTCACCTCGAAGTAACGCAACATCCGTCTTTCCATCTGCGTAATCTTGTTGATCAATTCTCCAACTAGATAAATTAGAATATCTTGCGCACAGCGTGTTCATTGGTCCAGTTAATTGTTGATTCAGTCGGACAACTTTCATCAAAATTTCAATTATTCCGTGAGTTTCTGGATGTATCGTGCCACGCAAACAGCTTGACAAGTGAAATAACAAACAAACAGACGGAATAATTAGTACTTTTGAGAAAGTGAAACATCTTGTTTCAATTTACAGTTTGAAGTAGAATATGTTGACCGATACTTACGACCAATCGTAAATCTATTTGCACAGCAGAGAATATAAGATCTTTTGCTATAGTGAAGCAGTGAGAAGGATTTTCTTTTTTTTTTTTTTTTAGTATCTCTATTATTTCATTTTGTTCTTAGAACAAAAAATATGCACCAAATGCTAATTTAATATTAACTTTATTGTTATTAATTCCAAATATTAATTTTAAGTTATCGTAATTAATTGCGTATCATAATATTTCAAGTTTCTTTCACGGTATAATAAAAATTTTTCTAGTGTCTTATTATATGAAAAAGAAACAAGTCGAAAAAAGGAGGAATGAAATGTTCTCATTGAAGCCTTGGTGTACGTCTATTAGTTAATTTTTCAAACTCGATCTTCTCGAAAACGAAGCACCTTACGAAAAAGATACTGTTCCACATTTTCAATCATTCTTTTCCGTTACATCTGAAATTAGTTAAATTACGACTTACCAGGTGCAAAAGTCTATTACGCGCAAGTACAAGCGTTCTCGGTGAATTGAGCAGCGATCGTCGAGAAACGGCGAAAGATGCCTCGCGTTAAAATAATAAAGAAGTTCGATAATTGTTCGGGACAACGGTGAAATCAATGGTCCTCTTTTTCCTGTCGAAGAAGTTTGGTACACTGCATTAAAGTTCATTCCGGAAGTTTGCTCTGCAACTTTGCCGAAAAGTGGAGAAGAGTTTGAAACTGCATCCTCCCTGGCCGGCGCTCGGAAACACTTACAGACCGTTTTACCAGAAATCTTTCACTGACGTTTCCAGATTAAAAATCGCCAAGGGGGAAATAAATGACTGTTCGATTGCCATTTCAATTTTATTTTCGTCGCTCGCGATTGAGAGAGGTTGAGTAAAGAACGAATTTATTTAGTCTGCATAAATATAATAATAATATCACTGTTATATAATAGTATACGTATTATTATTACTATTATTATAAATAATATTAATATGATATAGGAAATACACGATACGTTTGTCACTTGTGCCTCTCGATCTTATCTGTTGATCTAAATTCATTTTTCGTTTCATTCGTTATTCTAATTCGCATCTCTGTCTGAAATAACAACAGAGATAATAATTTTATCAATGTTACTTTCAAGAGCGAAACGTCTGAAATTTATATACGATAATCACGTCAGTTAACTATTAATTATTAAAATTTACGTAACATTACAGTATTTATTTCACTTTAACAAACGTATTTTTCCAACAAAATTAACAAAATTAATGCCACCAAAAAAAAAAAAAAAAAAAACTATTACCAATTAGACCTCTATACCAAAACGAGTTAATTTAAAACCCCCCCATTGCTAGTGAAAAAAATTTTGTAGAAGAGCTATGAAGCGATAGTAGAAATCGAAAGGAAATATCGTACTTATTCTTTCCGGATCATTCGAGAAAATTCAAAAGAAACGAATTCGAATATTCGCCAGGACACGCGTTAACAACAAGCGCCAAAGAAGCTCCATAAATTTTGAGAAACGTTCTCCCGTTTATGACGCTGTCAGCTGCTTGTCTAGAGCACGCGGCCGATGGGAAAACAACCACCGTATCAACGGTGAAATTCGCTCTGACGTTCGCGCGATCCAATAACGTGCTAGTCGTCTCTGTTATCGGTACAATTTATCTTTCCATCGGTGTACGTTAAGAAATTCATCGGCGAACTGGCTCGATAAACAGAGCAGTCGAATCGCGTCGCGACGTCGCCATCTCGGTTCTGAAGCGAGGCGAGCGAGACAATAGCCGCCGACGCGAACGATTGTGGCAAGTATCAGTCGAGCAAAGGGCTTTGTCAGATCGCGCAACTGTTCACACAGTTTGAACAGATTCGCTCCGGGAAGTTCACGCCGCGAACTACGTCGTGCCACACACAGATAAAAACATGAACATTTGTCACCTGAACTGCGGCTGCCGTCTGACTGACGTTTTAATCGAACGCGCGACCCGAAAAAGCACGTGACCGATATGGAACTTGACGTCGCAGCTTGTTAGGAGCTCGATTAATTGCGAATTATCATTGCATGTTATTGGCGTATGTACAGTACTACTTGCACTATCAAAATGGTCAAAATGACTGACAATTTGAATATTTTTGTTGGAGATTTTTGATGGATGTAAGACAGATGTATTTTTTGGAGATTTTGAATGATGTAAAACTTTTACTTTGTAAAATACATAAATAAAAGCTTGTGTTGCCCTATCGCATTGTGAAAATCTTCTGTTTCTTTTACTTTTAACGTCTCTGGATAGAAATTGTAGTCGTCGGTAATTCTAGCGTCAGCAAACTGCAGATTCTTACTGTGTACTTTATATTTTATAATGGATTTTATACAAAAATTTGTTCCAATTATTAAGAATTGTGTACACACAGCTGCTTCGTTCTTCTTTTATATTTTTATACTTATATTTAATTATACGTATAAGTTTATGAATTTGACTACTTATTATTGGTGACTAGTTGATTTTCACTTGTTCAAGAAAGTATAGTTCATTACTGAAATTGTTAATTCCTTGAAATTAATAATTAAGTATTGGAGATATCAATTATTTAGCATCGAGCAATTATTTATTTCATAGATTTTCGAACGACGAAGTGATAAGTGATATTAGTAAAAGCGGGAAGTCAACTCCAAAAAAATAAATTTGCTTTTGTAACTTATAAATTATAAAAAATACTTGTTACTTTTGCCTCGAACGATTTGACGCTACAGTCGTCCCTGAAATCATACGAAATCCCTTTGATACTTGGGAAGCCTTTGGCGTTTGTGTACTTTCAATTTTATCCTCCACGTCCTTGGGGTCCTTTTGACCCCTGGGAACATTCAACGTTAAAACTCTCTAAACTTTAGGGACTCTTTAGCAATACTTTTTTTTGACTCTTCGGAGACTGCACGGTCGATCAGAGTTGTACGATTAGTTTCAACAGTAATTTTCACTATGAAAGAAATTTATCGTATAGGGAAATGATCATTCACTATAAATCTGTGAAGAAACAAGAAAAATAGAAACGCTAAATAAACAAAATTTGATTTTTATTATATATGTATAAAGAAATGATTATTAGCTATGAATCTGTAAAAAACAAAAAAGTAGAAACAAATACTAAATAAACAAAATTTGATTTTCACTACGTATAAATAAATGACCATTAATTACGAATTTATATAAAAAATGAGAAAATTTGGAGTCACCAAATCGTTATTATATTAATACATCTATAATAATTCGATAATAATTGTTTAATAATTATTCATTGAAAAAAAATACAAAAATAAAAGAAAATTCAGATTCCTTAATTCCATTCCAACAGCAAGTAACCAGTTCTTTTTCCCTCAATTTATTTACTAATTTAAATTATCTAATATTTAATCAATCTTTACAATATAAATATCTACAATAATTGTTTAATAAATAACTACTCATCAATGAATAAATACA
The DNA here is from genome assembly GCA_036937485.2 of Tetragonisca angustula. Lineage (NCBI taxonomy): Eukaryota > Metazoa > Arthropoda > Insecta > Hymenoptera > Apidae > Tetragonisca > Tetragonisca angustula. The sequence continues at coordinate 958,276 of JAWNGG020000034.1, read as the reverse complement.
ACGACAAAAGAACCCAGATTGTAAATTCCATCGAATAACAAGTACAGTTAAAGCTTCCAACCCTTTCTTTCAATTTGTTTGCTATAGTAACGTCACTAATCGTTGTAACGATAATACCTGCCAATCTATAATAATTGTTCAATAAATAATTACTCATCAATGAATAAATACAACGAAAAAGAACCCAGATTGTAAATTCCATCGAACAACAAGTACAGTCAAAGCTTCCAACCCTTTCTTTCAATTTGTTTGCTATAGTAACGTCACCAATCGTTGTAACGATAATACCTGCGAATCTACAATGTTTGTTCAATAAATAATTACTGATCAATAAATAAATATAACAACAAAAGAACCCAGATTATAAATTCCATCGAACAACAAATACAGTCAAAGCTTCCAACCCTTTCTTTCAATTTGTTTGCTATAGTAACGTCACCAATCGTTGTAACGATAATACCTGCGAATCTACAATGTTTGTTCAATAAATAATTACTGATCAATAAATAAATATAACAACAAAAGAACCCAGATTATAAATTCCATCGAACAACAAATACAGTCAAAGCTTCCAACCCTTTCTTTCAATTTGTTTGCTATAGTAACGTCACCAATCATTGTAACGATAATACCTGCCAATCTACAATGATTGTTCAATGAATAATTACTCATCAATGAATAAATACAACGACAAAAGAACCCAGATTATAAATTCCATCGAACAACAAGTACAATTCAAGCCTCCAGCCCTTTCTTTCAATTTGTTTACACGGTGAATCGCGTGTCGAGGATTATGATTGGGGTGTACTCGTAATCCGTTTTTGCGGCGCGATGCCTTCGTTTCCCTATCTGTATAAACAATGAAAGGATGGTCTCCACGATGGATCTTTCCATTTATACGGGAACGTTAACGAACAAAGCTTTCGGTGCTTTTTCGCTAGGCACAGTCGGTAAAGCGAAAACGAGCAAGTTGCCCGTCTTTCGGCAAGGATATTGGAGTTAATCGTCGGTTGCATTGATTTGCAGGGGCGCACTGCTACAGCATGCTGCAGGGAAGCAGCGGGAAGAGCAGCAACGTTCATCAGAACAGCCTGGATGACAGCAGTACACAAGCCGGTCCGTACTTCGACATATCGAACTCGAAGAACGTGACCACCATACTCGGGAAAACCACGTACCTGAACTGCCGCGTGAAGAACCTGGGAAACAAAACGGTAAGTCGAACGAACGGATATATAGTACATGCTGCCTACTAGGGAGTTATTCATCTCGAAGAATTTATTCGATGAAACGTGAAATTCGAGGGGGTGAGACAGTTGATTCGAACTGTTTGGGAGTTGCATCGATCGAGCCACAAAATTGGAAAGCTGGTGAATATTATTACCCTGAATATTATTTCTGTGTTGAATTTTATTTTTTTAACCCTCAATGTTCATTTGTTCGTTTCTTTCGGGTGTTTACGACGCTCAGTTGCATTCTCTTGGAATTGGACGGGTAAATGGACAGTGAAATTTAGAAACAGTCAGTTTGCTCTGACACGTTGCTCTCTTAGTTGGGAAATTCATATAGAAAATTTGTTCGATTGTTCAAAGTTAATTATTTGCAACTTTAATGAACATCCCAAGACCGTTTTCGAAAATCTTCGTCATCATGACACTCTTGAATTCAAAAATTAAACACATCATTGACAAGAAACTTTTGAAACGAGAATTTCAGAACACGACAAAGAGAGTTTGATTGTTATCAAATTCGTTACATGTTTCGAAATAATTCAGAATATATAAATAAGCTGAGAGATGTTGACGCAAATGCAGAAACATAAATATTGTAATTACAATGTACAGACAGTGACATTATTTCGTCGTTAAAGTATCGAAATATCAAACAACCAATATTCATTCGTGAATTCCTCGACATGTTTTAAACAACAGTCAGACAAACAACAAAATACGCGCGTACGACGTTGTTAGTGGCAGAGGTCAGACGTCAAATATTTGTATATTTAGACGTCGATTGAATCGACGGCGGCGGTTTGAGTTTAATCTGGGTCAACTGGTGGGAAAGATTAAGGGCCCTTGATTCACAATCCATGGGAAACAGGCCACGCCCTCTATTAATTATTCAGAATTAACGCTTTATTCCATGATTGCCGTACTACCCTGAGAATCACGTGTTTAAAAAAAAAAGGAACGAACCATATCATTTCTACAACATACATTTTTCTATTCATTCGCTATAACCGAGAGAGAGAGAGAGAGAAATGCAGTCAAGGATATCGATTCCAGCGTTTCGTGTTCAACATTTCGAATAAAAAGTGGAACAAATTCCAACGTAATTGATACGAGTAACAGCATGCACGTGCAACACATACAGGTGGCAGCTTGAATAGAATGATCGATACTTGATTCGCGAATTTCTGAAAGGGGAACTCTGGCGTCGAACGTGCGGAGGCACATTAATTCTTTATCTTTTTACTGTTGCATTCACTTTCAAGCGGGGATTTCTTATTGACAGTGACAAGCATCAACGATAAGATCTAGAAATGGCTGAATGAAAATTGAAGTAATTGAGATTGAAGGTAAGGCCATTAAATTACAATTGATGACTTCGATAGATTACTTAAAAGCAAAACTGGATATCTTGGCATGTTGCAAAAGAACATTCGACGTGTTATATGTAGTAATAAAATAATGAATAATATAATAAAGTGAAATTAGAATTGATGGAATTTAATTAATCCAAAGTTTCAAAACAATGCTTTTTCTTTCAATGTTCTGTAACGAACACTTACTTGTTATACCAGTATGAACATTACGACGTGCAGCTGAATCGTAATAATACAGAATATATGATTTTTGTGCGTGGCTTTGATTGTTCTACGCTCGTACAGGAATTGAAAATTTGAACCAAATTTTCTTTGATCGTATCCTCCACCTCGTGTTCACATAAAAATTGAAAATTTTAGTCTAATTTTAATATTATTCGTCATTTCACTTCAGTCACTGACAATATACATACATGTACAGTTATCGCCGGCAATCATTTTCTTATATCAAACCGTAAGTTATTGTCAAATTATTTTACACTTTCATTATATACTTACTACATACTTTAGCACGGAGTAATAACGTAAATTGTAAATCACGTAACAAAAGTTATATAAATTAATGCCACTTTAATTTTTGCTTCAACTGCGTCACACAAACGAGTACATAAATGAAACCCTATTTTAATAAAAACGTACACACGAATAATTGTCATTACACATGCACAAGTTACGCGCTGATGCTTTCGCAGAGACGAAATCTCAAAGTCGAGTCAGTGATAATACGATCGTCGGTGGATAAATACTTGGTCGACAAAAATTCAGTATCAACCAAAATAACGTCGGCGAGATGATCGATCGGTGAGATAAGGCTAACCCCTTTAAACCGAGCGAAGCGACAATTTTCGTAAGAAAATTCGATGACAGTTTGCCGATAAACCGGGGGACAGGCTTAAAAGCGCGGTGGACAACAATAAACGGCGCTGGGCCGGGCTTCGCGGAGAAATTAAAACAATTGCCGCGCGCACTTGCCGTCTAAACGGGAGTAAGAGGGGAAATTAATATCGACGAAAGCAACGAAGGCGACGGCTGTTGGGAGGGGGTGGTGAGGAGGAGGGAGAGATGGAAAGCACGGACCTCCATCACGAAGATGGGCTTACGTGTAAACGTTTTTCCCTCGGTGCTGAGTGCAGGAAAATATCGAGTGTCAATATTTTACCGGCACAATGGATCGTCACCTGTCTGTAGCAAACTGCAAGGGATGCATCGGAAGTGCACTTGGCCACCGTCGACCTATCCACCCTTCCATTGAACGAAGTGCAGCCACCCCGCCCGATATATCCAGAATGTTTATTCGTCCGAAATCTCTGACAAATATCAGCTACGATTTTAATTGAAGCGAAGCTCCGTCATCCCGTCTGGATGGCGTTTTCGCGAACGATGCTTGGATCTATCTTTCGCCAGATAATCGTCGTCGTTTTGTGTCTCCACGTTTCTTTTGTATTTTCTCGTTTTCATCGAGCGATCGTCTCGATTTACAAGTATTTACAAGTGACAGCGCTATTGCACGGAACACGTGATTTGAAGAGTTGCGCGTTCAGTAATTAATTATTATCTCTGGGCAATGAGATACTATGGATTAAAGTGGAATTTAGAGTAGTAAGATAGAGTTCAGTAAGAGGTTCAAAGTAACAAAAAGTAAAGATACTTAAGAAACAAAGTGATTTTTTTTAGAGTATTATTTGAAATTTCTGTTTTATTCTTCTATCGAATATTTGAATCTCCTTAATTTAACAAAGTTGAATAATAATCACCTCCCTAACAACTTGCGATCAATTAATACAATGTCTCATACCTTTGCAAGAGGAAACGCAATAAATTTCGATAGACTGGTTCGTTTTATTCACTTTCGTGTGTTAGCTTTTAAGACAAATTTACACGTGCAGAAAGAGAGTAGGCGGAAATTCACGATCGTAACTCGTGTAACCGTATTTCATGAAATTTTTTTCTACCGCCGGAGAAATTAGACTGTCTGGATTATTCTCTGTTGCTCGATTCACGAATGCCAAAATTTATGAAACACGTAAAATCAAAAAAAAAAAAAAAATAAATAAATAAATAAATAAAAAAATAAAAGAAAATCGGAGAAAATAACAGCGCTTTTACGTCAAGTTTCGCATTTCATTCCCACAGAACGAAGTTAAATATTTAATTTCCCTCAATTGTCCAAAACATTTTCAACGCGTCCGAAACAAACTACCTGATTCGGTATCAAATACTGAAGCAAGAGAAAGAAAGGGAACGTCTCTGTGCTACGTTCGTACTAAAGAAAATGAAATTTCCATATTTATCGCGCGGGAGCAGAGAGCGTTGTGTGTACACAACCCTCTCAATCAGAGAAACGTTCTGTAAGGCGATGCGGTCGCAGTTAACTCGCGGTATCGGTGAAAAAAGCTCGCCGATCGAAGATTTGGTGTCGGCGTCGGGGCGAAAAGTGGCGTAAACTACAGTGTCCGATTCATTCATATGTATAACATAACCCAGTTTCGATTCGGAGCGGAGGACGTTGCCTCGAAACTCGTTGCCGGAGATACAGCCAGTTTCTAACCGCGGTTGGGTTGCTCGCGAAATTTTAATGACGCCGCGTACGATCGGTCGACACGGTTGCTTGTGCCAAGCTTGCGGGGAATTGACTCGAGTAATTATACACGCGGGCGGGCGGGCGGGCGCACCCCCGCAGCTCGACACGCGCCACTAACAGTCGAGCCATCAGCGTTTCTAACTTTTCTTCGCTACCCGCGACAATTAACAGGCGAAATAACTGGACGATAAACGCACGCTGCGAACTGCAAGTTTCGTATGAACGTACGTAACAGGATACGGTTGAAACGGGATACGGCGAAACGATTACGAGGAGCATCCAGTGGATGGGGGGTTGAATTTTTGAAGGGGCGAGCAGTCACGGTAAATTAAATTGCGGCTTTCGTGCGAATTTTTTTCAAAAACTGCAACTGCGCCCGTGTTATTAAATTTGCAGACTTGGAAAATGTTTGTGAATAAAAGAACGCGAACTTTCATTTTGTGCACACGTTCGATGAAGAATTATTAATTGAGCTTCTGTAGAAATCTCTCTGCGAAAATTTGCGGTTCAATCTGTTCGACCGTTCCAGTAGTTTTTTTATTGCCAAGTCGTTGATCTTATGTTCCTAAAGACTGGAACTTTTAAACATTTTTAGATTGTCAATTATAATTATAGACTCGTGAGAAATTTAGATAAATGAAAATGTACAGACTAGAAATATGCAAAATGAAGCAAGTATTGGAATTGTGATATTGTTTCTCTGTCTTGGTTTCTATTCTACATAAATATTATCAATTTGAATAAATTTGAATATTTAAATTTTCATATAAATATAACATATTTTACATTACAGAGTATTTTGCATCTTTGCTTTTACGAGAAAAGATCATTTTTATCAATGTCTCTCCTTTGAAATCGATCGTCAGACGAGCGAACGAATCTTCTTGGGGACGAAATTAGCTGGAAGCTTGTTGCCCGTGTAAAATTCCCGCGGTTGGAGTTCATCGATGCTCACCAACGGCGCTACCAAGTTTATTCCGCAAAGTACACTTCAGTAATTACAACCGAGTTCGAGTATTTGATTTCGAGATCGTGTTTACACGATCACCCATTAAAACTTTTGAACAGTTAAAATTCGATCCGAGATGCGTCGAACGAATGTCATCGAGGGTGTAGCTACCAAACATTCAAAAATTGACAGTGAAACATAACGAAGGAGATTTCATAAAACTCAGTGATTGAAAACGTGCGTTTTTAATACAATATATTTAGCATAGGAAATGATTAATCTCTCGTGTAAATTTCGGCTCGAACGTCCAATACATGAAATATACATGTAAGAAGATCTGTTTTCAAACCTGTTTCCAAACTATCTTTTCGTCATATTAAGAATTTACAGTCTAATAACATTTAACGATTATTTTACACACGAAGAATTAAAGTCAGATACATGATTGCTTCAAACCTTGCAAAACAGTGTATGAAAGTCTCTATAATAATAAAAAGTATTGTTCTAGAAAACTTCCATAAATATTCCAGCATCTCCAAGAAACACTACAAACTCAAAAAACCATTGAACCACCAGTTTAACATTATCCTATTGTATTTTATCGCACAATCTCTCAATGCATCTCTTCTGCCACACTAAAAAATACTTAGAACATTCCACAAACATTTGTTAAAAGAAATTCCACACTTGTAAAATAATTTAACAATACTTTAAAAATACTTTCAGCATTTCCAAGACATTTTTAATTTAAAACACGTGGAAACCACCAATTTAAATGCTTTACCCTATTTTATTCTATCGCACAATTTCTCAATGTACCACATTAGAAAATACAAAGACGCTCTACAAACACTTGTCAGAAAAATTTGTCCAAAAATACTTCGAACATTTTCAAGACACTTTTAACTCAAAAAAGCTAGTGCTGCACTGGTTTAATATTACTGGTAGTTAAATCCTATATTTCCTTCTATCGTAAAATCTCTCGTTGCACCTCTTCTACGCAACACTTGTTAAAAAGGAAGTTTGGCCAAAAATGCTTTACACTTTCGCCTCAAAGAACCACCATAGAACCACCGTATTCAACGTTATCTTATTCCGTTCTATCGTACAAACCTTCAATGTACGCGATAACATATCATTTGCCAAACGCCTAATCTATCATCCAACCGTCCCTATTTCCCCGCGTAATCCGTCATCCAGCCGAGCATTCGGTATCTTCACAGGTACGCATTCCAATTCAGAAGCAGATAGATCCCCGTCGCGGCCAGTAATGCGGCGCACGACACCGTCCTCGTGATTTGAAATCCGCTCGCGTGGCTACGAGCTGTTCGGATTGCGAAATCAAAGGAACAACCGGCAACACGCTCGATTTTCAAACAGGCGATGGAACGCCTGGTTCGCGCGCTTTCGCCTCCCACCCCTCTCTACGCGGTCGCCGTTCGAAAATCACGTTAACCCTGCACCGCTGCGGAAATTGCAGGATTAGCAAAGGCACTGGGTGGCCATCTTTGCGGCCTTGGTAAATCGCAGCCGATGAAATTTCATTCGTACCGTAACCGAACCCCCGTGTCCCTTGCATGTTCATTACGGGTTTCCACAGTGCTACAAAGGATTTCACCTTCTTACGTAACGCTATCCTCCGGCTCGCCATTTTGCGAGATCGCGGCTCTTTCTCTCTCTCTGTCTGTCTGTCTGTACCACTCCCTTCGTCTTTCACCCCCGCTTTGTCCCTGCAGCGAGACCTCTCGGCAGTGTGTTCGTCGAATACCTCGCTTTGATGTTGAATTAATGTAAGTCCGATTAGTAACTCGTATCTTGCTGATCGTGGAGTCGGATGATGCAATGAAAGAGCCAGTTGCCAGAGAGACTGATTTTCGTCGATGCTGCACTGTGTGATTCCGCGCTCCTCAGGACTGTAGGCTCTTCGGACGGATGTCAAGATTTGTGGAAGGATAATCTGCGTGCGATTGGTGTAAATTGAACTTTTGCAGGAATTATTTATCTTATTTTCTTTCAATGATGAGAATTTATAGACTGTAATTATTGTAATTATAATAATATATTGTAAATATTATTATTATAATTATACATTGTAATTATTGTAACTATAATAACATATCGTAAATATTATAATTATAATTATATATTGTGATTATTATAATTATTATGATAAGAGTTTGAAGAAACCGTGTTTAATTTCCACAACGGTGAAAATTAAATTATAAAATAGCAGTTTCACATTTAGCTACAAATTTGAGTCGGTCGGGTTCACGTCGCGTGTTCCTGCAAAATAATATTTTTGATGTAGATACGCTCGCAAGCGTAGATCTCGAGAAGCCATAGTAATAACACAGACCAGTCATAGAAATGGGGCAAAGTATAATTGGCAGAAGACGTACAAGAATATACATCGGACATGCATGTTTCATTTCACGTATCGGAGCAAGCAGTCCGGAGAGGACGTTATGTAAATCGTTATGTAAGATACAACAAATGATGTAAGAAATGCATTTTTATATTCTTTGTTAAAGAACAAAAATACGAATAACAGTAATTCACGCTGCAGTCAATTAAATTTAAATACGTCTACGGTGATGTGTCTGATACAACTTATTCTACTTAAATATTTCACGCTCGTCGTAAGCAATTGTACTATACAATCTATATTTATATTACAACGAATATACCTTGTAAATTAATACGATATAATAAAAATGGGAAACTATATAGTTGTGTCTCAGTCTCAATCAGAGGCATCTGCATATTCTCAATTCAGTACTAAAATTGTTTGATAATTTCATACCTTGATATTGTATCAGTAAATGGAATTTAATTACAATTGGAAAGTTCAATTGCTATAGTATTGAATCTATCATAAAGTGAACGTCTTGCACGTTTTTCATCTCGCGCAGAATTCTTACTTACACTTAAGCAACTTAAGTAAGTCTCGATTTCAGTACCTTTCACTTCTCACGTCTGACCGTTCCTGTTCTTCGACCCTTCTCCGTAAACCCATTCCTGGAATCGTTTGACTCCGGTATATATAGGGCTTCCAAACGATGAAATGCACCCTCCCCTATTACTCTTTTCTCTCACTTTGACGATATGTCCGTATATCTCGTGTAACATCGACGATTGCTCAGAGAAGAGTTCGTACCATGAGTCTCGACAACAAAACGTCGTTTCGTCGACGACGCGTGACACGAACCTCGTGGAAGGGTGTAAATTACACAGACATTCACGTATGGTATCGAATAGCAACATCAGAGCAAATAAAAGAAAACGATTGTAACAATCAATGCTAATAAGCGTAGAATAAAAAGTTTGATAAAAGTTCCTAAAATTTAATATTATCAATATTACAAATATTAATATATCTGTTAGTTCGTTACGTTCATTATGTTGTTCATCAGTCATTTTATACTTAGGCAAAGAAGTTAAAGCTTTCAAGATTATTAGTGTTTACTAATTACAAATATTCAACTTCAAGATTATTAGTGTTTAATAATTACAAATATTGGTACATTTACTCGTCGAAAAATTTTATCAAAATTTCACCCAATATTTTATATCATATGAGCCAAACTGGTCAATTCGACATTTTTAAAACTTTTCAATTTCCTTATTTAAATGAACGACCCACATTCAATTTTCAAAAGAAAAAAAAGAGTACGATTTATTTCCATAAAATCATTTATCGCAAAGACGCAAAGTGTCAAATTTCCACCATTTACATTGCAATTTATGTATCAATTGCTATGTACCAATTCTCTTATCTCTTCCTCTTTCACCTCCCCACCCCTTCTCTCGTGAAATTGCTGAGAATTCCCATTTGCAAATACATTTACTAAATACACAGTATTGTTAAAATAATCGGTATCTATCTCCCACCCGGATTCCGCCAATATCAATGCAGGCATTTCCAGCACATCTCCCGTATATCCACCCCCATATATCCACCGCGTTATATTATCTCCTCACCCCCAGCAATAAACGGTTTTCAGGAGCGCGTTTTCGCCACCGAGTTCTCGCCACCCAGCTCCGGATCTCTCTCTCTCTCTCTCTCGCGGCTACAAAGTTCTACAATTTCAATGGAAAAACTATTCCGACAGCCAGCCCTCGGCTGTTGTTAGGTTCGCCGAGCGAACGAACGACTCGTTGAAAGAGTACCCGCGTAATCGGACACCCCCGGTGTCAGTTTCGCGAGCAATGATCCACGACGAGGTTGCTCCCGCCGGTGAAAGCGGCGAATTTTGCGCCGAGACAAAAGTGCTCGCCGAACCGCGACGAAATCGGTCCATCCCTACCGTCATCGGTATGCCAGCCATCGGCTCGCCATTAATAAATTCCTATTGTATCCAGCGTTCCTGGTCGATCGAACAGGCTTCTATTTGTCTGCACGTAGGGATGGCATCGAGTTGAACACGCACTTGTTGGAAATTTCTTTTTGGCGTCGCTGGTTCACTCGTTCTTCTCTGCTCAAGTGTTCAGGGGTGGGGTGGGTTCTGACAGCCTTATTTCCAGGTAGATTTATCGCAGTTCTTTTTTTTACTGAGTGATTCGTTATCTTCTGCCCCTCGGGGTTGGTTCGTTCTGTCCCGTCGCATATAAACTACTTTCTTTAACTTTAACAGTAAAGAAAACAATTCATATGTATACGTGTATATCTGACAATCGATGCAGTGGAGGGGATAGTGGAGGGGATAGCGCTAGCGATCAGAGAAGTGGGGGCGGGGCCCGCGTGCCGCCAATTCGCCACCTCTGCTTTAAATTCTAAACTTTGAACAATTTTACTCACCGATGTTCGATCATTATGCGATATTCGAGTTACCATTTATTATTATCGTAAGTTTGAGTCGTAAGATGAGAGTCCCAAGATGAGAATCCTATTGATATAACTATACATAATGTTAATCCCATTGCCGGCTAGGCTACTGGCTCCTCGAATCAGATCATGGCTGCATCATTTGATAAAATAATCTCGAAATAAAGAAGGTAAATAGAAGAAAGAGAGAGAGAGAGAGATATTAGATTCTTTGTTATAACATTAATATAATATTAATCATAATAGGCCTAAGCGCTGTCGTAAATTCTAAAAAGATCAAATAACAACGTGCTATCCAATCACCAAAATGTCCATGAAACAAGTTGCCGCGAGCATACTTACGAATTTGAGCTCTCAAGTTTCATTTCATGGCTTTCGAAGGCAAGTCACTCGAAAGTAAAAGTCTTTCGACGAATACGACCTGCACTTGCAAAGAGCTCGAATCCAACGACTAAGCCTTCGAATTCACTTGCGAGGTGCTCGATCCCATCTCTATCAATGTACGGGTCAGACAGTGCGATACTTTCGTGGCATTGTCAGGCGGGACACGCGAGACTCTGGCGATCAACGTGACAGAAATGCAATGCCGGATTCCCGGCACGGACGTTCGATCGAACGAAAGGAAAAAGCCAGTTTCTTGGCCAGACCTCTATTGCATTCTCGGCGTCGTCGTTCCGGAGGTGCTTCCTCGCGCGGACAACTCGATTCTACCAGCTGCTATTAACATCGACCGGCGATCGTGGTCTGGATGCAGCCGCCTATTTATTGGATTCTGTGTATTCAATCGCGGATAAGTGACGCGGAGACAGAGGTTCGTTGCGTGGCGGTGAATTTTGATCGGTTTGGTGATGGATTACAACGTGATCTACATATATAGATTAGTCGATAATGTTTCGTGATATTGGATTAATTCCTTCTAACGTAGTTTCATTTTGAACACATACGAACGAAATAAAAATTCGAGCGCGTGATACTTTCGTAATGGATTATTTCAATACCAATGACACACTTCATTTTATTGAAATGAAAAATTTTACAAGAGAAGTTTCAAGAGGTTATTAAGGAGAGACTGCGAATCTTCAAAACCTATGATAATTTCAGTCGTGAAAAAAACTGTAGAGACGGAAGGTTTTTGGTGATGGAATTGGAAATATTTTGAAAGACTTTAAATTCTTGAATTTAGAACATACTTGGAACTTATCGCAATAAGGTAGCGATGGATGGTTAAAATGTTTCGCAAGAGTGCTATAGGTTGTCCCTAAAAATTTTTACGCGAGTTTCGTTGCCTATCATTTCTATTATTTTTTTTTAAATTTCCTCTTTTCCAACGAAATTTACCAACACAAAACGAACGAGCCACGGGCGTCAGCAGTTACGATTCGAATTTTTCACTGTGACGTTAAACACGATATTTATCGTAAATAAAAATTCCACGACGGCCCGACTATATTTGTTATCGCACGTTCCCGCAGGTAATTATTCGCTTCTAATTAATGCATCAAAGAAACGATGTCACCCGTAAAGGAACGATGAATTACGATGGTAGTTACAAAGGGACGATAAATTACAAAGAAACTTCCAAGGGGCGCATTATTTGCAACATAATGCACCGCCGGCGTCGCGTTGCGTCTAGATCATAAACTTTCAGGACCAGGGGGAATTGAAAATTTCACGAGAGAGTTCATTACCGGTACTGCGTTATGCGTTAACAAGACGTTCTAATTCCTAGTTCGCGAGGCCTTGACACTCGGCGAGAATTCGAGGGAACCTTTTTGTGATCTTATTGTTAGAACTCTAAACATTTCCTTCTCTCCTCTTTTTGTTCATATCTTATCGTATATAAGCTGTGCAGATTTATGTGTACGCAAGTCTATCATATTTTCTTTATGATTCCAAGATACTTTAGGTAAAATTCCGTTGCGTTAGTTGATTTTATCGCGACAACGTTTATACTATGGTTTAATTGACAGTCAATTTTGATCTATTTCAGATATCTAACATTCGCATTTGTTTATTTATGATTAATATATGGTTCAGTTCATTCTGCTCCAGATGGAGGTTAATAAATTTTTGTACAATTGTAATTTTATTAATTACAAATTGGAATTGAATTATAATTTTTTAAATAATATTTCTGTTGATCAACGTAAATTTGAAACCGAAAAAAATAGTTATGTTCTAAATATCTTAAATGTATCTTAGAAATTACCATTATTTATGTCGTCTTCTCGTAAAAAATGAACTTGCCAAGGCAAATAACACTTGCTTCTTGAAAACTGAATAAATTGATAAAATGAAACTGCACTCGAGCAACGAAATTAGGAAAAAGTGGAGTTGACGAATTTGGATTCTGAGAGATTCGCACAATACATGTGTAGGCTACTAAACTAGTATCTATTTCACTTCGGATAATTCTTCGAAGAATAGCTTCCATCTGCGAGTGAATAATTTCATTGCGTCAAACGGATCGTTTTATTTGGGCTGCGTCGCAGTGAAATTGGTTTATTTTGGAAAACCGAGGGCGAAATCGTTCGAGGGACATCAAACACGGTATCCGATGATCGACATAAATTGATAAATCTTTGTATATGTATATACCGCGAGATGCAAACATAACCGAGCACGAATTTCAATTGTTTCGAATTTCTATAGGAGCGAGAATAAACAGCGGGCACACAGCGGCGATTTCCAGTTTAATTTCCAATAATGAAAGGGCGGTCAGTCGTTATCGTTGGAAAAGAAATTCGTCGATAGTAACGCGATACTCCTTTGTTCCCGGGAAACCTTTTCAAACTGTTCCCTCTGATAATACGTTGCTCTCCCTATTCACTTATTGACTCGCCTTTATCAGATTCAACAGCGAAATATTTTGAATATGCTTTTTGGGCATTGAACGTGTTCTACGTTCAATCAACCACGAAGTTGGATATAAATAACTGAACGTGGCCATTCTGTAACTCGTGCAGTGCTGTAACGTTTTTTTCTGCTGGCAAGTTTCGTCAAAAACATTTCGACTATTCCACGAAATAGAAACGACTATTCTAGGAAATAGAAAAACATGGAATATTCCAATATTCTAGGAGTAGCAACAGAGAATTATAGAAAACTAACGACTATTGGAAGACAATAGTGTCTGAATTTTTGCAATATCTGTCTCTCGAAAAATAAATATTGCTTCAGAAATGTTTGCAATCTTTTATCTTTCGAAAAATAATAGATGCAATGAGTTCAGACAATTTAATTCATAATCATTATAAAAACGATTGCACAAAAACTTGCTGTTCGATCGAACTTGTTCCTAACACTAGAGTTACCAAAATGGTCAAAATGACTAATTTATAATTTTCCACAGAAATCTTGCACATTTAAAACAATCTATTTCGAGAGATTTTTTTTCACTATCTAAAATATATAGATAGAAGCTTGTGTCATTCATTATAATATATTACAAATTTCTTCTCGTTCCACGCACTTCAACTTCTTTGCCACAAATTTTATACGCTAGTCGTCGGTAGTTCTACAATTAATCTAGTTAAGCTAGTTCTATAGTTCTTGCAATTAGTTTAATATTTTTCCACGACAAACGAACGAGCCGTTATCGTCTGGTAATTAGCGCCCCGGTGCTCGCGTGCGATTACTTATCAATGTTGTCTTAATAAATGTTACAACAATCGTAAAGACCAATCTGTCTCGCGTGCATTTATCTGTAGATTGTTCAACGCTCTCTCGAATCGCGCGTGTATCGATCGGTCCAACGCTACGTTCTCTTTAATGTAAACGAGTCGCGGTAATTAGTCGGTTCAATCGGTCAAGATCGGCCAGACAACGATATCCACGGCGATTGTGTAATCGTTTTGAACGTAGTTTGTCGACAGTTGTAAACCGAAAGTTGTATAACCGATAGTAACGCAAGAAAAACGTTCTTCAGCGGTGTTACGAATATGAAAATTACTCTTTCTCCACTCTTCCGGTCATTTGTGATTTAATTTGCATACGAGTATTAATTATCGCGCACGCATTTGTCGTGAAATATGTCTATCGTTTGCGTTTCATTCGTCTTGCGCAGCTTTCTCTCGAATTTTCTATGAAAAAGAAACGCGAAGGCTGGATTTAAATATTGCAGACGTCTGTACGAGGTCACGGAGAAGAACAGAAAAGGAGATCGGCTTTTTGGAGCGCCGGACGATGAGAATTTATTTCACGACGAAAATGAGAATTACACGAAACACTGGCTACTTTAAATGATGAAATATGTATTTCATTTGAATAGTTCGTGATTAATAATTCTCTTATTAAGTAATAAAAAAAAGTATTACAGAAAACAAATAATAAATACGAGTAATGCGTTGTTCTCGTTATTAATTCCATCGCGGACAATCACATATTTCTGATATTATGTTCTAGCGAACGATTCGATAAATCAAACCGGATTGCAAAATAATGTCGCAGAGACAAATATTCTACTCCATTCAACAAATTTTATGTACGTTCGAACTACGCGCGTCTTTGAAGAAAATTAATCGAAATTTTATTCCATTGTTACTTTAGAATTTATTGTTTCAAATAAATAGCCGCATACGATGTTCGTGCATCTCGCATCGGAGAATATTACTTGCATTTTCTTAAAAGACATAGAGAGAGAGAGAGAAATTTTTGTAAAACACAGCAATTAAAGTCCCTTATCAGTTACCGCTATCTCGACTCTAAGTAGTCGAAATAAAATGTTTAACTTGTATTTAACGCTCGCACAAAGGCATCAATATCAGAATTCACGTGGCAAGTGAACTGCAAATAAAATGGCCAAGCTTCAAAGAATTGTAGCATGAAACTAAAATCTTTAGTTTAAATTATGTATTTGATAATAATTTGTTAGGCATTCTCGATCGGCTTTTTGCAATAGAATAATTTAAAAAACACTGATCACCTTCAGCTACTCAAGCTTCAAATTAATATTACGTAATGATACTTATAACGATGATGATTCTGACTAATTTTATGGACACGTCGCACGTGGCAACAATAACTGCGCAGAATAATGACACTGTAAAACATTCACTTAATTGCAGAGTCGACGAAACGACAATGAGCTATCGTGCGACGAGTAAGCCAACAATAAGACAATTAACGTAACACGAACTAGAAATCTAACACTTTGTAACTTTCCAGCTACTAGCCACAGTTGATCTTCCATCATCGTTATGTAAGCTACGCAACCGAAGCACTTTGAAAACGAAATTTAACGTAGAACCTAGCACAGATCGTAACACGTCTGTTGTTAGAGCAGCATCGAGTCGGAACACGACACCTCAAAGTTAGTCGTTGCGTGCATTTCCGGCTAATAGTTTCTCTATGTTCTCCACGTCCTTCGTCGAATCTCTTCGGTCTGGATGAATATTTCGTTTTCTCGTGTTTCTATGCGTTAGATACGATATTTACAATCATGAAGACGAAATAAGATAATTAAAAATTAAAGACGGACGACTAATCTTGTATTTTTCTCCGATTGTTGGTCTTCAAGTAGATTTGATAATAACATTATTATTGCAGTGTGATCATAATAATTGGCAATATATGATTGATCGTAAATTTTTAAATTACCTTCGCGGAAACGTGACCTATGTTTTTTTAATAATCTTTACGTAATTTGATCGTTTTATGAAGAACACGAGATAATTTCCGGCGCGAAAGAGGTCGCATTCTTCGCGACTTCTATCAAACGTCCTCAACTTTGATCGAAAATGAAACAGAATAATTGGAAATTGAATAAAAAGACATTACTGATAATATAACAACCGATCGACAATCTACCTATCTTCGTAAAGAAAAAAAAAAAAAAAATATGTCATTTATCGTGCGTTTCTTTCCCGCGGTCTCAATATTATTCCGTCGCTCTCTGAAACCGCAAAACAACGCGCGCGTCGTTATCGTTCTCCAAACAGTGCTTCCGGTCACCACTCTCTTCTCCGGTGTCTTCCATCGAATTTCTTCGACCTTCTCGTCCAGGTCGCTCGCGGTGTCACAGAATAATTACCGAGGTAAAAGAAAGGAGGGAAAGGAAAACAAGAGGAAAAGAAAAGAAAGACCGGTGGTCCTTACGGAGCACGGAATCCGGCGCCGCGTAATGGGCATCGCCTTAAAGAAATTACTATCGCGGTGTGTTCGCAAAATGCGCACGCGTCTAGGAAAGTTTATTAAACCGTGCCTGTGGCACCGGAACGAGCGTCGACGACACGGGATTAGTTCACCGTGGCGCTCTAATAATCCCATAATGTATCTTGAAAAAAAAGAAAAAGAAAGAGATCTTTCCTCCAGTCTCTCCCTCCTCCTCACTCCGCGGAAGAGAGAGAGAGAGAGAGAGAGAAATTGGGGCGTAATGGCGGACGCGTTGCGGGAAATTCGCACGACCTCGCTCTTTTCAATAATTTATGGATTATCTTTCGTCCTAATCGCTGGCCATTTCTTACCTACGCCTTCATTTCTCTCTGCTTTCTTCCACCGTCCTCCGCGTTATTCGCAGCTTGTGCTCGCCACGAAAATCGTTTCCACTACAATCCACTTAACCGTCCTCGTTAAAACGAACAGCCATCGCAAACTACTTTCTCCGCCGTGGGAATGTGATGAATAGGACACGTTATCGAAGGCACATGTGAGAACGTTCTGATGAAGGAGATGTTTTTTCTAGGTTTCGCACGCGCGGTGGTTGAGGTGAAGCTGGGTTATTCCAGAGGAATGATTAACCGTAATATACTTTCGAGACAAGTTTCAATTAGAAAGGACGCGTCGAAAAGGAAAACAACGAAAGGAGAATGTGTGAGTTGTAATGACGAATCAGTCACATTTGGGAAAAAGGATCTACGTCGAAGTCTCAGTTTTCTGATAATAAATAAATTTAAGTTGATCATAATTATAATCGAACAACCTTTTCTTCAAGTGTTTGACTAAAAATCTAGTCCTTGTCTATTCGGTGTATGTTATACTGAAGCAATCTTTTCTCTTTTTTTTTTTTTTTTTTAGGAAGTTTCTCAATTGTTAAGAAAGAATCATAAAATGTCACATCGAGAATCTATTTAATTCCATTTTTTAATGTACGAAAAATAACTCCAAGGGTTCCTTTAATATCTTATTCTTCCGCTTAAATACTACGATTTTATAAAGTTTAAGGAAATTTACGATTAGTATCGTCCCTAATGTACATACAGATTTTCAGAATTTTCATTTCTCGAAGATTCCTCTTCACTTTTCGGACGTTGAGATAAGCCCTGCGCCATAAAAGTGGAATATATACTACGTGGGTAACTTTAAAAGAGATTCAGATCACGAAAGGATACCGATCGGTATCAGTTATGAAAGAGTTCAAAGAATTTATTGCTTATTAGAAGTTCCGCATGGAAAATCAGAATGACTAGAAATCAATAAGGAAAACAACTACAAAAGCATTAAATTCTATTGTTTAAATTAATATTTCAATACTATTAAAATTATTAAACTCTATATTTTTCGTACCAGTTTCATATATTTTATTATTTTGTACATCCGCTCACATCTTTCCCAATTACTGTAGAATAGAATAAAAATTGAAAGGTTGAAAAATATTCTGTTACGCTGACCGTACGCAATTATCCTCGAAAAGTAATTATTAAGAATTTAATTCTTTAGCTTTTACATGGAAAAAATATTTTTCGATGGTAGAAACCTTGTTATGAATCGTGGTGCACGCTGTTCGAATAATTACATTTTTTTTAATAATAAACTGACTACTCTTTCATACAAGGGAAATTCGTTTATTTCGAATTAATTTACAAGAGCAAAAACTTTTTCAATAGAAAATGTAATAATTCCCCTATGCTTTCCAATTTTCGATTTTTTTATACTCTTCATCAAGCATCTGCTGTACGTCGATATATATATACACATACATATATTAATATTTATGCAAGTCCATATTTTTATGAATACAATTGAAACAGCAGATTATGCGTAGAGCACTATTCTATCTTCCAAAGAATATAAAAAGTTTGTCATATTTTATGTATTTTCTCACACGAAGAAACACTGCACGTCAAACCACATTATCAATTATTAAAAATTGTTTAAATCAAAAATATTTCCATCGCTGATATTAAAAAATACTCAAACATTGTAACTCTTGATGCTTTCGACTTCTAAAAAATCTGCCACCTATATTTTATCTCCCGCCTTCGTGACACATTAATTTTTCTTCCAATCTTTCACTTCTGATTCAAAAACACTTTTTTCGTCCATCTACGTTTCTGCTTCTTTTTTTTTTTTTTTTTTTTTTGTCGCTAAACATCCTTGGGCCACAAGTCGCGAAAAAAAGAAAGATGTGACTTCCTAACAAGCTACCAAGTTTAAATGGAGCCAACGTGAAACAGAAGAGAATGAAACGTATGCTCGCGCGAACAATGTGTGTATATGTGTGTGTGGCGAACAGCCAGAGAGGAAGCCACTGTTACGTCGATCCGTTCGCGTGAGCACGATGACGGTGACGAGAACAATGACCGCAATGACGACGCTTTTTCAATTAAGGCCGGCCTCGCGCGAGAACAACGCGACACGGAACGTTCTCCCACGTTTTGTCGATCCACGTGAGTCTCTACTTTTTCCTTCCCTCTTTTTCCTCCTCCTGTGTCGGTAGTAAATTTCGCGGTTGATTTTAGAAGATGAACATTTGTACATTTAGCGCGAAATAATTTTTGTCTTGTAAATTTTCAAAGGTTAACTGCATTCCGTACTTCGTGTCGTGTATCCCACATTTGACACATATTTCGTACACTATGCTCGATACTGTACGTTCTATATTCTGTGTATGCCACATTTCGTATTTCGTATCACATGTCCAGTGTTGCACATTTTACATTTCATACTTTGTATCGTTACATCTTGTGTTTTATATTTCATATCACAAATATTCTATATCCCACATTCTATTTCTGTTAAATATCTCACGCTCAGTTTTCCATATCCTTGCTCCAAATTGATTCCGTCTTTTCTAGTCAAAAAGTAAAGAGAATAATTCCCACAAGGCGTAAAATGCACGGTACAAACATCTCACGAAAGATCGTAACTTTCTGCAAACGAAATTCGCTATATCATAAATTTCTCACAAGACAGCGATTTCTGATGTGAGAAATCTTGTAATAAATATCTCAAAATGTTTCACACGATACACATGAAACATGTTTCTTGATAATTATTTAAATATTTTTATTTTCGAGAGCCACTATATTTTTCCTAAAATCAGCGCATGTCTGATTCCTAGTGTGCGAGAACCCGAAAATATGGGGAACCCGATGATCGGGACAAATCGGGTCGGATTCCCGAAAATTTCGAAAAGCGAGCTACCATTTCTCAAACTACTCTAGAATGTTGTATAGCAGCCTACAAAATATGTAAATACACAGTTCAATTTCTTCTGCCAGTGAAGTTATTGGAAACACGGATTCTAAGAATCGTGCGACCTGATGTATACAAACGTGTGACTGCGTGCTCAGTACTTGGACATTATGTACGCTATTGAACAGTATCGCTGAGAAATTCGGCAAGCTCAGACGTATATTTCAAACTCTGTGTAAATTTAATAAAGATTAAAAATCTTTAAAAAAAAATGTCGAGTGATAGTGAGTGGTAAAGTTGTGGTAGCAGAAAGTAATGCAGAAGATATCGTGCAAAGGAAGAAGGTAAAGAGAAGCTCTGTTTGGGAACATTTTCAAGAAAAAGATGATACAAAGGCGGAGTGCACGCATTGTCACCATGAATTTAAAACTAGGTATGCAAATACTACTGGTTTATTACGGCATTTGAAGCATATCCATCCAGACATAAGTACATGTACTAGAAAAGAAACTGAATCGATATAAAATTTGTCGCATATACAAAATGATACGCGAAAGATTGTTAAACCAATAGATGTAACAGAAGGAATTGCTCGAATGATGGTTCTAGATCTGCGACCTTTCGATATAATCGAAGACGTGGGCTTTAACGAATTATTTATTCTTGTCAATCCCTTCTCGAATCCCGATAAATTCGAGAATCTCGAAATTTTCGGGTACTCGTCCCGATCGCGAAGAAATTTCGGGTTCTCGCACACTTGTACTGATTCCCCAGTTCACGGCGACAAATTGCCGCTTCATATTTTGTAAAAATATGAATTTGCATGTAGCAATTCACTACAGGATGCAAATTTCATCGGCAAGTTTGCGTCAACCAAAAATAAACGCACACATGTGATTGCGTCGTGGTGAAGCGACACACTGTTTCACGTGGTATTCCCAAAAATTTCGTAGAATTCATTTACAAAAATTACTTACGCAATTGTTCATTCGAATTTACGATGTCACCTTCAAAGTATTCTCCTGCCGAATGTACACATTACTTATTCCAGCTGAAATTTCAGTTGAAATTACTTTTGTCATCCTCGTCTTCTCGTTTCTTGTTTCATCGCGTCTACATTTTCAAAATGCTGTTCACGCGTGATAGTTTTTATATTATATTGGGCAATAGAGAGAAGTCAAACGGAGTGAGATCTGGGAAATGGGGCGGATGATTAAGGGTTGTAACGTTGAATCGTAACAAAAAACTCTCGAACAACGATCGATTAGTCGGCGAACTGTCATGGTGGAGAATTTGACTGTTCCCTTTCCAAAATGTTGGCCTCACTCGAGGGTAACCCAAGGTAACTACATATTCCCTTATTGTCAAAGAAAACGATTAGTATTTTGGAGAACAAGAAACGACGATAATGATAAAAGTTCGACTAGGTTGCAATGAAATAAGCGTAGAGGTAAGTACTTCGAAGGGTGAAATCGTAAATTTGGATGAACAATTGCCTAAGTAATTTTTGTAAATAAATTCTGCGAATTTTTTCACGTGCCACGCGTATCGATCAATCCGGGAGGAGTGGTATACGGTCTAAGTTAGACGCGATGTTTTTCGAACGCAAAACTTGACGCTGACGTGCGAATCGCAAGGAAAAGTTGAAACTTGGCGTTGAAAATTCGGCCTCGAAGCTAATCTGAGCCTTGCTCTTCCTCTGTATCACCCAAAACTGGAAACCGAAAGCGCGTTAATCTGAAACAATCCGCGAAACGAGCCAGCATATTCTTGCACGGTAACCCGCTAACAGGACGATCGCACGAGCTCTCGCGTACCTAGTTCGTCCGGGTTTCCGTCGTTTACAAACGATTCCGCAACGATTACCGAATACGTGTCCGCGCTCACTGTGCATATTTCGCGGCGCGCACGCTCGCGACACACGTACACACGCCCCTTGGATTATCTCTATTTATCGTACGTGCAGTCCCGACCGGTGCTTCAGGAAATACCGAAAGAGGATTACCAGTCACACAGCCGAATGCGTCCGTGGCTTCATTAATTCAGGATGCACATCCTTCGGAAGCCAGATTTTCCAGCCACCGTCCGACTGGTTACACGCGCCTCTACGTCCGTCGGAACGACCGCGGAAGTCGACGAATACCGATATTACCGAACTGTAAATATACATTAACCGTCATCGGCCGTCACGGTGTGCATTTTGTATTTTAGTTGCACGCTGCATTTTAGTGTACTTTGGTATCTGGATTCGGCTTTTTATTTGGGGGGAGAGGGTTGTACGATAAGTGGGGAAGCGAGTTAAATGTGATGAATTCGGCTAGGAATCTATTACTGGGACATTTATTGCAGTCTGTTGAATTTTCAATGTGTGATTCCGAAAAGAGATGTTACACCGTGAAATATTACAGTGAACATTTGCTACATGTTGGTTTTACTTTTGCTTTTTTGTTTCATAATTTTGTTATAATGTTTATTATTATAATTATTTCATTAACATTATATTTTATTTTAGATTTAATATTAAATAAATTTTTAAATTTATTATTATTAAAAAATCATATAATTGAAATTATTTGAACTTTAATACCAATATTTATTTTATTAGTAATTTGTTATCCATCATTAAAAATTTTATATTTTATTGATGAAATATTTAATCCTTATTTTTCAATTAAAGCTATTGGTCATCAATGATATTGATCTTATGAATATCCTGAATTTAATAATTATGAAATTAATTGTTATATAGATAATAATTTAAATATTAATCAATTTCGATTATTAGAAACTGATAATCGATTAATTATTCCATTTAAAATTTCATTACGATTAGTTGTTTCATCAGTTGAAACATCCAGATGTTGTACTTCTATGAAATTCGAAGTAGTGAAATTTTCAGTAATCGCCGAGTGAAAAGAATTAACTTCTGATTGAAAACCTACTTGGCACTCGTGTGTCTCTTTATTTTGTTAATTATATTATATATTATATCATTGAAGTCTATTGAATTTATATTGCGCTTCTGTAAATTGGCATTGAT
Source organism: Tetragonisca angustula (assembly GCA_036937485.2). Classification (NCBI taxonomy): domain Eukaryota; kingdom Metazoa; phylum Arthropoda; class Insecta; order Hymenoptera; family Apidae; genus Tetragonisca; species Tetragonisca angustula. The sequence goes on along the minus strand of JAWNGG020000034.1, from coordinate 934,922 downwards.
GTTACAATTTTGCAAGATTTGAAGAAATTTTAAACGTAATGCAAAGTGTGATACAAAAATATAAGGATGTTTTCTAATAAATCTATTTTACAACAATCTTTTGTTTTCAATACGTTATATCAGTCTTTGAATAACTTTCCCAAATCACATTAATTTTTCTCATAGCACACTCCATTATTGTTCAGTTCGTTATAGTTGTATCATAAACGCCGATCTTTCAATTTCTCCGTTCAAGAAAAATAGAAATCATACAGAGGAAAGTGGGAGCCAATTAACGAAAGGAAACATTTGGAAGTAAAAAAAAAAAAAGGAAAATAATGAAATTGAATTTCGATGTTGAAAGTCCTTCTCATCACGCTAACGTTTATACCATCAAACAATCTCCTGCGAGAAAAAAATAAATAAATAGAACTAAATAAAAACGGGAGGGGAACTCGCGAAAAGTTGGACGAAAGAAATCTGAGACAAATTAAAGGACCAAGGGGCAGAGAAACAAAGAGCTCTCTAGAAAGAAAGAATAGTGTTCGTCTGTCTGAAAGAAATAAAAGAGGAAACGAAATAAAAAGACGTAATAAGAAGCGTCACGACGTTACCTCGATATTAATTATACAAACAATTAAGATCCTCCTCGGAAATTTCCCCGTAAGGATCTAATTAAAACGGTTTATCTTAATATTACGAAAAATTCAATTCCATCCAGCCTTTTATTAAAGAACACTCCCGATATTATCGGATTCGATATTGCCAACGTAATTTCTCTTCCTTCAGCCAGTCTGAACTTCGGTTCGGTTCGGCTTTCACTCGACAAACAAAACGAAACTTTTCTTATCATCTTCTTCGGTTATCGATTTAGGGTAGAGGAGGAAAGGTGATTGATGGGGGTAATAGTATAGACAAATACTCTGTGCAGTATCGACGATTTAATATTAATAAACACTTTGTTCGATCACGTTCCGATCGAATTTCATTTATATAATCGATACAATTGGATACTAGAGATTATTATTAAAGGTAATCAGTGTTATTAAATTGTTCAGTACAAGTAAATGTTAAATATAATAAGTGACATTGTTCTTCCACAATTTATCCTCATTACGTATCCTTTTGTTGCAATTCGGAGATTCTTTATCTTTTCCTCTATTCCTTATATATTTGAAATTCTTATATGAATTGTTATATGTCTCATAGAATTGAAAAGTTGCCATTGTTGTGATTGATATTGATTCATAATGATCTGCATGATGTCGAAAAGCAAAATGAAAAGGAAACAGTAGTGAGCTGGTTAATAAGTCGTGTGAAAGGATAATTGCAACAAAAGACTTTCAGGAATTACATGTTATATTCTACAATTACTTCACACTTTCTGGCCTAGTGACTTAAATCGAGACGAAAGAAATGAACAATGAACGAACGTGCTGATGAATTGTAAAACAATAATCACAACAACGACTTTTAAAAATCATATTTTTCCAATTACAATTCTTACACTTTCCGATCACAATGACTTTTATCATTTGAATCAGAACAAAGTGAGGAGAAACCAACGATAAATTATGAGGAAGAAAAAGGTAACTGCGACAATGACTTTAAAAAACTACATCCCTACAATCACTACACTCTCTTCGCGAGTGATTTAACACGAATTAACACGAAGAGTTATGCTAAAAAAAAAACAAAAGCAAAACGCACAAAAGGATAAAACCGTAAACTACAGTTCCCCGTAGTTGCAAAAGTCACGATCACTCCTGCTCGAGCAGCGACGAAATCTCGAGTCGCGAAAATAATTTTCCCATGGCGGTTCGTTCGAGCGCAGAGGACAGGGCCATTCAAGTTTCACGCTCGGATACTTGTATTTCACGGTGTATCTACACGGTTAACCGTAAGTGCAAATATGTGTACTCGCGCCAGGGCGTGTTTGCACCAACATACACACGCGCGAAAGAGAGAGAGAGAGGGAGAGAACGTGTGTGTGTGTGTGTGCTCGTTCGTGGTCACAAGCCGCAGAAACCGTATATATTCGACAGGTGGACGCGCGAGCAAGTTGCAAGCGCGCCGGAGCTTTCTGGATAATCTTGTTTATTTTCCGGCATGCGCTGGCCGGCTACGGTACGAGTATAGGCAGCCCGAAACTTCGAAAGCTCGATTCGGCTCGTGCCGGAAAAGGCTTCGAAACTGGCGTGTTGCTTTAGATGTCCGTCTCGTTCTATCTGTCATGGTAATTTCCTCCAAACGTAGACCTGGATACTCGATAATCCCAACGAGACGAGATTCATGCCCTCTGCTTTAGTTTTTCCGAGTCAACTTTGCAACTCGTTGCCGCGAATATTTCTGTGGGGGGGGGGGGGGGGCTGGAGAGAGTCTAGTCACCTAAGTTCAAGCCTTTTTTATTTTTATTGGAATTTTGTATTTTTCTGAGCTTTCCGAGATATTTGTATGTAACGTTCAATGTCCTTGTTTTTTTTTTTTTTATTTTTTAAGCAACGATTTCCTTTGTTACACAGGTCGTGTCGCGAAAGAATTTTAATTACGTAAACGTTGATGCTTGATGAAGGAAATGGCGGTGACACGAAAAAAATTCGGGAACTTTCAAGACAAATGACAAGCAGTATTTTGTAAGATTATACTGTGTAGTGAATTCACTTGCTTTGTAATAATTGAAATATGACGAAGAAGACGTGTCCTGGTGGCTAAATTTGTATCGTACAATATCTAGATAGTGTCTTCATTCTACAATGAATTTTCATCAATGTGTTGATTCTATTTTACATATAAGGATGAATTGACAGATAATTGGGTTTGATTTTTGAGTAAGAAAATGACAAAGAAAATAAAAATATGGATAAGGAAAATTGTAGTGAAAAGAAAAACATATGTTTTTTTACTCTGAAATATAGAACAAAGCTTGAGTTTATTCTATATAATTATCAAGTGATTTTATATGATCGTTGTTCTTAAAATATTGAGATAATCTGCGATCAAATCGTCAAGTACGTAGCTCATAGATCTTTTTTTTTTTCGTAGTTAAACACTGATCTGGTCAAGAATCCTTTCCACGCGAAAACGTACAAATTAGCCAAGCAGAATTTGACAAAAGTTTCGCGATAAATCACATTGACCCTCGATCGGTTATCGGCTTGATTTATAAACGTTTGTCTAGGAAAATTGTCGGCTGGAAGGCTGCCAGATGGAAATACACTTTTCGTTTTAACGGCGCAAACAATGATAACGAAGCTGACATAAATTTTCGGCGGGCCCATTACTGGCAGGGAATATCAATTGCACGCCCTTGCGAGTGAGGCGAACGACAAAGAGCATTCTAGCCGCGAGTTATGGATCACCAAGTGAAATATTACTTCAAATTCTTATCTTTAACCGTTACTAGCTCCGTCCACTTGTTTTGGAAGTTTCCTTTCATACATCACTTTTCAACGCCGGCCTTACGAAAATTTCGCTTCCATTTTTATCATGGAAATGCTATAAATTCCGTTGCGACTTTTATCAGCGCGCATCTCGCATTGAATTTACCGAACCACTTCTGATTAGTTCGATATTTACTAGAGATCTATCTGGTCAATGAAAATGAAATTGTGAAGTGATCAATGTATTCGGTCGTGAAGAATTGCACGATGATTTGTCAGACAGTATAACAGTATAACAGTATTAAGGAATTGGCACTCTGTCAAATATGTAGGTAATTTGTAATTCTTGTAAAATTTCCTTCATTTTGTTTAATATTTCCCTCGTTAGTCTCGAAGCATTACGAATTTTATTCCTTTAAATAAATATATCACGAGACTATACAATAGTATAACAATAGCTATTTATTTTAATTTATGTATAATCTTTTCGACAACCATTTGCTTTGATTGACTCTCGACAACTGAGATTTATTACAATACATTTTTCCCGCTATTTCATCTTCTTCTTTCCTCATTGGTGATCAACGTCGCCGCTGTTAAACGTTTCAAAATACGCGCGCCGCCACAGTGTCGACATCTCGCGGAAAATCGACGACGATCGACGTAGATCACTGGTTCTGGTTCCAGCCGGCTTGTCAATTTCGCTTTCGAGCCGAAAGCCGGATTTATCCGGGGGGGGGGGGGGCGTTGCCATCGGAATTTTCAATCTCCCGGTAATTATACGTCTTCTATCACCTTGCCGCCGCGTTTTCACGTTCCGCGCTTTGGCAAGGGTGAGAAAACGACGATACCGGCCTCCATTCCTTCCCGATGGATTCCCCGCTAAGGAGGACTCGGTGGAATGCTCGACCGCGAAAGAAAAGAAAAGAAAAGAAAAAGAAAAAGAAAAAAAAGAAAAGAAAGGCAACGTGAAATTCCCCCGACAGCGTCCCTCTCCCCTCGCTCCCGGATTTATGGCAAGTCATTAAAATTCTTCGCCGATATCACGCAGTCGGCACGCACCGCTATGCGCCGGTGGAGTCTGGCAAATCGTTCTCTTTTTCTTTTATTTTCTTTTTTTTTTTTTCAAATTGTCCGGATGATTGGACGGGAAAGATGAAGGGGGGGGGAGGACAATTGAAACCGCCTGTGGCTTAGGGGAGAGGGGTGAATCGCGATGACGTTATTGATATGAGGACCGCGGTACCTCCGTTTCGCAGCACTTGGAGAAATTTTGTAATAAAGATCGCTCCGATAATGGCTTCCGAAGATTTTCTAATAATATATATATTAAGCACGCATTCTTTTGTAGGAAATATCGTTCACTGCTACTTTTTTGTAGAAAATATTGTTTGGAAAGTTTATTTAGAAAGGAGATTCAAAGGGGTAGATCACCTCGATTCGTTCAGAGAATTTTTAACGATTTTTAATTATGATTGTTTGAGCAGTTAAATAGTTGATTACTAGATTTAATTTTTACGCGGAACTTGAAACCACAGGAGTATAGAAAATTTTCAAAGTAAGGTACTCGTTGAAATATTTGATAGGTGAAACGAATTTTTCGCTTGCTCATCTATTTTATAACAGAATTGTCAATACGTCAACATTTTTCATATTAGTAAAACATTACCGAATTTTCCCATTTAAAAACAAATATAGAGTTCCCGAGAGTTCCAAAAATTCCGGAAGTGTACCTGTAGCTTAAAAAAAGGAAAATCGGCATCGTGAAAAAAAAATCGGTCCAGTTCCATGTGCGAAAACAGAAGAGGAAAAGAAATAAGGATAAATTATGTAACAACGATGTAATATAATATTCTGCAAATAATAAATAACAATATAAAATAAGAAAAATAAAGATACACGTAAGATGGGAATAGAAAATTTAATGAAAATTAAAAGGGAGAAACCGAAAAGAGAAAAAGAAAGGACAGAGGAACGATGAAATAACGACAGTGGCGGAGAAAAGAAACAAAGACGTGTTCGAGAACGAAGTGAAATCGACGAGTGAAAGCTGGCTAACGTCCTCTTGGTTCACGCGTTCCTCAGCTTCCGGAGCCAGAGTGGTTACGCGATCGAAATCCGGCAAATTTCATTAGACTTCTAACCTCCTCGAACAGGCATCGAAATCTCGTTCGAACGACGCGATTACCTGGAGACGTCTCGCCTCGAGACGTCTCCACGAGGATCACGGTGTAATGAGAGGCGAATTAGCTTCGGAATATGTCAGGAATATGTCGGCTGCGGAAAATTTTGTTTTTCGCTGGGACAATTTAATGACAGTACCAGGGACTCGAATTCAATTACTTTGCACGAAGGAAATAGGTTTTGGGTGAAGATCTGTTTCGAAGGTTGATTGGATAAGGAAAAGGAAAAATGGTTGAGAAAACTATTCGGTGTATTGCCTTTAGGATAATAAATTGGTAATACGAGTCAATTTATATGAAGGCGGAAGCTTACGAAAATAGTGTGTTTTGAAAGGGTGTGAAAACAGAAGATAATTAAGATTAACTCGGAGGAAAATCGATATATAGAAAATAATTAGGTATTACATTTTCTTCGTGTTGATGGTTTATAGCAAAGTTATGTTAAATATAATAATTTAATATATATATATATATAATAATTATAATATGAATATAATATGTTTAAAAATTCCAGTTCAACGAAATACTAAACTTCCGAGATTGTGCAAGATCGGAATTAGTTTATACTTTTAAGTTCAAAAGTTTAAGAATTGCGCCGAAATAAGACAGCAAAAAGTGTAAGTTTTAATCTAAGAATGGTTCGTTGCAAATACTATTTCGCTCGCCCTTCGTAAGTTTCAATTTTTTCGATAACCGTCTGTGTTTATACGTCACGAATCTGTGTTTCCCTTTCACTATTCAAGGATCCTTTATATTATTTTCATTCATGATTTGAGCTCTGAAACTACTGACACGTGGATTTTCGATTGTACCGATGCTTGCGAAAAATTTGGCACCGTCCTTCCGAGACACGGAATTCGTGGGAAGGAGGAAGAAACGTTTCATGCTCCAAGAGTCGGGCGCATAAATTCTTCCGTGAACAAGGGGAAATCCGACGGATTACGAAGCTCGCGTATAGCCAGTGGAAAAACAACTCCGTGGGAACTGGAGAGTGACTTTTTAGCCGGTGTACCATTGGATTTATCATGTGGAATTTCGATGAGTACAAGGGTTCGAAGGGTGATTCAGAGAGGAGAGAATGGAGAGTTGCACAGTTGCAACGGAATTTGGCAACAGTGAGCTCCGGGAATATGGGATCCGGAAGATCCAGAGACAATGGAAAGTCATCTGGGATCTACGGATGAATAAATGTTTTAGAATTCGGTACGTTGAGGGAGTCTCGCAACGAAAATTGGACGATTAAACGTTGTTTTGGCGTTTGACTGGCTTTCGAGAACAACATAAAATTCAGTTCAATTTAAATTGAATTTTTTTATTCAACTTCGACGGAATCAAGAATTGCAAGTTGGTTTACTTTTTGACGATGGTGAAGAATCGAGTTGGAAATGAATTGGGAGTACATTTGTTTTTAATATTCAGTACTTATCGTGGGTAATTATATATACATACCTCATAATAGGACAATGACATTATAATATTAAATACATTAACAGAGTATTTATACTATATAAAGCATTACATTTATTGTATTTATGGTAAATATAACAATTTATATTGTATACAGCATAATGTGTATATAATTTACACTTTTATATTCTAACTATTGTATTTATTATATGTAATTTAAAATTTATATTGTATACTACTTTTATTACACAAATATGGTAACTAGCCCCAAGATCTCTGAGCGGCGGTGTAGATTTTGAAATTTCAAAAAAATTGAAGGGCAATTCCTCCGAAAGTTCTAAAGATCGAAAGAACGCGAAAGATAGGGAATTCGCGCGATACTTCGCACGAAAAATCGAGCAATTACAAGTTCAACTTGGATTTCAAAAGCGTGAAAACAATCAGAAATTTCCATTCTGAATGTTGGAAAGAGAAAAGAAGCTGAAAATTCAATTCGACAAGAAGCATCGATCAATTCTAGAATAACGGGTGAAGGAGCTCGAGTGATCGAAGAAATGGATGCGTCGAGGGAAAAGAAACCTGGGAAATAACCGGTACTTCTAGTATTTACTCGAGCGCACGGTGCTACAAACAATCGCGCCTAAGTAGTGTACCCGGTTATATTTATCCGGGACCTACATTCACCTCACGTACGATTCAATTCACGCAGGGATAGACGTGACTTCTAATAAATCATGACTTCCATAGGATCCGGTTAATCGTGGAAGTCAACGCGCTCCGCGGTGGCAACGCACGCGGCTGTTTACTCATTCAAGGATAGCGTTCACCGCGGTGTGTTCTAAAGGTTTAAATGATCTCTGAAGCTTCTCTCTTTCTCTCTCTGCGTGGACTCGTAGACTCGCCAAGTGCTCGTTAAACCGAACCGTGAAAGAGGAACGTCGAGACAGCCGCGAAGTGTATTCCTTTTTCGGAGAGATACGTCGTCGAAGAAGCGGCGGATGAATGGAAGAACGGAAAGACGAGGAGGAACTCGAGCCTTCGATACGCTCCATTTTGCACTGGGGCGAGTAATTCGAACGATTTCGCGCCGGTGACCTCGCTACCGATCTGGAAAAGCTGATTACCTTCTCGCTTCGTCTCGAATCTGGTCATTTGCGAGGCGAAAGGGTTTTCCAGCTTAGCGTCACGCCTTTCGTTCGCGCCGATAATTCGCTCGCCGCTCGCCTCCGCCCGATTAAGTTAATTTCGAGTAAAATCGCAAGTAAAAGTCGGGCTCGATCGTTCGGAAACCACGAGATTCTCTTCTGTCAACGCGCGTGGATCTCAATTGCTTACGAATCATTCTGTACACTTGTACTCGCGTTTTTATACAAAATCGAGGGGAAATTTTTGTACTTTTCTATGGAAAGGAGGAGTTTCAACGAGATGGAATAAGATATTTACACTTATTCTTATAATTTGCGATCTTCTTGTCCACATGTTCCAAAAATTCGATGCCTGATTCCATTCGATTTCCTTCGTTCAAGTTGAGCGCAAAATTTCATTTGCAATCTTCTCTCGATTGATTCGCATCACGGAACTCTGTTTTTCTTTCTTTTTTTTTTTTTTTTTTTTTTTTTAATTTCAAGAATTCGTTTCGCAATTACGTATCGCTGTTAAACGTTAAGAAATTGATGTGACGTTCGTAAAATGACAAACTTTTATTTATGATCGATGCATTTCGACAATCGTGTTGGAAAAGGGCGTGCGAAGGGAACGAAGAACAGAGAAACGGCGTAAAAGGAAGCTCGCACAGAGGGGTTTGATAAATACAGCGGTGCAAGTGGTGCGTGCTGTGATCGTTACAAACGCGAAATGCAGCGAAACTCGAGTGCAACATTTGAAAAGTGGGCAACTTCCTGGATGGCTGATGGAATCGGCCGGTTACAATCGTAAGCCACTCTGTGTGCAAAAGGAGCGGGCTGAAGTTTCACAGAAGTACGACAATTCCCGTCGCGACGTTGCGAAAATTGAAATTGTGCTTTCTAGCCGCCGTTGTGGAAACAGGTTTAGTTGGTTAGTTAATTGGAATAATCAGGAAAAAACGGTCACTTTCGAGAAGCTCGATGAAAATGAAATTGATGAGAAGATGGCTTAAACCACATCGATATAAATATATTCGGCAATATTTACAAACATGTAGAAACATCATGCTTCTATTCATCGAAGAAGAATCCATTCTCAATTCTCAAATCTTTGAAAGATGATCGTGAAGAAATTCGAAAGTGCAATTCCGACTGGACTGCGAAGTTTAATTGAAAGAAATCTACGACACGATAAAGGATCTTCTTCGAATTGCATGTAAAACGTCGTTCGATCGTTTCAACATTCGAAACAGTATCAGTGATTCAAGTGTCGATCTGAATATTTCACGGCAAACCGAAACATCGGCGTCGTGTATTCCACTCTAATATACCTCGTATCGCTAAAATGCGCTTTCATAAATTTTTCAACCATCCTCCGCAGATCCAGTTGGTTCGCCGCTTCTCCGATCGAATCGCCTTCCACCGTTTCGCCGCTTTTCGATTCACGATCGCGGCCGAGCGTGTTCGTCCAAGAACGAATCGGCCATTTCACGGAAATAGAAAAGCTGCTCGGGAAACAGATTAGTCTAATCAGATTAACATGGTCGATCGGAAACGCCTGTTTTCCTTGGCATTGTTCACTCGAGCGTTCATCATCCACGTTACGTGAATCGTTCCTCTCCTCGTTCGTCTACGGGAAAGAACGGCTGAACACGTTTCTTTTTTCTTCTCTCTTTCTGTCTCTCTCTCTTACTTTTCATCTTGTGAGTTCGCTGCTCTGGCGCAGCCATTAAAAAGTATGAGATGGAAATTCAAGGTCAAAAATTCTGTTTTGCATTGTGTTCCAGCATTCACGAAGGTAAAATTTTTCCGAGGAACCTAAGGGAACCATAGCTTAATAGTTTTTTTTTTTTTTTGAAAAATGTTTCTTAATCGTTTAACACGGACGTACGGTGCTAACAGCGACTTTATGATTCTGTACGCGTGGATATCACGTGATTTTCGCATTAGCTTTCGCTAACATTTGATTTATCACAATTGTAACATCAGTGTATAGTTAAATAATCAGCTATAGTTAAATAATAACGTTATTTCGAAATATAAACATCCCCGCGTCCAGAACCATAAAGTCGCTGTCAAAAAACTTAAATTCAAGCAAGAGAACTATTAGCTGTTATTGCGACCTATGATTCTTTTACCTTCGTGATGAGCTAGAATGTAATGCAATGCAAAAAAAAAAAAAAATTTTTAATCTCGACATTCAAGTTAATTTCGCGGCAGATTCTTCGTCAAATCGAAGGTGTAGAATTCGCGTACGATAGCCACGGACAAACTTTTCTTTCCACCCTGTACACACAGCTACGTCACGGCCATCCCCCGTTTTTTCCCGCCTCTGTTCCAAAGCTCTTTAAACGTCACCTTCGAGCGTACACGAACGACCGGTGGTGACCACGCTTTAGTGCACTTCCTGAGCTTTTAACGAGGTCCTCGTAAAAGTACCCGTGCTGCGCGCCCGGTCCCTTATTCTTGCTATTTAGCCCCGGCCAACACTGCCTGTATCACGAACAGACGCGCGCATGTTCGTCAACTCCTTTCGTTTATAGGCTTTCTAACGTGGCGAGTGAGCAACTCGGCAAAACGAGTCGTTTAAATGGACGTTCGTTGCTTTCGAGGCAGCTTCCCAGTGGGCTCGAATCTCGAGTTGAAGTGGTTTCACCTGCAGATTCTGAGAATGACTGCGACTGACAAGTTTGGACCCTTTAGACTGCTAGAACATTCCCACGGAATTATATTTTTCGAAAATGTAATTAAACCAATTGCCTTCTATATTACGGAATTTGCAATTTTGCAATTTCGCGAATGATCATGATCGATACGTAATTTCGTTCGATTTTTCCATAGTAAGTGAATTGCAATAACTTGCAATTGACTGCATCTCTCGAATTAAAACGATCTCACCCGGCTTGAAAGGAAAGTCAAAACGATCGACACAATTTTCTTCGTTGAAAATTCCTCTAAAATCGAGTCTATCGTAAATTATTTCCAATCTTTTTCGATCGTTTTCATTTGTGCGCCCTGCTGGTACCTTTTCGCATTCGTGCACGCAAACTTTGAATTGGTGATGCAAAAGAGGGGAAAAAATGTGCGATGTTCTAGCCGTTCGAACGAGCCACGTGTTCTACTTGTCTGTTCAAACACCGGCGCGTTCTACTTGTCTGACTAAGCGCGATCGTGTTTACTCGTCTGGCCAACCACGCTCTTATTCTAGTTTTACGAGCAGCCATTGATGTTGCCTTCTAAAACTCCCGCCAAAATTGTGTCAGAATTATTTATTCCCTTTATTGTTACAATATCGGAGCGTCATTTGTTTTCTATTTTCGTTCAATAGGAGATATTTTATCTTTTTAATATAATATCTTTTCAAGAGACTCGCCTTTAAAATTCGCGAATTACAAATGTATTCTTATTTTCAAGTTATACATGTTGTTTCACAATTTGACAGGGAAGGTCGAAGAGAAATGACAGATATGATTTAAAACACCAACTAGAAAGAACGGAAGATAAACGCTTGATTGCCATCGAAAAACTCTTCTGAAATCTCACGTCAATCGCGCTTATACTTTCCTCCCTCGTGCTGTCTGTCTCTTTGAAATTCTTCTCCGTCTCTCATCGATCGACCGAATCATTTACTCGCAGGATTTTCAAATAAATTTCAGCTTCTCTTTTCACCGGCGAACGAAGCAAGTGCACTTCACGGTTGCTGCTTGTCAGATGAATTGTAGACACTGAACTGGGAAAGAAACTGGGTCTGGTTCAAACATTTCGAAAAAAGAGAGACATCAACCGTGTTGCCTCGAATAAAGAAAGCAAAAAGATATATATTTGCAACTTTCATGATACACGTGAAAACAGCAAATACCAGAAAAAGGAGGTCGGTAAATAGATGCATCATTACAGGTAAGTACAAACGATACTAATGGCCGATTTGACTTTCAGCCAATTTAAATGAAAAAGCCTTTGACGAGATGAGAAAGAACACACCCAGAGTTTAATCTTACGTGTCTCTGGCTTTCGACGCGAACACAAAAGCGTTCAATTACTCTCAAAAATGAAATTTATTTCCCTTCTAAAATTTCTCCTATTTTATTTTCTTTTTCTCTACTTGCAGTTTAATACATTTTCTTTTCTTTCGTTAAAGTCCATTTTATCGCCAAGTTGAATACAGCATCCTTGATCCCTCATCCTACACGTGTTTAGTGTAATCTAGTTCGTTTCGTCGAACAAAGACCCACTCGATTACACAAGAATCCGCGAACAATAGATTCCAGCATTCGCCGCGTAACTACGACGCTATTCACCTACTCCGCCATCGATCTTCTCACGGACGAACGATCATCTTCATCGATCCACTCTCGTTTACCTTTCAACGATGAAAGGAACGAAACGAATCTCCTAAAGAGAACGAAGGATTAACAGCCAGCTAATTGCCAGCCGCGAAACCTTCCAAAGCAGCTTATCACGTTCCCACTTTCTAATTTCGTTTCGCCTCGTCCAGTTTCTGCGATCTACGAGCACCGATGTTCTCAACCGGTGTTCCGTGAGTTTGCTACAAGTGTTTCCAAGAAAATTATGAAAGTTCGCGTGAAGTTCGCGCGAAAAAGAGCGAAGCTGTGGTTCTTCAATCGCTCTAACTTCCTTCGTCTGACCGATCCTGGATCCTTCGAAAATTAAAAAGTACGAAAGACACTGTCACTTGTGATTGCACGTGCAATTTCTGACAAAAGGTACTACAACGTAGGATACTTTGGAGCATCACAGTCAGGATGTTTATTTCCAATAATGATCAGAAAATTAAATTTAGCTGAATTTCATATAAGAATGTCACTAATTTCGATTTTGTCAGAGTTCGATTCATTCAGAACGTGTGTTATTGGATTATAAGAATCACGATACTTTTCATATGTTTTAGAATTGATAAAATTCGTCTCCTTCAAGAAAATTAAATGACAGACGTTTCATACGTTATTGGGATAAAAAATTACTATAATAGATATCTAAACTAGAAGATTGGTAAGATACCAACATACGTAAATAAATATATTTCAAAAAGTCTAGCACTTTAGCTAAATTCTTAGATCAGTATACTCGAATCGTATCAACAGCCTTTTAATCACTATGTTTGGCAATTTTCCCTTGACACACTTTCTATAAAAACCAAACACCTGTATAATTACCTGTATAATTTTTAATAAAAGATACACGTGCACATTTCTCTTTATCATTGAATTCATGACAGTGCTTTCAACGTTCCGTTTTCTTTTTCTCACGATTGAAAAGAAGTTAGAACGACAAATTTTGTGCAGATCTGTCTTTATTCTAAAATCTCTGTTCCGCAGTTTCAGCTCCGTTTCTTTTCTTCCTTACGATCAGAAAGAAGTTAAGAACCACCGATCCAGAGTGCGCGAGCCTCGCGGAACGTCCTTTTCAAACTGTGCCCCATTCACTGTGATCTCACGCTCGTGCCTCTTCGGCGAGCCTTCGTCCTTTTCGAAAACGAAGCCCGTTCCGCAGGCTGGAACCACCAGGTTGGAATTTCATTCGAACGGCCGGAAGCCAGCCGAGGGATTACCCCCCGGCGGATCCTTCCTGGTTAGACACCATTGCCAAGATCCAATTTCCAGGAAAGTGCGCGATGCATGTAAGTACGACGGCAGCCACTTCGCTTTGACGAACCGGAAACGCCCGTGGAATCCTTTGCTGCCGCGTCACGAACACGAGCAACGGCGGGCGTACGGTTGCCTGTCTCGGCGTCCTGTTTCCTGTGTGTCGTCACGGTGTTTGCCTATTGCCGGCGCAACCGGACTCGATTAACTCGGTGAACAGGATCGTCGATACAGATCGTCTGATGTTTGAGTTTCGCCAAGATTCCAATCGGCGTCGATGAGCTGCTTTCAGCCTCGACGTCGTCTCGATGATTTGATCTGAACTGGAAGATCATGGCCAGAAAAGGAGGAGATTTCACCGGGTCGAGTAATTAATCGAGGGTTTGTTTCGAATATTCGAAAACTGTCGTGCTTGTTCGATCGTTGTGCCAACTTTCCTGTTTTCGAGCGCGCAGTGTTTGTTGAGGAATGTGACAATTTGGCGAACTTTTGAAAAGGAGTGAGAAAGAGAAACTTTGTCAGATAACGTACTGATCGTTTTGTGATCTTGACTACCTTTCGTCATCCTTCAGCCGTCCTCGTGATCTCGATTCTCTTCAGAGAAGAAATGTTTCAAGAGAGATTTCATATCACTGGCAGTAGAATTCAGCGAATCAATTCTGACACTGTCCCAGTTCGAAAGCTTCTTCTACACGTCGGATAATTTTTTTATGAGCTTGCACGTCGTTCTGTTCTTTTTTTCCTTCTCGAAAGTAGGAAAATGTCCATTTTAACATCGATGTCAAACGAATTATCAATGAAATTTTTCTCTTTTAAAACAAGCTTGAACAATCAGGTGTCAGATTGGACAATGAATTTACGATTTAAAATGAAGTTAGTTACATTTTAAGATACGCGTACATACATCAGAACATCTGTGTTCAACAATGTTCTTGTTAGACATATTAGCCATTTTGTCAAAGAGAAATGTTGACTGATCTCTATACTCTTTCAACACAGAGTATTTCTGAATCCTTGATCGTTGAAATCTTCTTTCGTGTCTCGCATGTTGTCAAGCAAACACCGGCAAAAACATCTTGCATACATCAAAATTTAAATTATATTCAAACGTGCATGCAAAATCTTTTTGCCTCTTTCGACGAGCACTGCGTAGGTCGTCAAATTTATCGTCAGACTTTCGAAGCATCTCGCGTGACTCCCGAAGTAGTAAGACAGCGGATAATCGAGGCTAGGCTGATTGGCGAGCTGTACGCAATATTATTGATTCGTTCCACTGGAAAGCGCAATGTTTGACGCGCATGTGCCGCGCCACTTATAACTTATGATAAAACGTCTATGTTTATGTGTTCGGGTGAGAAACAATGTGCCGAGATGAATCGAGTTAATCGTACGAACTGAAGAATCCCATTCTCGAACGAATCGGTATGAATTTTCGTTCGATATAGAACACAAAATGGAACGTGAGTTGAACCTCTCGACGATTTTGTATATTCCATCCTGTAAAGATGCATTGAACTGAACCGAAAAGTCCAGTTCGGATTTCAAAGAAGTACATCAATTATGTTTAATTGAACCTGCGTTGTGCGGATGCGCGCAATGATATTTCTAAAGGCTGATTACAGAAAGACAAGAAATGACACAATAAAGAATCCAAGTTGATATCTATATGTCAAGACAAGAATATTTTAATATTTTGATATTGTGGAATGGGGAATTGCCCGGGAAAAGGGAACTTTCTCCAGTGCCCAACAATCGTCGCCTGCGTGTCATCTGTGCAGCAGAACATAGCGAAAGTTAGGCCTGGGACCTGGGAATGGTTATTCTAGCCTTCCAAGTCTAGAACTTGAAATATTTAGTATGGTTGTGTTTGTGTGCGTGTATGTACGAGCGACGAATGTTTCGTGCAGATGAGGAATCAGAGAGTTGCGAGTCGAGAGAGCGAAAACACAGAGAGTTGTGAGTCTTCAGTGAGCGAAGAGATAGTGAGATCTAGTGACTGAGTAGCGAGTTCAGTAGACGTAGCGAGTATAGAGAGAACATAGCGAGTGTTAATGTTAATCTCATAGTCACCGTTAAATAAAATTTCCAACTTTGAATAAACATCCTTTTATACCAAAATTAATACAATATTAAAGGCGATGTTCTTAATATTTAACTCCAAAAATATTATTACAGTTAACATTCTTTATGTACATTCTTAATATTTAACTCGAAAAATATATATCAACTCAAATTTAATAAATCAAATAACATTTAACTCAGAAACATATATAAACCCCCCAAAAAATGCGACGAAAATGAGATTGGTTGACAGTATGTCATAATTGATGCTACAACCTCATCTCTCTGGAAAATCGTCAAAATATATATATTCATCTATTTATTTATTTTAAACTTTCGTAACATTCTCCAAAGTTACCTGAAATCACGATACAAAAACGAACCAGCTCGAACCTTGTCTTTTCACCAAAAGCTTGGAGAAATCTCAACCGCGAGAACTTCTTCGCTTCCAATGAGCTTGTCGGTCAAAGGCACTTGGTCGCGACGCAGGCAAGTGGCTCGTTTAATTAGTTTTTCTAACTAGCTACGAGCTCCGGTTCCACCCGATACCGACAATTTATCACGGTCATTAATTAACGCGGCGCGCGAAATGACGAAAAGAGACGGATCGATGCTCGCCGACAAGGGACAAAACTGACGGTGGATCGCGTTGCTTTTCGAGGGGGCTGCGTTTTGAAACGCAGCGTCCTGGGCTGGCAAAAAGCGTCTGCAACTTTTTCCCCGCCGTGGTAACCCTTTAACGAGTTAACGGCCACACCGGTCGGAATTATTAGTGGCACTCGACTTAATACGGCTGAAATCCGGGTGCCTCGGCTCTCGTTAGTTTTGCCGCACTTAATTGCTGTGTAGTAAAAGCGAGCTTTCTCTCTCTCTCTCTCTCTCTCTCTCTTTCACCTTGGATACCAATGATCCTAAACGCGCGACGATAATCGAAATCCTGTCTTTTCTTGTACTTATATGTCCTTTTCTGCGCATATATTTCTGAGATTGTAACTGCAAGATTTTAAGAAAATTGCTTTATTACGAAAGTCACTATATTTTACCATTTTGTTGTTGGTGTTACTGTTATTTTTCATGTTACGCATATTTTTCATATTTCATATTTTTTCATATCTACGTAAAATGATTTTTTTTTTTGTGACAAGAACGAACGTAAAATTCTACTGCACAATATCCACAATTGGCAAAGAAGCAACAACAGACCGAACGAACGAAGCCAACATCCCAACCCCACACCAAGACCTACTAGCTTCAACGACCAAAGTAGAAAGAGAAGAGTGGAACAGAATTTGGAGTACGACAAAATACACGACGTAGCACACCATTTTTATCAAAAAATACCAAACAACAATATAAGCAGAAAAGAGAGGATAGCTATGACTAGACTTCGAATCGGGCACTCCAAGATCACACATACCTCTTAAGCAAAACAGAACCACCTTTCTGCAACATCTGCAACCAACAAATCACCACCCAACACCTACATGAATGCAGAAAATACCGAAACCTAAGAAGTAAATACGGATTAAACCAAAACACCGCTCTAACCTGCCAGAAGCAACAAAGAAACGTTATCAACTACCTAAAGGAGACTCAACTACTAGACCAGATATAAAGAAAAAATTCCAGCACGTCGCTAAAGACCTCGTAGTCGATGCGACTCTAAACTCCCATATTAAAAAAAAAGAAAGAAAAAATATCCACAATTTTTGCCTAATAAAAAAGTTATAGTATTTGATATTATGGTATTTTAAAATTTTGCCAAGATAAAAATATGTAACAATTTCACTACGTGTCGCTGTCGCATATGACGGACAAATGGAACTTTGAACACGGTTGAACACTCTCAGTGATGAGACAGGGTAGAATTTTACGAGCAAACGAATTTCCCACGTACAAACATCGTAATTACATAATTCGAGAGTTGTCTGTATTTTCCACGTAAGGGAAACTTCCGCAAGTTCGCTGCGCCACGCTTATAAATAATCAGCCGTGCTGATTTTCGCCGATAAATCGCGAGAACACGTGCCACGATTTCAAATTAACAAGTTGATAATTCAACTGCGCCGTGCTCATCCGTGGTTGGACGCTAACTCGATATTCCATCAGTGAAGTTTGGCCGCACATTCTCCAAGAATTCTCTAAGGCCAACTTTTCAATCGACGCGTCTTAATCTTGCGCGTTTTCCAAGAAGCTGTTCAAAGCTCCGCTGCAAGAGCAATATTGAGTCTGACGTTGAGAATGCCAGCCATGTCCGCATTATTATTCAGCGTACGATTCGTCCGCAACACGCTGTGACGTTCAAATGAAACAATCGTCCCTCTCCGCGTCTAACAAGAAAATTGAGAGGAATCTCTTCAAGGACGTTCCTCCACCGAAACTTGGTCGCTAGATCGAAGGCTCGTCATACTTTATCGATTTCGAAACAGAGATCTCGGATTTCTGCAACACGCAGTCCAATTGTAATTCATTAAACTGAAGCAAACTAACGCTCGAAATACTTTTAGGCATAGTCACTCGATATTTAAGAATTTTATAATTCAGTTAAATTGAGATATATCAATTACCAAGATATTTCTGACCGTTTCGCTGAATCGTTCGGAATCAAGAACTTTCATTTTCATGCTCATGTTCGTAGAATTTTTTTTTTTACCATCTTTCATCACAAGAGATCAATTTTGACCATTGACTGCACGTTGCAACATCGTACGCGAGGATTCAGAAAACAAACTTTGTGTCACGTATTTAAATGTTACTTGCCGCAAAAGTTGTGACATAGTTCCCCGCGGACTGATAAACATAAAGGTCCCGTTGTCGAGAGACTAGACACGAAATGATAGACGAAGTGTCAAAGTGGAGACGAGTCAATTGTATTCTATCGCAGACACTTATTGTTCAGATTTCAAAGAAACTACTCTAGGTATTGCTTTATTTCAGTTGTTCAAATTTCTGAGATTGCCTTAAATCAAACTGTTTAATAATAATTTACATTAAATGTCTTGCCTCTGCTTCTTTGCCCGCGACATACAATTCGAAGCACCACAGTTGTGTAAAACGATTTTCGAGTTTTTATTTCATTCAATGAATCGAAAAACTAAATTCAGCTGAATTTCATCTAAGAATAATTCTCACGTCAGTAATTTTCAAAGTTCGATTCATTAAAAATCGGCAGCAGTGAATTATAAGAAAAATTGCAACCTTGAAATTGATGAATTTCTAGAATTGATCAAAAAATTCTCTCGAGAGAATTCAGACCTTTCACGCGTTACTGCGACAAAAAGAAATATCGATAAAATTAATAGGATACCAAGGTACGATAAGTACTTGCCTCGCATTGAGGAAACTGCTCGCTGTGAAAAGTCTAGCGCTTCAGCCAAGCTATTAGATTAGTATACCCAGTCATTTCGCAATTTTATCAACTGCGAATTGTAACAACAGACAGTCGTACAAACGTTTGATAGACGTGGCGATAAAAACGTAGAACTGGAATGGTGGTGCTGTTAAGTTGGGTTAAACAACCGGTCTGACTGACGTACACACATTTCTCTTTTATCCTCAATTAATCACAAGAGAGGGAAACACGTTCAAAATGATATTCTTTCCCCTCTGATGTTTTTAAATTCAACGTTATCTCGAACGCTCTTTCACTGCCTATCCTCTGCACGTTCGTCCCTTCGACGTTTCGATAGTATCAAGGCGCACTATCTATTAAGACTTAAGAGCACGCATTCTCGCTCACGTACACCGCAAACACACTCGCGCGTGCCACTTGCTATTGTTCGCGTCACGAGGGTCCTTGATCTATCTCGCGAACATATCAATTGATCTCCAGATGGCCATGAATCTTAGAGTGATGCGATCAATCATACGGTAACTCTATCTGCGATTATGTGCAATAAATGGCATTACCGAGGGATAAATTGGGAGTAGAGGGAGTATGAATTTAAAAGTTGCATGGTAAATTATAAGAATAAACAGTAAATTAGAAATTTAGAAAAAGGACGTGTGCTTTTCGATGTGAAATGTTCCGTGTGCGTTGTTTCTAACAAATTTTGTAAAGAACTTGCTTTCAAGATTGGATTCTTTTTTTTTTCTTTTCGCAGTCCGTGAGAATGTATTTCAAATTTCTAGTTATTAATTATAACTATGTATTTTGTGAAGAATTTATTTCAGAGTCCTTTGAATTCCTTTTGAATCTACGAGATTACTCCGATTACAGAAATAGTTTCGACTTCGCTGCAAAAGTGTCATTGATTTTCAATTTAAATCGAGTCTTTTCATTGCAAGCTACAAATTGAAATTTCCATCTTTCTTCCTCGGGTACTTTTCAGATCCCCGCCAAAAAATTAACAGAATACCGCTTCACCAGTAGAAATTGAGCATTGAATTGCTAAAATAGAACTTCAAAGACTTCAAAATATACAAAATTAGATATACACGCACAAATGAAATATATAAAATATATATAATTAAATATATAATATATATATATTTAATATACTATATATTATTATATTAAATATAATAAATATAAATATAATATAATATAAATATAATAAATATAAATATAATAAATATAATATATTATTATATTAAATATAATAAATATAAATATAAATATAATAAACAACTAATATAATATATAATAAATATGTAACTAACGATTCCGGAATCAGAAGTTCCTAATGCATTTTTGACAGATCGATGAGATACAATATCGCGCGAGCGCACAATACGTGAACAGAGCATCAAAGTTTCATTTGTCACGAAACGAAAGGAAAAAGAAGCGAGGGATGGAGGGAAAGAGAGAGAGGGCGGGAGGAAAAAGCGGGGAAGGTGTAGCTCTAAATGAAACGGTGGCAAGAAATCATGAAAGACGAACGCTGAAAAACAGATGGAGGAGAAACAAGGTGGAGGAAGAAACGAGAGGAGGCGAACGGTAACGATATGAAAGCAGGGAGCAAAAGGAAAGGGAGAACAGCTTGTTTGGAAAAGAATTCGCGAGAGCGGGAAGGATGATAGAGTATGGACGCAGACGTTCGTCCCGCGCGAGTATTCCTCGATGTAAAAACCAATAATGCAAAAGTCAATATTCTAGAGAATTTCGGCGTTTATAGCTGGGTGATTTATAGCCAAACGTTGGCGGCATCTTCACGGGGTGACCTAACCTCAAACTCCTCGAAACGATCGAGTGAAAACGAGTTCGAACAATCCACGCTTACAATGAGAAATCAAATTAATTTGCTTGGGGAATACTTACGTAGGACTTTATTGGAAATCGATAATAATTTGTTAATAATTTATTAAGAGATTGAAACTTTTGCGACGACGAGCTTTGAGAAAATATATGTAATGGGAAAAATATGTAACATATATACATGGTGTCTTGATATGGTGTTAAATATCGTACATGCTTTTATTTATCAACTTTAAATGTAATTTTAAATGTAATTTTAAATGCATGTCTTCTCGGACAAAATACGACGAAACTGCATTGATTTCTATCTCGCGAAATTGAAATCCAATAATGAGGAATAGGTATTTATTAATAAATTCCTGCTTAACGAGCGGTATCATTTCTTCCTTTCGTTGCGAACGATATTCCAGCGGTTCCTTTTCCACAGCGATTTTCCCACCCCTGTTTTTCGTCGCCTCATTTCCCCTGGATTTCTTATTCAGGTAAAATCGCCAGATTTATTAATTCCGTTGCTGTCGGAATTTTAACTCGGTTTCAATAAACAGGACGTGAGATTGTAAGATTGGAATAATTGGGTTGAAAATGATATCAAAAAGAACGTAACGGTGTCGATAAATGAATTATTACATTTTTTAAATATTTTTATTAATACGTGTACAAAGGTTTCTAGTTCGTTAGTTATTAACTAATGGCGTCAATTCGATACCAGTATCCATAGATGGCACAATGGAACGTCCCTTTAACCCGGTTTTTCGACGAGAGACAAGAATCTTTAGCTTGAGGCTATTAGGTTAATACAATTTGAAATTTGCGGTAATATCTCTGGCGCCGGGGTGTAACAGACAATACGATTCGGTGAATGCCGCGTTAAATACGACCATGTGTTTATCGGTAAACCTCTGTGTGCATTAATCATTGCGCGTAGAACGCAGAGGAAGCATGGAGTCTACAACCGGTGCCGATTTATTGAACGGAAGCTGCTGTTTCGAACAACCGATCCTATCCAAGTATATGGAAATGGATCGCGATGAAAATTATAGGTAATTTGTAAAACAACAACAGCGACAACGTTGAGTGAAGTATACGATTTCACCGTCTGTGAAAGTATTACATTTTACATTGCTACTGTTATAATGTTATCTATCGCAAATTACTTTAGTAAAATCACACGCTAAAAAAGCTATGTACAAAGCAGAGTTGAACTTTCACATTTTTCACTGATTGTGAGAGGAGTCTTCAGAACTTCGAGAGAAAATTCAACATTGGCCCGCTGGACCGGCTCTAACTTTTACACTCGGCCACGGCAGCTCGACAACGCGTCGACTCTAAATTACCTGCAACGCCACTCGCCAAATTATTCCACGCAAACAAAATGACGCATCAACATATCGTCGACAGCCTCAATAGCGGAAAGCTCTGTACAGAATACATTTGTGCACGGTTCGAGTCGCATCCACCAGCGAAAGATATTCACAGCGATGCATCAAGTGCGTCATCTCGTAAAGCAAACTCTCCCCGTGATACTGTCACGGTCCCGACCCGCGTTCCCGACGAGAGAAATCGCGCGAGACAACGAACGTCGTCGAACGCTCGTCGCTGTTTTCCACCAGGTATTTTTCACGAGGCAACGTTCGGCTGGCAAGGCGAGACGACGCGTTGTTCGGCGCGCGGAATGAATAAATTTCACTTCGCGCGGACGAGCGGTCGGAGGTGTGACTCGCGTTTCACGATTCATCGGTTTATACATATGGAACAACAGGCTACAACACCGGCCTCGACGACGGACAATTTCGCAACAATAAGAAGATTATATCACGCGCTTTCGTTCTACGGGGCACACACGGTGTCCGCGGTGTTTAATTCCGGTCAGCGGATTCAGCACCGCTAGATCCGCGTTGAAACGAGTCGCGAATTTTCAAAATTCGATTAGCCATCCGTGTTTCTTGTTTTCACTCTCTCTGTTTCTCTCGGTTGGCGATTCGCCGCGGTTGCACATTTTCGGATTAACGCCAGGGATAGTTTACTCTACTTTCGTGCGTCTCGCGGTTGAACCTTCTGATGCGGATGCAGCGAATATTTTAGGGAAATTATGACGATCAGTATCCCGTGTCCGGGGAATTTCCACGGGCTGGCGAGAGAATTGGGAATGTTTTTACTTTAATTTTCAATTTAGTTTGTTGGTCGACTGCGGATTTCTTTTTATAGAAAATTGGAAACAAGTCGCAAACGTGCACGTATGTATCTAGAGAACATATAAAATATCTAAAACAAATGGAAACAATTTTCCACTTTCTGTTTCTTCAGAAATTTTAAAATGCAGAAAAAGTCTGAATGCGTGAAGAAGACACGAAGGCTAATTATCAATACCTCTGTAATTAATTAATCTCTGTCAGGGATGTGACATTTTTAAGGATGCAATGCACAATTTTAAAACGCCACAACATATGCATAAAGAATCGAGCGTATAAAGAAGGCTGATAATTAGTGACACGAGGGTTGATTAATCACTGTGTGTCACGAATTTTTAAGGGTGCAGCGTACATATTCAAAATGCACGAAAGCCCACAACAAATGCATAAAAGTCCGAATATAAAAAAAGTTTAGTAATTAGTGATGTGAGAAGACTAACTATCAATATTTCTTTAATTAATTGATCTGTGTCATTGTGACATTTTCAAGGGTGCAATGTAACTGAGAAATGACAATTATTACTTCAATTTCTCTATTTATTATTATTTCTACTTTCTTGTTGAACATAGTTTTATTTTTTGAGCAAAAATTTATGTACAATGCAACATTCCTAGAATATTGGGATCGAGAAGTTCCAAATTGATTTATAATATTCGTTTGTTCGATTTAAAGCAGTTCAAGAAAAGCCAAAAGTCATTTTGATAGATTTTCGAGTGTATATATAACGAATACGAACGCACGGCACACATCAGGATATCGTGACGTCGAGTGGAGGATCAGTTTGTCAGATTTGAGCCTTGTTTTTTAACTTTTTGATATATGCATTTCCCTCGGAATGTATCGGATTTTAGGAAATTGTTCGAGTGCTGCGGATGGACTTTCGACTGGTTGATTGATCGAGTGATTGATGAAGTTAGAACAAGCGCTGACAGAAGATTTGTACGAAATTATGGAATGAAATTGAAAATCGCCGGTGAATAAAATGTGGAATACGGTAAACGTGAAAAGTAGTTCGAACACGAATTATCAAAAAAGAAAAACATACGTTTACATTTCCAGAAAATTAATACCCGCTGTAATTACACATAGAACGTCGAAAATATTATCAACTAAAATAATAAAACAGTTCGACTCTTGGAATTTATCCAATCACGTCACTTTGCATTACGTGACGAGCAGGTTAATAAAATTCAATCAAACCGAAGAGAAAAAGGTTTGTTAAGTTTACAAGACTCGAGTTAATTTTCGTTAACCGTGGCAAATCGAAAACCAACCCAAACCTCCTCTGGTTTCCTCGAAACTTTTGTTAACGAATCGAAACGAGGCCAGACAACAAAACGAGCGAGCGAGAGGGGGGCAAACAGACAACTAGAAAATGGAAGCGATGCAAAATGGAGGAAGCAAGAAGGGGTTGCGAGCACGCGTCGTTTCCTAGCTGCGCGGCTAATTTAACGCGAAATCACACGGGCCGTGTGAAGTATGAAAATAATAGGGAGTGGGGAAAAGAGAGAGAGAGAGAGAGAGAGAGAGAGAGAGAGGACGAGAGAAAGGTGTGTAAAGAAGCGGAGTAGAAAGTAGTCGGAAGTACGAGGGAACAAAGGAGTGGATGTGCGTTAACGCATATCCGCGCAAACCGTATTAAGCTCGGCCGGTGACTTCGTTCTTCTCGCCGGCCGATTAAAGTTCGTTCCATTATTAAACTGAACGCCGGGTGTGCTACCGGTGTGTCGGTTTTAATCTACGTGCTGCAGCTCGGTGAAAACGATGCCGCTCTTCTCGTAATCACGGCTCGCCATTGATACACAGGAGGATCTTATTTTCCAATCAGCCGGCTAAAGAGATACGCCCCAATTAGAAAGATCGTTGCCGAAGGAAATTAGGATGGCTCGCGTAACGTTTCGAGATCTGCCGGCTCGCTTTTAAACGACCAAATGGAATTTTCTGGAAGCAAATTTCCCGCAGCGTTCATTCGATTTCTTCCCTAGAAGTTTAATTTTTGAAACACGAGCCGCGACTTGGTCGCGGTTGAAATTTTCTGTTGAGTTCGGATTGGATATTACGTTCAGTATGCTTCATTTAGTATCGTGATTTGCATGAATTAAAGCCTCTTCCTTTGCATCTCAGTGTACATTAAATTTGTAGAAGTCGTGCAAAATATTACGAATTACAATTTACACTTTTTTTAAATCCACGATTTCAGAAAAATTCCAATATATTAGGTAGTAATGACGGAATATGTCACGATATACTGAACGTACCATTATTTTTAAATGAAGGCTAATTATCGTGAGTGCGATTTTACAATTCAAAAATGACTCAGAAAACATAGAAATAAATATCTCACTATTCTTACTTGCAATACCGGCCAAAAGTTGCTGTGTTTCATACATATGTGTCTTTCGACTGTACTATACAACGGCAAACGCTACTACACTAAACATGCTACAATGAAACATTCGAAACGCTGTTCAGTCACTGTTGGTGTTAAAAGTATTAATATTAAAAGATCCGTGCACTCAGAACAGAACGTATATCCAAATTTCTAGTCAGCTCTGCTCAATATCGAGTAATACAAAAATCATTTGTTATACTCGCGTAAATCATTTATTACACGTCGTTTGTTCCTGCTTCCATCAAATGGTGATCGATGTTTAGGGGAAGCACCGAACATCCAACGACGTACATTTTTCATTGCGACACCGTCACGTTGGTTTATGCATTAAAATTTGCGAAAGAAAGTGATAGGGAGGAGGGGAGGGCGACGATAATGTCAGAGGACCGAGCTCACAAAGCAACGAAGATTTACGAAGGGCGATTTTTAGAAGCGCCCACGGCGCTTGCATGCGATGCACGGACCACGTAGCCTTCACGACTGCATTTCTCGCGTCGTTACTCTGCCAGCACTGAGTCACGTTCGCGGTGGTACCTGGCTGGTTTTTCGTACGTCTGAAACGGCGGTCGTTCGCGGAATTTTGTGAACTAAGAAGAAAACACTGAGAAGTACCAGAGACAAGGTGTTCGCTAAAAGTTTCATTTGCTTTCCGGGCCGACGAGAGACGGAAAGTGAATTTGTATGAGATGCTTATTTTGTGTACAAATTAGCAACGCTTCCTGGACGGAGGATGATGGACAAATTTTCGAATGTATATCTTGTCGAAATTGCTCGTCGCGCATCCCCGTGTACGATGGAAATTGGAATTTCGAGACCAACGAGTCTTAATTTTCAATGATATCTCGGCGTTAATTCTTGCAATTGTTATGATATTCGTATTCTATTCTTTAGTATGTGATATTCTATATTTTAATATTGTAATATTATAATTTATATTTCAATATATAATATTCGTATTCTAGCGTTCACAAAGATATTTAAACATTTTGTGGCAGCAGTGTTTGAATTTAATCGAAATGTTCAGAATTAATAATTATAAGTGGTTACTTACTACCGCTTTATAGAATTAACAGTTACAACATTAGTAATATAGAACTGACACAAAATATTAACATGTTTCAATTATGATTTCTATGGAATTAGAAAGATCTTGGCATTGGAACATCAACTCTCTGACTACCTGACAATATAAAATTCGTAGCAGAGAAATTAAAGTTCAAGAATACTTTACTAAAAATCATTCGAGTAGTGTAAAATTGGAAAATTACAAATTTTGACTAGTTTGCTAATTCTAGTATCGAAGAATTTGAAGACAAAATTTCTACCCACATACCAGAGATTTACAAAAATACACTCGGACATACAAAAACAAATAAATTCCAACCTTTCTCCTCGTGTTCCGATTGTTTTCACAAAAATATGAATCCACATAGGCATCCATGTCCTGTCAACGAAAAAAAAATAAAAAAAGAAAGAAAGAAAGAAAGAAAGAAAGAAAAAAGTCAAGATGCAGCAAAAGAAAAAGATATAAATATAATTTATACTTTAAATCATTATAAATTATTATATCATACATAGAGGGCAAAGAAAAAATAAAAAAAATTTTTCTTTCCTTTTTTTTTTTTTTTTGAATCTCGTGCGATGTAAAGCAGCGAAGATTCATATATCACGGTTTTTATCGGGCGGAATCTGCAGCTGAACGAACGTTCTGCGATAGAGAAAACGGGTCTATCGGAAAGGAAAGAGAAAAGGTCAGTATACCAGGCCGCGAGGTGTAACCAAAAACCTATTTGGTATTCACGGTGCAGCGCCTTCTCGCCCCCTCGTATTCAGGCTCTTCGTTCTACTGCGTTAAGCCGGAATAGAAACGCTGGATTGATCGATAGCCACGGTCCCGGCACCGCAAAGTACTCGTACGTTTCCTTTCACGGCTGTTGCACGACGAAACAACAAAAACAGAAAAAAGAAAAAAGAAACGACTTCTCGCGACATGAACCGCCGCGCCGGCTTCGTTTTAATCGTGAACCAACCCTTTGAACGTTCACAAACGTTCGTCGATTACTTTACGCTCGCGTCGTTAATCGTTTTTCGCGTGCTTTCTAATTGCTTCGCCATACGTAGGATTGTGCATCGAAGTGACCTCTTTTTCGAATCAAAGCATCGCGTACCTTCTCGGCTGTTTTCAGTCGAGAGGTCCTCGATGTTTGTAAAATACGGCCAAACGGCGTTTTGTATGGCGAAGCTGTACTTGACTTGTATCGACGCTTTGAGAGAAGAAGCGAGCTGATTGAAAATTACACGATTCTGAGACAGAATACAAATTGCGGATGTTTGCACAAATCCACGCTTCTACGTATATGTAATTCGAAATTGTTTCAATTTTCATTTCCTTTGAACTGTGTACGCTATAAATTTAAATAAATGTAATATAAATTTTTGTACATTTATATTCTCTGTAAATGGATAGATATTCGCTGTCTCTATTGAATGAAATTCGCTGCTCTTAGAACGATTAGTTCAAACACCAAAAAATCGACTTTCTGCTTCGTTGACCAGAGCTATAAAAATACCTTGTACGTACCTCGAATATTAAATTAAAATCTCAGTCCATAAATATCGGATAAATATCTGAAAAAGATTATTCGACGTGACGTCTTATTTGTTAATCGATAGAAACGCAGTCACGTCCACCTCGACAATTTTAACGTCGTTGCACAGGTAGTATCAGGAATGCGCACAAAATCATCGTTAATACACGCCGAACTTACGAAGAGAAATTCGCAAGGATTCGCCCAGTAATTTCCATCATCATTTAAGATCATTACGGGCTTCAAGAGTTTTTATAAAACTCGAAGAAATTGAATTAAACTTCCAGGTGGGAAATTAAGTATTTCAAATTAAATTTAAATTACGATAAATTCTGAGGAACATCAGCAATTTCGTCGTTCCAGGTTATTTATACGCGGCGTTATTTCATTCGCGCCTTGGCAGTAAGCCGTAAGGAGGAGCGAGGGCTTCCGAGGCTTGTCCACGAAAAAATATGCAGCCAATTAAAGCGATAGAATTACGGACACGACGTTACTATGGCGAACGAAAGAAGAGGAGAGCGCGCGAAAATAAAATTCGCGGCATACGTCTTCGTTGGAACCAGGTGTTTCGCTCCGTTCCGCTGTGTTTAATTACGCGAAATTTCATCCAACGCCCTCCCCCTCCCCCCGCCCCTTCCTCCAGTTCCACGCTAATTGCGAGCAACACTCGTGATCACGCGAAAGCAGAAGAAATCAGTGAAAGTCGCGTAGCGAACTCGTTCATTCCGTAAACGTTGAGCACCAAGTAAGAACATAGATATTTTTAGAAACTATACACTTTGGAAACTCTACTAATTTAATCATTATATCTTATTTTAATAAATTAAAAAAAATTTTTTTTAAATAATTATATATATATATATAGTAATTTTATAAATTTATAATAAAAAAAAATATAGATTATAAAATTTTTTTTCGTTATCAGTTAATACTAACATGATAATTTCAAAAATAAAATTATATAAATATTATATAAATAAATTTACAGTTTATCCCATAAATTTTTTATATAATAAAATTAATCAAATAATAATAATTTCAAACATCTGATTAATCCCGATGCTCAAATAAAACCAGGATATTTCAAGTATTCGAACGTTTAATTTAGTTGGATGTCATGCTTCAAATTCACAGAAATATTGAGAGAGAGACAATATTCCCAGAGATATAAATATTTAACACGGAATTTGATTAATTCAAAAGTTCGAACCAGATATTCAAGTCGTCGAACGTTGAAGTTGGAACAAGATATTGGACTCTTTACACATTTAACGCTTTAGATTTTTATCTAATACTTGGCACTTATATGCCTGCATCAAAATTTACAGATACAGTGTTCTCGCAATCAAGCTATCACAGATGTCGCGATATCTACGAATTCGTAACGCGATATATCAACACCAAGGGCACAGTTCGACGAATCCTAGGGGCGAAGACCCCTGATAAATTGTGAGGAACATCCAGCAGTTAAGGAAACACCTCTTAAGAATCGAGTTTCTGCACGGGGTTTGCACAGAGGTTTGCTCGAGTGTCACGAAAGAGCCGTAGGAATGTTGGTAGTCTTCGTGGGGAGCAAACAGAAAGGTTGTTCGAGGGACAAGGCACGACGTGACGTGGCACGAGTGGACTGTGGGCAGACAAGACGGATGGTTAACCGATAGTACGCGCGTAGACAAACTAGACCGTGACACGCAAGCTATCCCTCTTTCTAACTTTTCCTCTTTGCCCTTCTTTCCGCTCTCTTCTTTGCCTCTTCTGTTTCAACCCCTTCTAAAGTTTCCAGCCGGTATTTTGCTTGTTCTCGGAGCTGCTGATCGGAGCGCCTAATCTATCGTCGCAAAAAAAAAAAAAACAAAGAAAAAAATTGTGGGGGCTTCGTTGAGTTCGCGAGTGAACTGCCGTGAATTTCTCACGTTGTCGAAACTTTGTCATTTTCTAAAGAAAAATGACTATTGTAATCTTGGTTCCCACCAAGTTGTATGAATTCGTAATTTTTTTAAATTTTAAAACAGATTAGATATTTGTGAATTTATCAGAGAGGTTTTCGATTAAAATTTAACATCGACACGATCGGCCAAATTTCTCGCGTATTTTCTATTTCATCATGGATACGAATATCTTATCACCCTTTTGTTCTATTTTACTATCAGATACTTAAGAGATGCGCAGGTATCATCATCGACCGATTACAAGCGGGAAATCGGAAGTTGAGAACTGATTGTTGGGGAATCGCGATGGTAACAACGAGCCGAACTGTTTTGCGAACTGTATTAATTATTCGCAATCAGTGGGATATTTACAAGCCGAAATTCATGCGGAGTTTGTGTCAATAACTTTCCAATTATCATAGTTAACAATGCAAGCCTGCTTAGTTGTAGAAATCACCGCTAATATCCCGCAAATCAAACAAATCAATATCGACGTCCCAGTGCCTGAGGATATCATGTTGACGTGGTGCGGTTTACGCGACATGACGTTGACTATCTCAAATTTACGCGCGTTCATATTGGCCGATCCTCGAACCGGCTTGTTGACAATAATGATCCTCCAGTCCCAGACGTCGATACTAATGACTCTTAAATCAAACAAGTCAACGCGCATCGACAATTACAGGTCGGAGATTACTATTATTAAATCCGGCCGATTCATGTGATTAATAACTCCCAGCATTGGATCCGTCACGATCAAACATCACCGATATTCGGACACCAATATCGAGTAGTTATAATATTATATGTATGCACGTTATAATTAATCTGGCTCTTCTATGGATCTCCGTGCAAACATTTCGCACGTATTTTTGAACATGAATCGTTTCACGGATTGAATGTCATGAAAAAAAGAAAGTTAAAATTTCCAAAAAAATTTAATTATGGATATTTAATATATATATATATATATATACATTTTTTTCTCTCAAATTACGTGCACTCTGATTTTGCGCTTTACAATTGCACTGTAAATCCATTGTGGCTGTTCGAGGAAGTGGTGAGGGAAGTATCATTTTATTTAAACTGAATGCATAATTGTGAAAAAAAATCGTACAAGAATCTATTTGGTTTATTCATCTATTTTGAGTCCGTTTCTCCCAAAGATGTTTTCACACTTTTACATGCAACGAGCAAGAAATAATAGGAGTTTTATTATTCTTGAAACTTGTAGGAATTTGAAACATCTGTGAAAACATTAAAAAATGCTTCTCCTAACTTGATCTGTCATCGTTTTTGAAAATTGAAATTCTCTCTTTACAGCCGTCCCTTGAAACTCGATGTATAATTTTTGTTTGCAATTTTATCGAACTTTAAACATTAAGATCAGACGACGAAACGTTAAAACTTTTTGAATTTCTGTCGTTTAACTCTGGTGTTCAAAGTTCAATAAAATGTCGAAAAAAAATACAGCAATTCTGTCAGAATTTTCGTTTTTAGTTCATTTGAATATGCTCGATAAGTCTTTGATAAAAAAAAGAAAAGAAAGAAACATTATTCTTTCTGTTCTCTCATTATAATTCCCTTGTTTCTTGCTGATAAATGTGTAATAATGTATATATAATTGGAATCCGTGAATAACGACTTGGCTCGTAGAGCTTATATACCTGGCGCTCCATCAGTTTGAGGTTGCGTCTGGCTATAGCTACGGATGTTGCTCTATCACTAAATTTAATTGCTACGTGAGGTCATTATCGCCATGTTCAACAACCGGTGGGTCACCACAAACGCGTCTTACAACTTCAAAGACATCGATATTGGACTCCGCTATCACATTCCGCAACTCCCGGAGTCGCGATTATCGCGCTCAACAATTCGAGGATCGCTGCTCTCGTGTACTGTGATTCTGAATAGATATTAATTACGCATTGTACCGAATGTTACGTAGTTAGCGTTTGATGGAACGGAGCTAGAGTTTCTTAACACACTGCGATCAATTAGGTACGTCTCAATAGTCGTGGGACGATTGTTGCTTCAGCTGCAAGACCGAGATAAAATCTAAATTGTTTATACGTTTTGTAACACGTACTTACTTGTGGCCAAACGTTTGTCGAAATTTTGGAAATTACTTGCCGAGACAATACTCTCGAGTCGTCAATTTTTCTTTTTAAAATTTTTCCGAGAGATGTAAACATTGTCGCTATAACTATGTTTCATCTCTAAGTATATTTTAAAACATTGATATCATAGGTAAAATTTTTTATTATTTGTTTATTACTTGTTTTTTATTTACTTAAGAAAGTAAATTGTTTCTTTTAAAATTGTAACACGCTCTAAAAAAAAAAAGTGTATCATACAACAATGCTGAAACAACCAATGCTAGGAAACCCGCGAAATTCAAACTGCGGTACGTGGTGCGGCGCAGGAAGTGACAAGAAGAGGGCGAGGAAACAAAAGGGGCCGTCGAAGTTCTCGCTTACGAACGATTGGTAAAACGTATAATCGATATCACGCTCGGTGAATTCTAAAGCAGCCGACTGTAAATTACTTACAGCTTATCAGTTCCACGATTACTGATAATGGAACAGTGTTCGAACCGGCGTGATATTGTGTAGAGTCGAGAGCGCGTGGAAACACGATGCGATGCTCTGTCAGCCGCGTTCGCTGTGTGAATACTTAATTAAATTTCAGCCGATAATTAGATGTTACTCCCGCGAAATTAACGTCCCTCGACTACCGAGGCTCGACTGTCGAGTGTCGATTGTTAAGACAAAATCAAGTTTCGAGCATTCGTATTTACCGACTTCTGTTCTCGACATTTTCAGCGCGTGAATTATAGCTGGAACGATTATGCGCGCGGTGTATAAATGCAAGATTATTTGTGCTTTTCATTTTTCTAATAATTAAAACTTGCATACGACGCGAATAACTATTATAAATAATAAATGTTAATGTTTTCACTGAATTGTATTCGATTTAGAATCTACATAAATCAATTTTCGATTAATTTGATATTTATGATCCAAGAGACAGATCATGGATTTGGAATATGGAAGATAATTAGAAGAAACGTTAACTCAGGTAGAAAATTAATTTAGGATTACGCTTTGAATATTTTATAGACTTTTTTCGTCGTGTGCGTATTTGTAGCATCAAATTTCCCACACAATTGGATAAAAATCCGGAATTTAATATGCGATGGATAATTGAAGTGACCTGATATTTTTCCATAAAACATTCATCCAAAAATTTATCTATGTAACTTTGTACATGTCTGTTATGCGAAATTTGAAGATTTGTACAGACTCCTGAAAAAAGAAGTTTTATTATAATGCTGATATTTCGTGAACAATACACGTGATATTACATTGATCGAGTGTTCCGATACTTTCGCTAAACACTATGTTCGAAATAATTACAAAATGTCCAAACACTGCGGTATTTGTACAACAATGTATTTGTTTTGCACGAAATAGAATCGATTAAATATCGATTCTCGTCTGATGAAAACAAATTCACGAAAGCACGTGGCAGTTAATCGAGCACGAACGAAAGCAATTACCAAGAAAATTCGCGTTCGAAGCTGGTGAAAAAAACAACGAACAACTTTTTATGGATGAATTATAGAGTAGGGAAAAAAGATTTTGTACGAAACCTTTGTACAAATTTTCGTTAAAAGCAATTTCGCCGACAAATGATTTGTATTGTAGATCGTTAATACGAAAAATCGTAAAACGCGAGTACGTTCTAACGTTATGATTCTGGTTATAGAATTGACGAGCAATTTCAATGGAACCCGATCGCTTTCAAGCAACCGTCAACTCGTTCCGATTTAATGATTTAACAGGTTGTAATTTATCCTGGAACGTGGGGTCGATATGGAAAATAACATTGTTACTTGGATTACGTTTTAGTTAAAAGCAGCGATGGCTGTTTCTCGTTGTAATAAATATATTTACCGCTGAAATACTTCAAACGACGTTTAGTGGACGAAAGTCGAAATTAAAAAGCTTCACTTTTCAGCATTTTCGAACTCTTTTTGATAGTTCTCGTTTCACGGAAATGAAGAACTTGCGGAAATTTAAGTTTAAAAATTTTCAAATGATTGCCCCGATTTTCAGAATTTCGAGTAATCCGTAATTTCTGAACTTGCAGATTTGAAGCGGAGAATTTAGATTCTCCAATTTTTCGAATTAGAGAGAGTAGGATTTCTCTCGAACTCTTCGAGTCTGTGAACCTCAGAATTGCTCGATTTAAAAAAACGTATCTTCAAATACCGAAATTGGAACGTGCACTACACCGTGAAAGATCCCACGTGAATTCTACGATGTGGATGATACTCGATACACGATAGTGAGAAAATTAGACCTCCCTTATGGATCATTAATAAATCAACAAGGGAGACGAAATTGTCGTTTGATAAAGGAGCAGAAACTCGCGCTGAAGTTGACCGATTCGTCCGCTGACCGGCATCGATTCACGATCCATATCGACGATCCGGCTCAACAGTGCAGCGAATGCCTGTTTCTCGCGTTACACGAATCGTGTACTTAATTAAGCATCACGGTTAACCAGGGATTATCGTCACGGGACCAGAACGGGTCCAAGAGCACGTGAATGTTTCATGATCGAACATTCAAGAGCATTGTTAAATTATAAAGCTTTCAGCGGGGAGGATCAAACGGATCAACGTTTCGCGATGGATGAACGGAAAACAATTTACTCCTGCCGAAATGGATGAAAAACGGATTAATCGTATATATTATCGTTATATAACGCTGACGCGTAAGTGAACCGAAATTAAATTGCTATTCATACTGTAGACTTTAAATTAAACCTTCTTATAACATTTTTCTTTTTTTTTTTTTTTTTTTTTTGCTTTTTATGAACCCCCGATCGCGATATCATCTCGTTTTCAATAAATGACGCGTGACACATTTCGAAGATCCGCGTATTATTTCAAGCAACAGCGATATTCTCTCTCTTTCGTTCATTCATTTTTTAATCAATTCCGAGGAAATGCAATTTGCGTGCCATTTTTGCAACGAAGTACCAAGGAAATTTGCTTGTAATGGAGGGTCAAATTGTGACATGCAGAGAAGAATATCGGACACTCTACGAAAACCAAGAAACGGTGGAAATTATTTTCCAAACTAGGAGCAAACTAGGACGTGTATTATTGTAACCACGAACTTTGTAACACTTGGCGTTCACGTTGTTTTTCGTTACATTTCTTCTCGCGATAATTTTCAAACCAATAGCTTCGATTACCCGTATTTCAATGTTCCGTTGACCAATTTGTTTATTAGTAATGTTGTTATATTATCGTGAAGCGAATAGAGTTATTCTCGAAAGAGTCGAATGACTATTGCATCGATAGTACCGCGAATTTCAGAACCGGTCTCGTTAAAAAAGTCGAAAGCGACTCGAAAGTTTTCCAACTGTCGTCGACCGACCGGTGAAAAATGTCACGAGGCGCCGCGATGGAAAAAAGAAAACTGTGTGTTGAATTGACTCGGACACCGAACAACTCGACGAGTTCGCCCGCGTCGCGACGCTTGATCGGTGACGCTCAAGTGTCGTCGAGGAACAGTTAAACGTTGTACGTACTACACCTGTTGATGCTTTTTTACACGGAGCGTACGTGTAAACGGTGAAATAATGGGCGCCAATGAATGCCATTGTACCGACGTGCCACATTTGGAAAGTTAACTTCATTTTACACTCTATTTATACTTATTTTTATTTATATAAAGTTATAATTTATATATCATTTATATTTATATTTATTTTTATTTATATAAAATTATAATTTATATATTTATATTTATTTGTTATATTATATTCTACATATATTTTCACAAATTTCACTGCTCAAAACAACGTATAAAATACGATATCTTTTCGACACGTTTTTCTTAAAGTAGAAAAGTTCCTACTTTTATTTCGATTGCTATTAGACACCTACAGAAAACATAATTGTCCCGTGACTAGCAGTACAGGCGAGTAGAAGATGATTTCGAATAAACGAATCGAAGAGAAAGAATAAAATTTTTTCATTCGAAATTATCACTAAAATTATCGACAACTAAAAGTATAGAACTTGAACCAGAAAAACAAAGCCGCGAAAAATAGAAAAAAAGGAACGCAGAGTTTGAGTTCGTATCATGTTACACAGAAAAAGAAAACGCTGAAATCTCAAAAATTCATTGTCGTGAATCTGCACGATCGAAATTATCATTTTCGAATTTTTTCATCGTCTTCACTCTGACGTTCTTCACCGCTAACGCACCATCCGGGGAAATTGAAATTGAAAAACGGCACCAAAACGGACACCTAAACGAAACGAAAGAGCGAGAATGGCGGCTGAAAGTAACTAGCAGTGGTTACAGAACGTTCCCGAATTGGTTGGTAATAATTTAAAAGTCGATTCTCCTCGTTATGACGAAAAAACTACACCGCTCGCGCGCGCGTGTAGGAAATTAATGGAAAGTTGAAACGAACGAGGTAGAACGCAGTTGGAGAAACAGCGACGCCATTATTCCGCGGTTTGCCAAAGTACTTCGCAATGTGAACCGAATCTCCCCCATTCATACAGAATTACGCGTTTCGACAGTTTCGTTCGGCTCTTAAAAAAAAGAAGAAGAAAAAAAGAGAAAGACTTGAACAATCACAGAAATGATGGTCGCTTTCTAGAAATCGGAACTCGATTCCTCAGAGCTCGATATCGACTCGCGTTCTTTCATCGGGGAAAATATCGTTCCGTGTTTTAAAATATTTAAAAAGTGCGCTGCACTTTTTTCCCACGTTTTCGCGAAAGGATGTTTCCGTGAAACAACGTGCGCGTGTTTAACATTCAGAATAGACTCGGAATAACGAGAGAGCACGTACGACAGAGAGAGAGA
Source organism: Tetragonisca angustula (assembly GCA_036937485.2). Lineage (NCBI taxonomy): Eukaryota > Metazoa > Arthropoda > Insecta > Hymenoptera > Apidae > Tetragonisca > Tetragonisca angustula. The sequence continues at coordinate 897,985 of JAWNGG020000034.1, read as the reverse complement.
GAGAGAGAGAGTGTAAATGGATGATAGAACCGGAGGTGCGTAATTGAACAACGAGGGCGCGACAGTGCGATTCTTGGAGTCGCGTTTAACAATCGTTAATTGTGACGTTATTTCTGCATAACGGTCGATCCGAAAATTAAAAGTTGTAAATTATATCGCGTGTATTAACACATCCGCGCGTTTCCTCGCGAATTAATTCGGTTTAAACGTTCAACGATCGGTACACACGAAGTGGAAATCAAATTGACAAATCGAAACAAACTGATGGAAGATTTAACAACGCCATTTCCTATAAATATTTCAATTCCCTGAATACATAATTACGTTAATTAAAATTGCACAATTACGTCGTACGCGTGATTATATAGTCACTACAGTTGTACACGTAATTATGTGATTACGATTCTAGGATATAATTACATTTATAGGAATATGTGAATGCATAAATATGTGATTTACTTCTGTAAAATCTGCAAAAAGTGGTACGCAAGGGAATGCATAAACTATTCTTTTTAAACGCAACATTTGTAAAAGCAATAAATGTCAATTTGTGAAATTTGATTGGCGAAGTTGATGAGTTCCGACTTCATTGACCCAATTTGAAGCAGAGTCGATTAACACAGACTTGCATCGAGCCCGAGCCTTTCATCACTTTCGTTGTCGGACGAAGAACGCGTTAAGAAACGCGAATGTCGAGGAAGAACCCTCCCTCAACGATATCTTTCGTCAAGCAATTAAGTTGCACCGGTAATCGCTGAGAACGTCTCCCGGAGTAACGGACAGAACCTAATAAGCTGTCTTTAACGTGTCGGCCTGGCGTTCCATCATAGGCATTCCTTTATTAATAGTCGTATATTAAAACTCGCATAAAACTTGCCGGGCTAGAATATGTCGCGGCTGCAAGTCGAATTACGGGTCACTCATACGTAGGTGCCGGCAGTAAATATAATTTATAGCGACGTTAATTATATTTCAACAGCACTTTGCCCGGCATAGCTTCGCGCGATAATATCTGTGTTCGCCCAACCCTCGTCCCTCACTTTGTCCATCAGACATCTTCGAACGCGCTTTTTTCAGCGGGCGAAACATTCAGTGACATTCGACGAAATCCATTGCGATTTATTCTTTCGGAATCGCGGTGATTGTTACATCATTCATAATTTCGTTCCGTTTCTCAACAATTTGATATCGACGTTGCAGCAGCTTTAAATACGCTCAAGTTAATACATTCGCACTTTTCAATTTGTTTCTGAGAAACAATATGCCCTTTCTTTTAAAGTATTTCTAGAAATTACGTTCGTAAGATTGCACGATTGAAAGGTGAGAGGATTTTTGAATCCCCGTTTTCGAAGTCTTGAAATATTTTCGGTACCTGCAAATTTTTAAAACTTGGTCTTTCCTGAGAGAAGGAAATTATTTATTAAATAATGAAAGGAAAGTAAATTCTTTATTAATCTAATTTCTGAACTACGACTGTTAGAAAGCAAGCTCATGTGCTATTTCAATTCTAATTTTTTTGTTATTAAATATTAACGCTTCTTTCCTATAAATCGTTGAAAGCTCTTCATGCTCTTCATATTGAAATTCTAACACAATTGCAACAAAAATAAAGACAGTATTGCATAAAAATTCAAATAAATATAAATATAAAAATTCAAAGTCACTCTTCCCGAAATAAAATGTAAAAACTCTTTGTCCGCGTTCGTTGCACCGCGATGCACTTGCAAATTAAATCGCACCGATTTTTCGAAAGAGGGCTGGAGTTTTTCAATCGGGATCCGGTTGTTCCATAACACGAGGCACGAGTACGAAATCATGATGCCACGCACTCGGCGATGGTCGTGTAAACGGGCCGATTAAGCGAACGAGGTTACGTTAATTTCGTTTCGCTCGCAGCCGAATGAACGATCGGATGCGCTGTCAGCGAAATCCCAACGCGTTCACCGAAAAACGCGGTAAAACGGTGAACCGGGCGAGGGTCCGGCCCGATTTTGCACCTGAATGACGCAGCCAGACGAGAACAGAGAAACGAGACAAAGGGGAGCGTGAAATTGATAAAAGCAAGATAATTAATTGCTTGCCAGAATTTCGCCGATTAATTCCCGCAGTGAGATATCCTCGAGTGCAATGGACAACGATGTGCGGCAACGGATGTGGAAAAAATACCGGATGTGAACGCACACGGCGTTTCGATAATTGTTGTCCAACTTACAATAGGAAAAAATCGTAATAGGCATAATTTATTACTCAATTTTCGTAGATTTCGTCTTCTTTTTAAGTTTGTAAATTTTTATGATTATGTTTGCGTTGTGTTGATGAAATTTTGAATGAGATTTTGAATTATCAAACGTAATAAATTATAGAAGATGAAAAATTGTGTTTTACATACAACAGGTATAGTGTATTACTCAATTTTTGTAGGTTTCTTCTTTTTTTTAAGTTTGTAAATTTTTATAGTTATGTTTGGGTTGCGTTGAGGAAGTTTTGATAAAATTTTGAATTATCAAACATAATAAATTATAGAAGAGGAAAAATTGTGTTTTACATACAACAGGCATAGTGTATTACTCAACTTTTTGTAGGTTTCTTCTTTTTTTTAAGTTTGTAAATTTTTGTGATTACGTTTGCGTTGTGTTGATGAAATTTTGAATGAGATTTTGAATTATCAAACGTAATAAATTATAGAAGATGAAAAATTGTGTTTTACATACAACAGGTATAGTGTATTACTCAATTTTTGTAGGTTTCTTCTTTTTTTTAAGTTTGTAAATTTTTATAGTTATGTTTGGGTTGCGTTGAGGAAGTTTTGATAAAATTTTGAATTATCAAACATAATAAATTATAGAAGAGGAAAAATTGTGTTTTACATACAACAGGCATAGTGTATTACTCAACTTTTTGTAGGTTTCTTCTTTTTTTTAAGTTTGTAAATTTTTGTGATTACGTTTGGGTTGTGTTGATGAGATGTTTTGAATGAGATTTTGAATTATCAAACGTAATAAATTATAGAAGATGAAAAATTGTGTTTTACATACAACAGGCATAGTGTATTACTCAACTTTTTGTAGGTTTCTTCTTTTTTTTAAGTTTGTAAATTTTTATAGTTATGTTTGGGTTACGTTGAGGAAGTTTTGATAAAATTTTGAATTATCAAACATAATAAATTATAGCAGACGAAAAATTGTGTTTTACATACACTCTCGTTACACAACTCTCGGGACACTTTTATTTTTAACATTCAGTACCTATCGTAAATTATCGTGCACACATATTTTGTAAAGACAGTATGTTATGAGAGTTTTTATAATCATAGAATATATTATAGCACATGTTTATTTTATATACACTATATTTTACCTCTGAATCATGCAACTTTTGTGTTAAACAATTTTTCATTGATAATGCATAATTTAAAAGTTATTTCAGGTGTGCAAGTTAAGGTGAATCACCCTGTATAATATAAGTTCAATTTTTTCTTTTATAAGCAATTACCACCGATATTAAAACGTAATTAACAGTTCTTTAATTTCACCGAAGCTAAGGTAATTTCTTTATCGGGGAATGAAGCGTCCAATCACGATCGATACCCTGAGCTTAATCCCACGGGTTCAATTAAAAGAAGCACTAAGTGTGACGAGACATTAAGGTGAGAATCGAAAGACGAATGCGTATATCTTAGGGCATCGAGAATCCTACAAATTGCATAATTCCAAGTGTTTGGTGGGGAGAAGAGAAATTGGAGTAACATTATCAAGTTTCCACTATTTTCTATATGTTCTTGAAAAATCTAACAAAGACACTAATGATTATTGCAGAACTCTTTGTATCAGGTAGAACGATAAATAATTCAAACCCGTGAATAAATAATTCAATTGATCTGTAGATCGTGAAATGCACGACCAAGAGAAATTTGACAAAATACAGCTTACCGAATTAAAAATATTTCGTGGTATTCAATTTCATTGAAATCGCTGTAACCAGAGAGCAATCTCACCTTATTGAAATTACGAGATCGTGTTAGAAGAGCGGTGCCAAGCGTCGAATTCTCAGAGCTCGAAAGGCAACGTTCGAGTACGTTGGCAAACTGGGCTAGTCACGGGAACTGCGTCGCAACCTCAGCTTCTGCAGCCATCGATGTAACTTACTCGGTTACTCGAACGATTTTACTAAACTCTGCCAGTGAAAATACAAACTTCGCAACGCGAAGAAACGCGAGCTGGATGTGCAGCGAAGAAATACCGTGAAGGAGAGATTCAACGACTTAGAAATACACGAAACGTCGCCCCGGATTACATATGTATCAGTTCCTATGTACGGTATAATACCATTCTTGAAGATCTTGAAGATCGTCGACAGTAAATGTAATCGGTACATCGTTGGTCAATTCTGAGGTATTTGCGAAACAGAATTATATCAATTAAAAAAATATTCTCTGGTCTTTTCCTTTATAGTGAACGATGGCGAACGATGTTTCAAAATCTAAATATATGCTGGGGCAATGAACAATTCTCTATATATTAAATTAAATCGACTTCCCGAAAGACTTATTATTTACTTATTATTTTAAATATTGCCGGTGAAAAGAATTTTATTTCGAAAATATTTTAAGAACAAAATTTTGAAAATCTGTATCTCTCGTTGTTTTCACATGAATGGGAAGTAGGTTCGTATCGTGATTGATCCACTCTTGCACAGAAGGTATCATAAATACAAATTTAAGAAACCTGAAAAATAATTGCGTCACACAGAAACAGATGTGTCGTTTATTAACACAAATATTATATTATACATTTTTTTTGTTCTCTAAAGTCCACATGGACAAGGTATGAAATTTAGTAAATTTATTAGGACTTGAAGAATTTAGCGAAATGAAGAATTATTAATTATTATCATTCTATAAAGTTTCTAATTAAATATCAGTTTAGTGCTTTCGCCCAAAGATCAATTTCAATTTGAAAGTTTTCTCGAAATTTTCTTCTAGATCTTTAATGCTAAAAACTACACCGTATGATCCACTTTCAATTTATTAATTGTTTCAATCCAAGCAATCCATTAAACGACAGTGTACGCGCGATCACACGCTTGCGCGAGTGATGAGCATTTATCGCGCGCAAACGAAACGGATCTATGTGACACGCGTCGAAATATTAACCACTCGTAAATCAATGAGAATTGTTTTATACGCGTGTCAGCGGGCAAATATTTTATTGGAAAGTTCACCGGGATGTTTAGGTGATTGTTTCGTGACGTTGATGCGATGATTGAAATCACATCGACGTACGATCTAGATATTTCGAAGAGTAAATCGTTGATTTACGCGTATGCTGTTGATGGATTATGTTGGTAAATAGGAATTTATCAGCTGAAAAATAGAGAAATTCTTAAACTGCATCACTCTTGTCGTGAAATCATATATTGACAATGACGGGCAAAAGAAAATTTAAAATATTGTAGATGTGACTATTGTCGATAACTTAAACTGTTGCAACTTCGTAGAAAGAAATCATAATCTACTCGATCTCTTTTTTTTTTAACGTGAGATCTCTTTCTTGAGTTCGTTTTCTCCAAAGATGATTTTACGTCGTGTGGAAAAGCAGAGATACTTTTTTATATTTCTCGAAAATCGTAAAAATTCAAACATCTCTAAAAATGATAGAAAATTTTTTTCACGATCAAATTCATCATCATCTTGAAGACTGAAATCTCCTCTTTACGAGGACTTCATAAAATCTGGTGTGCGATTTTATCTCGCCATTTTATCCAACTTTGAACATTAAGATTAAATGACGAAATGTTAGGATTTCATGAATTTCTGTCGTTCAATCCAAGGATTCAAAATTTAGGTCGTACATTACATCGATTCATTGATCTTGTTAAGTATAATTCCATTTTGAAAAATTATGACCTTTAGTCGCCATCGGATATTTGTAATTTTCATTACACTCGAGACGTATCATGTTGACTTGAGTAAATCAAATATTCAAGAATCATAATTTTGGGAACAGAAAAATTACTTTAATAGGTAATAATAAAGCCTAACGCACTGGCCCATTAGCATCGTTCTAGGCAATTAGGCTACTGAAATTTTAATGTATTAATATCGAGAGCTTAATACAATAGAAATTATGATCTTTCGATATCAGAGTATTACGAATGTTGAGATACTGGCGATGCAAAGGATAAAGGATTTAATTTAAGAGAAAAAGTTTATATTTATAATAAATGAATAACAAACCAAAGTACTTTGGAAGAAATAGTATTCATACTCTTCTCGATATTAAATATTATCATTTTCATACATAATTGAGTAATTCCTACGTTGCAATTTCCAAATATTATTCATTTGCTATGTTTTCTATTAACCCTCGGACAATCATATTTTTCACAGCACGATCACGACCAATTTTTTTCTACTATTTTTGACTTTTAAGAAATCTGACAAAATTCCAGGACATTCGTTAAAATCTCCACTGTGATATACAATCGGTCCTTGAATCGAACATTCGATACAACAACCAGCTGAAACTATTATAAAAGTTCGCTTCGAAAAGATTCCGAAACGAAATTCGCGACGGACCAAACATCGTGCAACATTGAATAAAATAAATTCTTCACCTGACTGCGTAAGTAACTTCGTATTCGTTCGTCCTTCAAAGTACAAATTCACTGCGTAAAATCGTGTTGGCAAGCAGAGAAGAACAGATCGACGAAACGCGACGAGTGAAAAGAGGGACGACGGCACAAAGTATGCCCGTGAACATTGTAATCCTCGTGAGAAGATTATCGAGCCAGGCAACACGATCGTACGGTTACGCTCTTTTTCGTCGGACATGTGTACATATGTACAGACCACCATAACGCAACGCGTCGTCGTTTCAAAGGCAGATAAAACAAACGCACTTAATACGTCCGCTGCAACAAGCGTTCGCCGCTGGCTGAAGCACGTTCGAAAAAAAAAAGAAAAAAGGAAAAAGAAAAAAAAAGGGAGGGGGGAAAAAATGCTAATTCCGTTGTTGGCATTGTGGACGTTCAGCGAGTGTTTCGGTTTTAGAGTATAAAACACCTTTGAAGTATACGCTGCTTGAATTGTTTCGGCAACGTGCCCGTGTACAGAGCATTTTCGCTTGTCGAACCGACTATTTGTCGAAAGAAAAATCTTGCTGGCGAAATTACCGCAGCTTTTTCTCGTTCACGACGATTTTTAATCGTGGTAACTACGTTTCCCCTGTTGGTCAACGTTTTGCTCGGTCGCAGTTTTGTTTTCCTTCGCCGTCGTTGAATATACGCGAATTTTTGCGCCTCTCTGTGGGAAATTTGAAGACGCGAAAATGAATGAGATGATTCGCGAAAGTATTTGAATATCTGTGAGAGCGTTTTGTAAACAAGCGTGTTGCGTGCATTTTTGTTTTTTATTTTAATACTCTTGTATGCCTGAAGAATGACGTGTTTCAACGTGACGGAACGTCAGTAATGAAAATCGATTTTCAAATCCACAGGTAGAAGTTTTGAAAATCTTATTAATACGAGAAATATTTTAATATTACTGAACTAAATTGAAAGAAACAATTTCGACGACGCGAGTTTCATGCTGTAAGAAATAATCTAAATCTAGAAAGGTCTGAAAAAATAATTTCCAAACCGTAGTCTCCGATTTCAAACTGTTTCAAACTGTTTCACGATTCCGTCGAATGATACAAAATAACACGAAATACCCAAATATACGGTACTGTAACGCTGTCTGAGAAACACTGTGAAATACTGCGTATACTTTTCACTGGGAACGGAGTGCTCAAGGTTAGCCAAGGAACATTATTGGAAAGTTACGGGACAGCGAGCTACCTGGAATCGCGCATACGTCGTGTAACCATCGAGAAAGGAAAGCGTGGAAAGGGCCGGAGGGAAACTGTGCGAGACTAAACAGTTGGACGGACGATTCGATCGTAGCTAGATGGAGATTGCTCGAAAACGAAATTGCACGGTGAAGAAGGTGCAATCCCGTGGGATAAATAGACGCCACTCCTTGCTGACCTTTCGTAGTTGCGAGATAAATCGACTGAAAATGGACCAACGATGCGAAAACGTAGGGGATATCTTTTAGGGAAATTTCGTTTCGCGTTGGGTATTGTCGAGAGCAGAGAGCTGTCCATTATTTCACCATCGTTTCTCTTCTTCTCTCTCCTTTCCCCTTTTCTCTTTTTATGAAATGTTCTCTCAACGAAGATTGATGCTCTCCGTTGTTCTTTTTCGCCGAAGTACGCATCGAGTGCACGCACTTCTAATAGATTATTGGAGAAACTGTTGCTAGCCTTCTCGTCAGGAACAAGACGTTGTTGTCTAGGTAAATGTGAGTTTCTTGAATCAAATATGATTAAACGAGAGTTCGTGATTTCCTCTGATTTGCAAGTTTTCGTTCCTCTGATCTTACTGATCGCTCTTCTCCATCTACTGAAGTACTGTTTCAGACACGCACTGCAACTTGACCAGCTTGCGAAAATTTCACGAATCTCACAAACATCGTACTACTTCTGAGTTTTCGATATCTGCAGCTCGAAACCAGCTTGCACGAAATGAATACATTCGTTTCGTTGCATTTATACGCAATCCATTTATTGCTTGCGTGAACATGAACACATCGCAAGTGTATGTGAAACATTTTTACTTTCGATTGATGCTCGAAACTCGTGAAACGAAACTTATATATCGAACATGACCCACATTCGCATCTAAATACATATTCGATCTGATTCCAATAATTAATAACAAATGTCATTAATTATATTAATAATACAATATAATACAATAACGTTGTATCATATATTATATTAATATTATATTTCTAATATTATATTACATTAATGGTATATTTCTAATATTATATTACATTAATATTATATTTCTAGTATTATATTATATTAATATTATAAGAATTATAATATAATATATAATATTGTAAGAAATTTGAGGGCGCAAAAATTAAAAACAGAAAAAATATAAAATACCTGGAACGCAATATTCTACGTAATAATTAGCAGAGAAATTGATATCAAGTTCCTTTCCTTAAATTTTTATTTATGAAAAATGTCTAATAATAACTGTTATTCCTAATAATGCGCGAGTATAATTGAACGAGCGAAATTTCGCAACGCGAAATTATCTCGCTGAATTTGATGTCGCTTTTTCACGGGAATTGAACGCTGCGATCGTAGCGCCCGAGCAATTCATTTTCACAATCGTTTTCGATTCTTTCGCGCGAGAAGATTAAATTCACAGCGACAGATTGCAGCCGCATCCGAATGAAAATAATGGACACGACGTGTTTAATCGTCCGTGTTAGAATTTACAATCGTAAATGCGACACGATGAAAATCTGTATGGCGTGAAATCTGGTTAGGATTTAGGTAATTACTTCGTTTTCATTCGGGTGTTGGATTTAATTTTTATGCTTTCGATACGATATCGCGTGACTGTTCACGTTGCGACACGAGTGAATTTCATAAAAATTTTGGGCACGGCGCTATTGATCTTCGGGAAATTGTAACTTCAATTTTATGAGAAAAGAAGACTGTTAATAATAGTGATAGCTTAGAGTTTACAAAAACTCGTCGATCTCTCAAGTTTCATAAGAAATTATTGATGTTGATAGTTTACCAACGTAGCAAACAAAATAATTATATCACAATATGAGATAATATTTTCTAGTTTGTACAGTGGACATTGAATAACTTAGAATAATAATCCAAGCTTCTTACAATATATTCTCGAATTTTTATATACGATGTTGAACAAAATCCGATCCTTTATCCTTAAAATATTATACAACATAAACTTAATCGATATACTTAACTTTTTTAAAAAAATTGAAATGCACAGAATATAAAGAAAAATGAAATATCAATCTTTAGGAACTATTTCACTTGTTTATGTTTAGAAGTAGTTGAATAATTGAATAATTTTCAATCTCTTTCTCTCTCTCTCTCTCTCTCTCTCTCTCGTACATTTACGAGCTTGCCTCGCGCGATACTATTTGTTTGTACACTGTGTATATTGTTTAATAATTTGATAATCGTTGCGAGATCGAATTATATTGGAGCTTGTGTAAAATTTCTCTCGAGATAATTAACGTATATGTGGATTGCCGCGTTTATGATTAAAGCGTAAATCTATCCGGCTGCCTGCACGAATCGGTTATCACCGAACTATTCTCCTGATGAACAAATATACAGAATTTACGAAAGAATCAGGTCAGTTTCTTATTGTGAATTAATTATTCAACAAAGTCTTCGCTTTCCTTCCCAACACCACAGCTACGAAGATTTAATTAAAGCAGAATTGTTTGCTGCTTATTGTGCTCGATCAATGGTATTTTCTTAATACCGAAGTTTGGTGAGAAATACAGACTTTTAATTAAAATTTAATATTCAATATACTAAATTTTCACTCGGTCTAGTTTTTTCTTTTGTTTCTTTCTTTAATAATCAACCTTTATTTCTTCTTTTCTGTTTCTTCTCGCCTCGTAAGCACGACGACAATCTAAAAATTCGAGCAACAACCGTAACCACCAAATACATCGAGCACATTTGTACGTACGTAGGCGAAATTATTCATTGAAATGCGACTGCTGTGAAAAATTGCAATTCCCAATTCGAAGCTCGAACAGCCGGTACGTGGCATACGTGCGCTTAAAATTTGCAATAATCCCATCAGGTCTTACGATGAAAATGAAAATAAAAATAAAAGGCCGCGGAATGGAATCGGGCGGAATTTGTAACGAAAATCGATCGTTCAATTTCCTCTGAAACTAAATTCTCGGGGCAAGCTCTCGCAAAAATCCGCCGGCACCTCGTGTAATCAGAGAATGCCCCATTCAAACGGATAAATTGAACAAGCCCCGTTGCCGCTTCATCGCGTGCAAAGATCGCGGCGCGAATTTCTTAAGCGTCGTTCGCCCCTCGATCGCGATCGTGATCGAATTCGCCTGACGAATCGTACACGCGAATGACAGACGCCGTTCTTACGTCGATGTGAAATTGCTTTCTCGTAATACGCAGCGAGAGAAAGCCAGAGGAATGACAGAGGAACCTAGTTTATTGGTTATTATTAAATATTGTATTCTTTGTTACATTAATCTTATTAATTCTATTTTCAACGATGACTTTATCAACCCATTCTTTCTATTATCAATTAACTTGTCGATTTGTACACACGTTAATTACTATTTTTATTAATCCTATCTGTCGATGATTAGTCGATGAAATAAATATGGATGTAGCCTTGTGATTTGAATTCACTATGCGCACGTTACAGTGAATCTAGCTGAAATAAATGATGGAAGAGTATTGTTTCATCATCAGGAGTTAACAACAGACCAGTGAGAAAAATTATCAACAACGACTCGACGTCGAAAATTGTGACAGTAATATTTCTAAATCCAAGACCTAGGTAATAACAACGATAAACACGTTATTCTAATGATATTTCTAAAAGAGCGGAATCCTGAAGGATCTTGAAAGTCGAGAGACTCGTGCATTGTCAAAGACAGAGATTCCTCTGCAAAGGACAGAATTTCCATCAGACGGAGATTGGAACGTTGAAGGGTTGAATTTCGGGGGTTGAACGCGAGGACCGGACGATTTTCGACGCGTGTGAGGCGACAGCCGACACCCATGGTCTACCGTGCGTAAATCGTTTGCATAGGACAACAATATTGGTATGCAAAGGGTAGCTCCAGAGGACGTAGAGTGGCATCGCAAACCAAAGGGGTGTCAGTGATGTCGGCAGCGGATACGGGGCGTTCCATAATACCGGAACCCCATGGAGGGTCAACTGCGGGGGCTTACGATGGCTGGTGTATCATAAATAACACGCGTTGTGTAGGTTCACACAGCGTTGAACGTGCGAAGGGACATGTGCCTGGGAATACGTTGTGTCGCGAGCAAAGAAAGATGCTAACGTTATGGAAGATGCCAGGAGACAGGAATGGAGAAGATGGCAGTCTATCTGCGGTTTAGATAGCTTAATACGATTATCGTATCGTGGCGGAAATAACGAGCGCGTAAATGGATATATTTTGTGCAACTGCGGGAAATACTGTTTATTTTTAATATTGTTTTATTATTAACATCATGTAATGTTTTATTGTTCAATATTATTGCGCCGCCGTGTGAAATATTTATCAAATTGAATGGAATAAATATTTTCGTATGAAACATCGATAATGGGCAGATCGTGGATTTTTCACCACACGTTTGTACTAAATTAACGAAATGAAATTTTTGGTGGAAATTTGTATTATCTACTTTGTAATACAAAAGTAGATAAATACTTTATTGTTGCTCTAACGTGGATTCTGTGAAATTTGTCCTATTTTTGTCTTATTTAAAAAATAACATCTTCGACGAAAATGCATCTCTGAAATGTATAGTACGTTGATTCTGTTGAAATTGAAAATTAGACGACAGTCTATTACAATTCTTACGAAATTTTCGTCCCGTTTCTAGAATCGTTGATTCAACACAGTTTCTACTAATTTCTTAAAAATCTACGATTCGTCAATCATTTTCTATATTACAGAGTAATGTATAATACACACAGCACGACAATGTGACGTCACAAACAATAAACGTAAAAGAGCATACAACCGCGGCAATGGAAACCACCTGATTCTAGAAATAACCGGGAAATCTGGAATCTACCCCGCAAAGGGTAAGATTTCTCCGCGTCGCAGTCATGCTTCTTGATTCACCTCGCCTAAAGAAAGAAAGAGAAAAAAAAGAAAAAAAAATGAATCCAGACGAGGAGCGTAGGGATAAGAAATTATGGATGCAAAGGAGGAAGGAAATACCTCGGGAGGGTAGATCGACGCAGAGAGAAGGAGAAAATAGATGGAAACAGGCGAGGGCAACGTAGCAGATCGCGAGACGGAAGCAGCGAGAAGAGAGAGAGAGAGAGAGAGAGAGAGAAAGAAAGTGCTGCGGATACTGCGTGCAAAGAACGAGAAGGGACGAGATAGAATAGAGTGGAATAAGAGAAACGGTCGTAGAGAAAAGGGTGAATTGTCTACGACTTGCGACACCATTCCGGGACACCATTAGCACGCGAGCAATCGTGTATTCACTCGTACGTACGTGTGTGCGAATGCATGCGCGAGTGCGCGAAAGAAGACGGAACGCGCGAAACCATTCTTGGCACGTGCATCTCTGGAATCTTGGGAAAAAATTTAATTCCTACGAGCCAAAGGATACAGTGAACACGAAGTTGTATCACTCGAGAGAAAGACACTCTCTCTGGCGAGGTTTCCTGAAACATTTCACTCAAACGGCGAGTTCCTTGGATCCAGTGACGAGGTTTTGAGAAATCTTCTCTCGCAATCAGCGTGAATATGTGTTCTTTTTTTTTTTTTTTTTTTTGCTTTGGAGCATGCATTAAGATGCAGGGAAATTTTCATTTACGAAATTATTGTATGAATATTTATCGTAGAAGACTGTTATTAACACGTGATATCTGAAATTATGTTTAAAATCAATCTGAAACTGCATAAACTTGCTGATATAATAAATGACAAATATTTTAAATAGTTTATGGTGAAATACCTTTTAATAGCCTAATGAAATTTCAAATTGTTTCGTGTAACATACATGATGCAAGTGTCTTAATTTTCTTAATCTTACCGTTGATTCTTAATTCCTGATTCTGCTATTACACAACGAATGGAATTATGTTCAAGACTTCTTATCCGTGCTTGTTCAGACAGAACAGGGCACACATCTGCAGTGAAAGTTTGGTAACCCAGTCATCTGCTTAGTTTTACGACCGAAACTTTTCTTGCATAGCGACGTCCAGACTCTTAACTAAGTTTATGATCACCGGTACAATATCAAATTAGGAAAACTCTATCCTTCAGGTCGAGGGTGTGCCCTGATTCAGGAATATTTTAGGCACGTTTCAAGGAAAGTGATGCGAGTCGCCGATAAGAATGACCAAATAACAACAAGTTCGACTCGGCTCTACCTATACAGAATACAAAATTACCAACGTATATCAAGTGGAAGTTAGTTCTCTACATAACATATGGCTCTTTCGGAAACCACACTGATTAATCGCTCTTCTTGTTCTTGCCGAAATGCGTGCATGATTAACCGAGTTGTCCCGCGTGAAAATGAGACGAAAAAGTGAAAAGATTAATTTTCAAAGACAACGTGGAAATTAACGAAAATTTTCTAATTGTATTCGTCCATGTACTAAGCAGAAGATACTATCACGTATTAAATTTCGTCGTCATTTCAGAGACAATATTTTGAAGATATGGACAGAGTACTTTCACGCATACAAAACAATATTTAAAGGTGATATTCAGACAAGATGCTCTTGTGACAAAGAGCACGAAATTTGTTAACTCCGAACGTTTGCTATTCCAGTGATTTACAGAGGGGGAACGTTTGCCAAACAGATGCCTCGTGCGATAAACTTCCCTTATAGACGCGTTTGATTTATCTCGAGGACGGACCATTTGCTGCTCGCCAAAAAAAAAAAAAACGAGCTGAACTATTTTTCACCAACAAAAAAATCTCTCAACGTATATCCATCATGCAATATTATAAACTCGTGACTATGATAGAGATAAACGAAAAGAATATCGTTAAAAAGCATATCTCTCAAAATATATCTCTAGTCAGAATTATTACAATGGTCTCCATAAGATATGAAACATTTTGTATTAAATTTTTATTCTTCGTGCGTACAAACTAACGTAGAATCAAAAGAAGGAATTATGTAAACCGTTAGAATAAATATCTCCGTAGTCTGATAATTATAGCAGACGAAAATCTGACGGGAGCTCATTAAAATCAACGGACCGTGCCCTTTTCCGTCGAATCGCCAAAGTCAAAATTACTCGACGCGGATTAAAGTCCCTCCGACTTTGTAAAAGAAAGTGTCCCAATTGCCCAATCTAAATTTCGACGACTATACGAAAAAGAAAAGGGAGAGGGGAAAAAAGGGAGAAGAGAAGAAGAGAGGAGGATGAATTCCCTTTAAGTAATATAAGTCAGTCACGTAACCGTCGTTACTCCGTAATCTCCGTCTCCTCCACTTACCTCTCCTTTTATGCAACCTCGCTATCTGTTGACCGTCTCCCCCGCAGTAACCTTATCTTCTCGAATATCGCGCGACTGCTTGGCGAGCGTCTCACGGCTCGGATTCCGGACGACGACAATTCGCGTTCGTTCGCCCCTAGCCGTGAAAGTTTCCCTTCCGCCCCTCAGGAAAATTTCGAGGGAAACACGATAAGGATCCGTGGTGGCTGGCGATCGTGGAAGGAGAGGAAGGATCGCCAGCTGCCACGTCGGCAGATACGCGTAAACGAGACTAGTCTCCTCTTCGTTCGTTCTTCAACGTTCTTTGACCGAGGTGATCGCGATCGGTCCCGGCAATCTTGAAACGCCGCGGCGTGAGAAAAATGAATGTTACTGTCTTCAAACGGAAAGTTTCGAGAAGCGAGTAGAATTCTGGCTCATTAGGGAGCATAAATGTGTACGAAATTTGATCGTTGTCTGTCCTATTGATCTGATGAAATGATGTTGAAATTAGATTTTCTGTTGTTCTTAATTCCAGTATATCGTGTTCTCGAGAGAGTAAAGAATTATCACGGAAGATTCGCAGCGGAGAAATAATTTCGGAACAGAGAAAAAGCGCCAAGAGAGTAAAAAGATTCGTGAGATTCGTCGCACAGTTTACGACATCTCGTGTACCAAATTCAAGAAGAGATGACAGACGTAAAGTCTCTGAGACTCTCGTCTGAGATCGCAGATTCGACTCCCCACCTCCCGCATTTACCATACAGACAAACGCAAAATACGTAGAGGCGAGAAAGGAAAATTGGAAACGTCGCGTGCCTCTGACTCTAATCTCGTCGCAGGTGTCGGCAACATCGTCGTCCTCCCAGTGGTTTATCAACTCTTCGACTAATCCCGATGAAATTCAACGATCAGCCGCTCTAGGATGACGGTCGGTTGTCGGAATTGAGAAAAAAGAGTCGAAGGAAGTGAGAGGATTTCGGGGTGGAGATGTCGCGCGAAATTTTCCGGCAGGGTACGCGTGTCAACTGTTGCAAAGGGAAGCAGGCAAATGTTTGCACGTCGCCGACCAAGGACGTCCAATTATCGCGTACCAGAGGTGTTTTAACCCCCTCCTCGTGCAGCTAACTTCCCGACGATATGCAAAGCGGCTCTATTAATTTTCCACCGCGCGGGGGGCGAACGGAAACGCGCGTGGGCGAGCACGTTCGTACAGACCGTGTGTATCCTTGAAATTTGCAACGAGGCCTCGGCCACTCCGAATGAAAATTCAAGTCTGCTGCATTATGGAACGCGTTCCCATTAATTTTTAATGGCGCCCCGGTTTCACGAGGCGGCACGCCGACAGCTGCCAAAGCGTCGGACGAATCCGCTTGAAATTCCGGCCTTCCCGCGCCACGGCATAAATAACCGCGGTTATATTAACTTTTATCCGGGTAGCTGGCCGCGAAGACTGCTCCTTCGCGAATCGAACCGTGGCACGCTCGCGCTGATAGAACCACCAAACCTTGGCAGCGTTCGTCACGTTTGGTGTTGAGATTTTCTGGAATTTTCTTTGAATTGAGCTAACGCTCGGGAGTGTTGGAAATTTCATCCGTTGATGTTGATTACAGTTGACAGTGCGGTGAACCAATTTACTACCTATCTCTGAATTTTATTCGAAATTGTGTTCAATTTTGCTTCGTTATTCTTCTCTATGGCCTGGCTCGTTGAAAGTTGTTCAACTCCTTTACTTTTTAATTCACCAAATGTATACGTATCGAGATTCAATTCTATATGTTTCCGATGAACTTTTGCTGTTCCTCTCTGGACATTCTGCATTATTCTAGGCAGCAGCTAATAAATACTCCATCTCAATCTCTATGATCTTTTACTGCGATGAGGATGTCGTAATGCAGATTAATTTTTTCTCAATTGATCTCGATATTTTAGTTTTGATTTATATTGTATCTTTAAAGTAAATTCTTCGCATAGAATAAATAAATAAATAAATAAATGACTAGGAGTTGATATAAATTGTCATATTATTTTATCATGCAGTTGATACAAGTTAAATATATGAAACGACGAAAGAAGTCATCTACAAAAATATTATTTGTAGATGTTTGATCAACATGCCAGTTTGTACTATATTATTTTACCACGCACTCTTCTTTAACGAAAATCTCGAGTTGCAATAGTCATACGACGCTTCGAAGAATCTGTGCGAAAATTTAAATTCACCTTCTACCTCGTTACGGACGAAACTAGGATGAAACACAATGCATAAACATAAAAGCGTAATAAGTCGCGTTAATTTGATCAACAAACGAAGAACTGAATTATTCACTACATTTCAATTTCTCTAAAATAATACCAGCGCGCGTGTACAATGCACGTAAATTCATAAATAAAGTAAATTTATCACTGTGCGATTCATAATTAATTATCTTGCCAAACAGAGCCGGAATACATTCAATATTAATTATTCCCGAAATACCAGACTTGCTCTCCGATTCTGTCAATAATTAGCGCGAAAAGAACAGGGACAGTTACTGTTTTAGAATAGCAGAATGATTATACATTTATCGTGCGGCTTTCGGCGAGAAACATTCCGACGCGGCGCTCCGTGCATTCTTAAACACCCGACCGTGCAAATGATCTCGGTTGTGATAATTAAAAGCACCCGCGAAACAGCGTCGTTTCAGCTGGCGTTTCAACTATATATATCCCGAATTTCGCGAAGGGGGAACCGAGCTATCGCGATTCGAACTATCGGGGAAATGCCGTGCTCGCGAGCACTGGTGAGAAAAAAGGAAAGAACAAAAAAAAAGAGTGGAGGGAATGAAACGAGGCGAGAGGAAGGCGCGAAATTCGAAACCTCGGTGGAGACGAGTCTCGCGAATACCTGGCTAAATGTCGTCCCCGGCGTTTCGCTAATTACCAGTGCAACACACGAGCTACTTCTAATTACGTGGTGCCGCTTAATGGGAAACCCTTAACGAGGGACAAAAGCCACCCCCGCAGACTGCGAAACCATGCAAATTTCGCCATGTTATCGCGTTGAGCTTCTATTTTTCTTCCTTCCTTTTTCCCGATTAGTTTCCGTTCGACGATAGGATACTAATAATTTAGCTGACACGATCAATTTTCTAAATCAAAATTTTGAAGAATATGTTCTGTATATTCCTAATTGTTTTTTTTTCTTTTCCTTTTTGTATCCTCAATTGATTCTTCGTATAACTTAGTACTGATTCGGTTAATTCTCGATATAGTATCACGTTTGTTTCGTGGAACAAAATAATATAAATCGTTTCGTTAGAGAATGTTTCGTCGAAAATGTTGGAAAAATATCTAGGAGTTACTGAGATGATTATTATAATTAACTTGCGGACTTTTACGCATTTTGTCTGAAACAAGGGAACAGTCTTCGAAATACAAACCCTGTTTAAAGTCACGTAAAATATCCAAAGTAAACTACATATTGTAACATGTAGTCGATGAAATTTCACTTCCAATCTTTTCATTATGTTCGCGAAAGTAAGACTTACAACTACCGCGACGATATAAAAACAATTATGTAAATGTTCATGAGTAGTAGAGATTGCCATACATGTTCCTTTCTATCATAAACTAATCTCTAATTATACGTTGCTTAATAAACGTAGTTGGCAAAATATTCATACTACGTTTACCTTGTTGTTCCACCAGTGAACATCAAGTTAATTATTACATAATCGATGGAAGAAATAAAACCTCAATCGGGCAAAGAATTCCAGATACAAGGAATCCTTGAGTTTGATAGCTTCAGCTTCGGTTGAAATGAACGAAGCACTTCGCCAGATTTTAATTAGACGATGTACGTTTCTTCCACCGATTGTTGTCTTTACATAGACGTAACTACTTCAACAAAAGTTATCTGATTAATTCATGAAATCGACTCAATTTCTGTGAGAAGAACTTAAAACAAGTTCTCCTTAACTTGACACGTGCGATTTGACACGTGTTCAGTTAACGAGAGCCCACGTGTAATTTGTAGCGATCAAAATCCAATCAGTCACACTTTCAAATTATCAAAGATTATCCGATCAGCCTGACGACCGTTGCAAGAGAAATGACCGATCGATCACGTAAACGAGACAATTGGCAGTATGACCGGTAACTTGGCCACGAGAAATTGCAAAGTGATTGCCAATTGAATTGAATGGAACAACAGCTACAAATTATTCGATCGATTGAAGACGTGTTTTTCTACTTTACAGATGACGTTGCAGGTTTCCTGGGTGCGGCATAGGGACGTTCATCTGCTCACCATCGGTCGTTACACGTACACGAACGACCAGCGATTCAGGCCGATCCACAACGCGCAGACGGACGATTGGACGCTGGAGATCAAGTATCCACAACTTCGGGATAGCGGTTATTACGAGTGTCAGGTCTCAACGACGCCGCACATGAGTCACATCGTGTACCTGGATGTGATCGGTGAGAGCTTTTCCTTCACACATTTTTCGCACGTTGCATGCGTTAGAATGCACGTACCGTCACAGTTTACTCGGAATTCGAATACACGTTCGCTATAAAAATCGAGGGAAACCGATTTATTTTGGGATATATTTCATTTCTGTCGATTATGATTCGATGGAATATCAATGCATTGTAGTTCAGTTTAATATTTGCTTTTCCCCGTTAATATTTTATGATATTACATAATAATATATTTTATAATATTTTACGATATTATATAATACAATATTTTATACATTTATGAACGAATGTAAACACTCTTCTTATTACAAAGTAATGGAATATTGAGTAAATGCAGTATAGTTCGTAGCAAGCTTTGTTCCCATACGTTAATCTTTGCAAAGAACGAAAATAACGGAAATGACGATTGCGAGCATAGTCATTGAAAAATATTTCGGTTCGCTTAATCGAAACATGTTGTACATGTTGTACAATTTATCAAAGTACATTGTCCCGTTTAATCGGAAGGTTCTACGAATCAACAATTTTTCAAGTTCACGTGAATCCTACAAATTTAACTGCGCGTTAGAAACGAGATGGAGACAAACTCGAAGCCTGAAATAATTCGGCTGGAAACTGCAATGTAATTTATGAATCATGAAAAAGACGTGGAAGATGCAGCCTCCTATGGGTATTTCGCTTCCTTTAATAAGATGAATTTTGCATTTTGCCGCATTCCTCGATCCACGGGGATCTGTATTTTTTTCGCAATCGGGTCCGCGCGCGTTGCCCTGATGCCATCGCCCACGACGATCCATCGTCGTGTATGATTTTAATTAAACGTTAGCACAGGCGATCAACAAAGGGCTAATTACAACGCCGTACGCAACAATTAGTTAATTCTAATCTGAATCTGCCCCAGTTCCCCAGGCGATTGCGCGAAATTTAAGCCGGCGAGCTTAAATCCTGGCACCGTGCCAATTGAACACCTGGGATTGGTTGATACCGATTTCCAGTTAAGCCACGACGTCGAACAAGGGTTTGATTACGCGAGATTACTTCCCCAACTTCGAATTCCGACTGGTTTAAGCTCTGTTTTCTATTCCTCGCGTAAGTACACGTACACACGTACACGCGAAACGGCGTACACGAAATACGCTAATCGTTGCTAATTCTATCTTCTTAATCGGTATTTATACCCGCGGCGCCGACCCTTTCTACCACCCGTGCAAACGGATCGCGTTCCACGATTTATTCCCCCCTGTCAAATCTTTATCCCTCTAACACTTGCACACTTGGTACGCTACGTGTGTCAGGTTTAACGCTTCTTTGAACTGTTTGACCAAATCATCTGACAGTAAGGTATTTTAAATGTTTAAAGGCAGACAAAGTGGATGTTGCGGAGAAAATTTCAGCCTTCGGATAACGAACAGTATTTTGAATAAATTTGGTGAAATTTAAATGTTGCCATTTGCCGAATTTATATGAATTTTCATTGAGAAGTATTGATGTTTGCTAAATTAATGCATTCACTGCGACCTGAACGGAGAAGACGTACAAGTAGTACAGTTCATTGCAAGTCAGACAAAGAATTCGAAGGAGTGTTCCCAACTCGCATTTCCCTCTATTCTTCTTTTATTTATTTGTCGACAAATTAAGAAACAAGTGTATACATCTGTTAAATTAATATATGCCCTGCAACATCTACAAGAAAGTACACACGTAAGTAGTATAAGTCGTCATAAGTCAGACGCGCACCGCTCGAGACGGTATTTCGTACTTTGTTTTTCATTTATTTACAAAGGAACATTTACAGTAATTATAAATTTCCATCATTTTTCAACTTATACTGTGGATGTTTAAACATTTATAAATGCTCCATTTAAATCAGAACACCGTCTATAGTTTTCGTACTTCCACGTACGGGAAGAATTCTGTAACACGCACGCACGTGGAGGAAAATCGTTCGCGGATAAATTCCCACGGCTACTGATCATTTCGAAGTAACATAAACCGTTCGAAATTTACGTCCACGCGATATATCGGTTTCACTTCACTCTGACCGCCGCGCCAGCCCCATCCAAGCTTGGAAACTTATCTGGGTTCAAGAATCAACGCTGTGCAATCTACAAGAGAAAGTGTTAGTGCTCAGCCAGCAGATACCTCGCGTGGCATACTTGCCATGAAGATATCTATCATTCTTTAACCTAAAATTCCAATTTTGGCTACCGGTCTGCGTCCTCGTTCCGCGTAAAATGAAACTGGCCTCGCGCGAAATTAATCCCATTCGTAATATCAAATTAACATTCCGTTCGGCTCTCTCGCGTGATCATGTGAAATTTCACAACTGCGTGAAATACGATAATTTAGAGAAAAATTATTTTTATTAATCTGATTGAAAAACCAAATTCCCGCTCGTAACGTCGAACCTAAACTATCCCGTTTAATTCTTTGACTTGATTATCAAATGTACACTACGTTAATAAACTATTGTAGCAGTAGAAAAGGAATTATTATTATTATTATACATCTCGGTCGACAGTTTCTTCCGTGACGAACAGCCACGGAAAAGGGAAAAACGATCGAAGCGTTCTCTGTTACGGCGAGTGTTTTGCGGAACAGAAGCTTCGAAATCGTTTGAATGTTCCAAATCGAAAATTTATCCTCGATATGGGGGGATAAATTGATTGAAATGGCCGAGAGAAGTAAAGAGACGAGTCCGTTGGACATTCGACTCATCTCTCGACATGCCAAACGAATCTTCGTCGATTCGACCCTCCAGAACTTTTATAGCATATAGGGTGGGTCGCAGGAAATATCGTACTTTTTCTCTTCTATTTTCCGCGAGTGGGAGACGAGAGGATGCTCGAGCAGCGCGAGAACATGAAGATCGCTTGTCATTTCCTCTTTCTACTCTACTCGGATCGATCGATTCACAAAAAAAAAAAAAGAAAAGAAAAAAATACGTAGAACGTTCACTTTTTCGACAGCCACGCTGTGGTTGTTTAGATTGGAATATAACGCACTATTTTCTTTCTACAACGTATTTTACTATTTTTGTAAATGTTTAATGTTGCAAAGTCAAAGTTACGAAAGTAATTTACGTTTTTACGTGAAATTTTCTTCGGAAATGGATGCAAGCAAATTTCTATTGATACACAGAAATATACTTTCTGCTTTCTTTAAAAATAATAAAATAATAATAAAAAGAAAAAATGAAATAATAATAATAAAAAAATAAACAGAGTGGAAACGATCATATATATGACTCCGAAGATTTGATTTAAACAAAGTTAGAAAAATTAGAAACACTTTTTATTTAAAACAATATTTACGGTGTGCTGGGACGTCACGACATAGTCGTCGGGTTAATACTCTCCTCTCTATCGTAATTACTAACGACAGTCGATAAATTACCAGTGTAGCAACATGTAGGGAGTAAATCCGGCGATAAAAGCAAGCCTTCGAAAGTTTCGTGAGCGGTGATAAATAGAGGCGGAGTCGCTGTTCTTCCGGTAATGAACATTCCTTCCTATTTGTTCGAGCGAGAATTTTTGTACCGCGCACGCGCGCGAAAACCGAGATTTCTTATCGGTAATTAATTAACTAGCAAAGTGTCGCTACGGTTCTGTATTTTTCTAGTGAAATCGTTTCATCATTTTATGTATCAGCATTGATTTCGTAGCTTTAGAAAACAGTGCAACTGAACTGTGAATAAATTGAAAATTAGAGAATATGAAAAAAATCGCAAGACGAATAAAATCAGAGTTACGTTAACGTTGCGAGAATATTTTGTTCCAAAATTGTGATATTTTCTCAGTTTTAAGTATATTTAAGTAAAACAAAGCAGGCAAAGCAAATAATAAATTTATTACTTCTCAATAATTTCTATCCAGTGATATAATACCGACGAGTGCAAAAAGAGAGCGGCGAATTATTGTATACGGTCCACAATCAGTTGCCAGCGCAAGTGGTTAAAAACCTTGAAAACTATGTATTTTCGTATTTCTTGATGATATTCACGCCCGAAAACGTGGACCTTTCGCGCGATAATTTTCAACGAACTACCCAACTGAAACGAACGATAATACAATCAAAGAGGTCGCAATTGCTCTTATTTCGAAACAAAACAGTTTTCTCAATAACGGCTCCGTTTAGCCGGCATTTGTATGACCGGTAGCCAAGTACCAAGGGAGAAAAGAGGAATGGGAAAAAGAACCGGGGTAAGAATGGCGACGTTGTTTAGCCATTCACACGTAGAACGCGCTTTGTCTCGGAGGCTTTACCTCTTTAAGTATTACGTGCAGCAAGAAACGTAATACTGTGTCAAAAACTTCCAGCTCCTACTTAAGAAACAACTTACATCCTGCGCGAAAGTACAGAAGATTACGCTATCTGTTACGGAATTGTTATACTGGCGTTGTTTGCGGACCTTCGCAACAGAAAATTCCTCGTCTTTGAAATTCCAATAAAAAAATCTGAAAAATCTTTTGAGTAAAATTGTAAATTGTGCGAAATATATATGATCTGAAATTATTATTACCGCGGTTTCTTTCTGCGAATTTATACTTTTAAAAATGTGACTCGGGAAATAAGAGTTTTGGTAGAAAATTGTTACGTAAAATCACTTTCAGATGCATGTCACTTCATCGATTATCACAACACATCCTTTCTATACAAATCTGCTCGTGCAAAGTGACAGTGATAATAACAAGTCCGTAATACGACCCCTCGAATCGAATAATTAAAAACAATTAAAACAACGACGCGACGCTTTCCTGCGAAACGCGTGATCAAACGGAATTATACTTTGTTATACGACGGCTGGGGGTGTCGTTTGACAAAGGGTGCGTGTTCCTTCGCGCCGTTTCACCATCGATGCAATTATTCCAAGAGAATTTACATTTCAATTAACGGCTGTGTATTTGTTTTCGCGAAAGCTCGCTGGTCGTACCTCGGTGTTCTCAGCCTCGTTCAAACGAAACAGTCGCGTTAATATCGCCGAGACTCTCTTTCACCTGGATACCAAGCTCTCTCTCTCTCTCTCTCTCTCTTTCTCTCTCTCTCTCTCTCTCTATGTATCATTCCCTTTATTAACGTTGTTTCCGCCAGCTAGATCGTCGAAAATTTTCATTCGAGAAAACGAAAGGAAATACGCTGTGTCGCAGTCGATAAGAAACTCGCGAGAGGACAGGTGAGAGGGCAGAGGCGGCAACAATGAAACGTCGCGCTAATGAAAAATAATGTCGGTATCCTTATTAGTGTTTTCATTAACCTTTATTAGCAACGCCAAGGCTGCGAGGCGACGTTGCGTTCTCCGGTTACGTGACCGTGTTAAGGTAAAAATATGAACAAAGAAATTATGGTTGAGCCGGCTGTACGTCGTGAGAATTATCGCCCGTTAACCTCTCTCGTGGAAAATATAGAAATGTAACTTTACACCGAAATTTGTGACTGCGATTCCTATTTTGGAAAGTCATACAATATATGGTATGTTTGATATTCCATTTTTCTTTTTTTTTTTTTTTTTTGAAAGACTAGTCAGATTAAAATTGTTTTTATCTGATTTTTGTTGGATATGGTATTGACATTTATAGTGAAATATTTATCAGGAAAGGTCCAAATACTTCTAAAGATAATTAATTTTAGATTTACACGTTTCTAGTTGATTTTTAGGTATTAGGTATATAAAATTAGATTGATTCATATTTTAGAAACTGATTTATATTTTAGGTTAATAAACATCAGCTGGCTTTTTCCTTTATAATTAATTCTTTCACATGCTTATTCGGTCGTTGTTTCTAAAATACACGTTGTTTGATCATTATCAAATATGTTCATTGTATATATAACTTGTTCGCCTTCCAAAGTTATAGAATTGACTCTTTATATTTACAATTAGAATCCATAGAATCTTATACTGCGACACATTTCCTGTCGTATGTATTTCTAATTGTTAAGAGGCAAAAAGAATGAATTTCTAAATAAATTAATTACTTGTTACGTTACTTTTCATTTGCTTTCAATAAATTTATTACTATTTCAGTAATCTGTGATATTTCCTTTACTGAAAAGATTTTTACTTCAACACGTTGGTCACTGCTCGTGTTCATTTTAATTGAACCGATGAAACATATGTCTCGTTAACAGCAATCGATACTAATACCACACTAACAAGTTTTCAGAGAAATTATCACATTAACGTCGCTTAAATGATATTTTAAAGTTCATCAGCTTGAAAATTCTCTTTTAAAAAAAATCCATCGTCTCTGGTAATATCTCCCTTTAACAATAATAATATAATTTTCCAAATATCCCATATCGCGCGTCGCTACTCTAATGGCGTTTCATTTTCTTCAAATTGATTTCGTTAGCGAAGACCATCGACTCAGAGATTGCAATTATCTTCTCGATCCAACTATACACGATCGTTTGAAAGCTCGAATATCTTTCTCGGCTACTTTCTCGAGTTCTTCGAGTCCTAATGAGGAAAAAGATCATTTTTATTGGTGTTCACAAGCATGATCGACTTACCGCGATCCAGCTTTGTTCCCCTGAATCTGTTTTACACGGTGTTGTTCCGCGCTACTCTTGCTCCCTCCAATTTTTCCCTTTGCTATTTTAATTTCCTTGCCCTCCTCCGATCGTCACTTTTATCAGCCACGGCTCAACAACATTTTGAAACGCTTCGATTTTCTTATAAGAAGCTTGTTTTATCAGAGAACTCGCGATAATTCTCATGGCATTTAATGTGTAACTTTGAGACGAAAAAAGCGCGATTTATTCAACCCACCTCTCCATTCTTCTGAAAATTCTTTTCTCATTCTGAACCTCCTTTTACTCAATCGTTCGAACATCTTCGATTTCCCTGCATCTAATACTCTGTGACAGGAATTCCTTTACAAAAGAAACAGATTGTTATTTAATCGCAGTTATTTACTCCAATCATTAATCTGCGAATTAATAATTGTTACAGATATGTCATTTAGCGTTTCTGTAATGACGAAATATAGAACAACAAGCGAACGAAATAAAATTTCTAAAAAACTGTACGAGCAGAGGGTTAAAGATCTATGTTTAATTATTCTACAAAGGAGTCGTGAACAGGAGAACTGCGATTTAAATCACAAACAGTAAAAAGATAGCAGATACGTATTTCTTCAATTCACGTTTAAGGGAGTACCCTTTGAGGTTCAACTTCATCAAAATTGACTCTGCCAACTTGAATCACCTTTCAAATTAAAGGAGTGGGGCTCGATAGATTGAATTACAATACATCTTCATGCGCCTCGGCGAGATAAAAAAAAGATCGCGTGAAATTTGAACGCTGAGGAATTACTATCGTCCAAGTAACGATCGCTATAAACCAGCATTGCTAACCGTTATTAACGCGTTAAGCTCGACTTCACCTCGGCAGACAGTTCGCGTGCGTGCTAGTGTCGGCTCGTATTTCATCGCGCGCGCTCTTAAGCGCGCCTATAAACGCTCCTTCCCTGCTACACGTCTCGCGCGATCTGCAAATTTGCAATATCCTTCCTGCTCGCTCCACTCTTGCCGACTTACTTCGCCTCTGTCACCCCGTCTTCGACTTTACGACTCCTTAAAACCTCCTTAAAACATCGCCCGCTCTGAGAAGTTGTTCATCGACGAGGAATAATCGTCGATGACATTGTTCTTGATGCGTGCGTTTATATTATTTGGTCTGGAATTTCTAAGTCTGACGTATTCAACGAATTGGCACGAATCGTTCACGAGCTGCTCGTGAATTTAGTATATTAATCTCAGTGCGACGAGTAAGATTGGTAGTACAATATTTATGAACTTGAATCCCTTGAATTTCTAAATTCGATGCATCCAAATTGACATGAATCGAATGCTTTGGTATATTAATTTGGTAGTACAATATTTGTGAATTTGAATTCCTCGAGTTTCCAAGTGGCACGAACGGAGTTTCTTGTGAATTTAGTATATTTCAGTACGATGGATAAAATTAGCGAAGTTCAGCTACTTAAATTCAGTACGTTAAGTTTAGTACGCTTAATCGAATTAATAATATATGATACATTTAATCAAATTAATAATTTATGACTTTTTTGTAAATTTAGTACACTTAACGTAGCGAAATTTAATAAAATTAGTAATCTAGTGTCTACGAATTCAACTTCCTATAAATTCAGTGTATCTAGTTTGGCACAGTCAATGGAATTAGCACTAACCAGAATAATATTTATCAATTTTACAATTTTTACAAATTTAACGTTTGATCTAATAGTAACAAATTAGCAAAAAAAAAAGGTTTGATCGAACCTTCCCGAATAACCAAAGATTCCTTCCTGACATTCGCTTCGATGTCCTGATATTCGTCGTACCTTCGTATTTTCCACCCTTTGCTTACTCAGGTCACCGGACGACCGCTGCAACTTCGAACCACGTCGATCACGGAGTCAACGGACAAATTTCGGTGGATCGTCAGTCGTTAACAACTTGTAAATAGCTGGTAGCTAAGCGACGGTGACAAAGTGTAACATCTGCGAGCGGACAAGGCGCGTTCATGGTCGGACATTAGGCTGACTTGTTCCACTGGCAAGTTTCTATGGCGGCGGCGCGTTGGTCGCGCCCGATCCACTTGCACCCGAACACTTGGTCGAAACTTGCTTCTTCCACTCGACCCTTCTATATTCTCCGTTCTATATCCCCTATACGCCGACATTTCGAACACGAACAGGGAAATCCTCTTCTACGGAGAGTCGATAACGCCCTGCTTGATTATTATCAGTGGGAACGAACGGAACAGAGCTGCGAAATCAAGCCAATCCTATATTCAAATTGAAACTAGTGTCCAGGCTTTCGAAAGATTGGGTGATAGCTCGTAGATTTCTTTCTAATATTATATATTAATATATATATATATTTATTTATTAAATAATAGTATGTAATATATTGAATTGTAACTTGTATTATTCATATACAATTGATGTAATATCTTATTTTTAGTATATAATCTACAGAATACAATATTGTACAGTTATATACAATAAATATCCTATATAAATATTTATAAATATATATATATAATGTTATATATTAATATATATATATATAATATTATATATTAATATACATATATATTTATTTATTAAATAATAGTATGTAATAGATTGAATTGTAACTTGTATTATTCATATACAATTGATGTAATATCTTATTTTTAGTATATAATCTATCGAATTCATTTTTGACGAGTCTTGCGACGTCGAGATGGAACTGATTTTTAAAGGAGAGATACTTAATTGATTCAATTTGAAACAGTAAATTAAGTCAGAGATGTTAGGTTATTTATTTATTTATTTTTTTTTTTTTTTTTGTAAGAAATTATCGCTCTTGCAGTACAAGTAAGTTGTAACAAAATAATTTAATTGAGATGTGCCTTATTCAATGCAACTCTTTCCCATTTATATTTTTTAAAACTATTGATATGTCGGAATTTATAAAAATCCAATTTCAAAATTAAACCTCTTAATCCCAATTGAAGCATTCTTCTTCACTCTGACGATGAATCATCGTAACTGAAAAATTTAAAAAAGCCGCAAGAAACGAAATAGTCGATGTGATCAAGCCATTAATATAACGCTGACACGCCGGTACAAACGGCGACATCGAACAGGGTTATCAAAGGTTTCGCCAACGTTGCGGAATCGGTTATCAAATTTTCGCGTGTGCAGCGTCGCGTCGCCGTTGTTTGATTTCCAAAACTAACCCAAACCTCCGCCGGCTACGTAAATGAATTAGCAAGATGCGCCTCTCTCTAACTCGATCCTTGTAGCTTTCCTCCGCGGTTCGAGTCCTCGTTTCGCGGAACGTTCCCTCGCTTTTGTGTCGCGTTTTCGAGCCGTGGTAATTACCGAGCGGTGTAACCTATCAGCCACCCAAATTCTCGACGCCAGGAGAGTTTCTAAGGTATACGTGTACACGCGACGGAGCGTTCATGAATTGTTGAAGGCCTCCTTCGGATTCTATTTATGATAGCTTCGTATCTCGGTTAAGGGACGGCCCGGGCGCAATCGCGACACACCGGGGCCTGCACAATACGCGCCGGCTGCGCGTTTCCGGGGACATCGAAGATTAATGAAATGCCACGACACGTAACTCGGTTACTTACGACTGTTTAGCTCAACGTCGACAAATTGAACGTTTGCGCGGCTTGTAAATTTGTTTTACCGGTATTTGCGAAGTTCGACGAAGGGAAGGTCGCAGCTGTTTGTTGGAATCGAAAATACGTAAGTACGTTCGACAATTAGTTGAGAAAACCATTTCTCAAGGTAACTGTCTTTCTATTGTCAACATATTGTTTCAAACTCGATGAACATTGGCTTAAATTCACGACGATATGTTCGTCTGATTGGATTTTTACTTGACAACAATTTGTCTTAACTAAATAATTTTTGGTCGTTTGCGTATCGAACATTTGGATATTTTATGTCGAAAGATTACATGTATTTAACAATAGTGATTCGTTTAGTATTATTACAAAAATAGATGATGACAATCTGACGATCTTCTTGCACTTTAAACATATCGTTCGATTAGTCTCGTCAAGATTGATTTATTGTTTTTAATTGTTTGGGACAGAGATATTAACTTTTAGTGTATATTGTAACACAGCTGTTTTTCAATTGATTTTTCAATTGATTCTTTTCTTATCATCAAAAAGAGATGCTAGCTTTGTCGAAAGCCTACGAGAAATTAATCACAATATCAGATCAAATATCGATATATGTTGATCCAAAATTTCATATATAATTAATATTAATTGGTGTTGAAAAATCAATAAATGATAATGGAATTTTTATTATAATATTTTTATAAATTAACGTTTTGAATTTTTTCATCATAATAATTTATTTCGTAAAGTTTCTTTTATATAACAAATTTTTGATGAAATTATAAGTATGAAAATTATAAGTCAAATAATTATTTATATATCGATATATTATATGTTCGTTTCACTCGACATCCCACTAAAAATCCATTTCAATCCGTGTTCCGTTTCCCGTGGCGATCACTCAAGATATCTTGTATTAACATAGAATCAGGCTGGAAGGTAAAATCTGGCAAGTGTCTGACATTCAACTGCGGAAGTTTGGAATGAAAACAGTTCCCCAAGACTTTGCTATTCCCGATGGAGATTAAGCATTCTCCGTCGCATCGTTCTATCTTCGTGGATTCTCGCGATGAGGCACGTCCGCTCCTAAATTAAGCTCTCCTCTTCCTCCGTTTTTTTTTTCTCGATAAAATGATATAACTCCATCGTTCACCATTTCGAGAGCGGAGTAATAAACAAAATTAAAAAATATCAATCTTTCTGATGATAAATAAAATATGAGACCAAACGAATGAGAAACATTTTACTTTACCAATTAAATTTATCAAATCAAATATATTTTGGGAGCAATATTCGATTAGTAAATCTTTCGAGCAAAACTTCTAAAACTTCCTAAAAGAGGAAATCCACGTGATATTGGTAAAGAGAATGTTACGATAATATTAGACGAACGCAGTATATATCCTTCAATAAAAAGTATCGTAACACCAAAGCTTCGATCTTAATCTTCAAACGATTCTCCAAATCCGCGAGCTTGCGACACCAATTTTATCCAAGGATATGGCGTTTCGTTCGCGAGATTGCGTGTTCGAAAACTAACGCAACTAACGATCAAAGCAACATCACCTAATTAGTATTAATGCACGAGGGCGTGGACCAAAGTTTCCCCCGCCGTTAAGTTCCCGCCTCTCCTTCAAAAACTGCTCGGAGATTGCAACTAACGCTTCAACGAACGACTCGGCGAAGGGACGAAGAAACCGAAAGAGAGAGAGAGAGAGAGAGCGAACTTTGGCCAAGACTAGGACGACGCGATCAGGAAACGAAACCCGCTACGGACGGAACAGA
The DNA here is from genome assembly GCA_036937485.2 of Tetragonisca angustula. NCBI lineage: Eukaryota > Metazoa > Arthropoda > Insecta > Hymenoptera > Apidae > Tetragonisca > Tetragonisca angustula. The sequence goes on along the minus strand of JAWNGG020000034.1, from coordinate 866,521 downwards.
GGAAAAGCCTAGGTGGAAGGGTGAAACGAATTTCTCGAAAGTTTACGACGTTATTATCCGTTAAGTCCGCGGCTGGGGTAGAGCTGTGCACGCTGAAATTGCTCGCACAAAGCAGATTTTAATTTTGACCGGAAAGCGCGTCCGCGCCACGGCGAAAATACTCGAATCGGGGGGGCTCGGGTCAGGGAGACAACGATATTAAAAGCTCGGAAGTAATACCGCTATACCGGCAGGCATTATAATGGATCGAGCACGCCTTGAAAGCCTGCGCTTCTTCTCTCCAGTTTTAGGCCAGATTGCACGCCGAGACCTAATGGAAATCCCTAAAATTGTTTCCCACTCGACGAGATTTCACCGATCCCGGCGAGGAGTCCGGCGTGAAATGTACAATTGTACAGAATTTTTTCGGCTGCCGCCGGTTTCCTCGGTGAAGCGACCGAATTCGCGATATTCCTGAGCGCGAGAGCCCTGAGAGCTGATTAAGAAGGGGTTTCGAACGTTCGCTGAGAGATTACACGATCCGCCTGTTGGGGAAAAAAATCCCTTCGCCTTTGGAATTTCCTTGAGATCCCGAAAATCTGCAGGAATCAGGATCCCAGGGGATTTTCTTTCTGGACGTCTGCCTCGAGTGCTCACGAGTGCGATGATGCTAGGAGGATAGCCGATTCTACGTCTCGTGGATATATACTTTTCGAGAAATCGCATTTAGAAAGTTCCGTGAAAGTTACTAGTTCCGACCTCGAAGTGATCTAATTAACCCGAGTGGAATTACCATTCCGAGTAACAATCAGCTAGGTCAATCGATGGACAAGGGAATATATCACTTTCAGTTATCCTTACAAAAACTCGAATGCTAATCTCCGAATAACGAAATTGGAAAATTTACGTCAAAAATGGCTCCTGACTCCTCGTACTTTCCTAGAACTTGAAATTCAGCCAGAAATTTCTCGATTAGCCTCGTTTTAACAAACGTCGAGAATGAAGATCCATAGGTCGATCCATATATTTTCCTATCGTGATCGTTATCGCGTGCGGTGGAATGCTTGGGCAGAGAGCGGCTGTTAACGAAATGCTTTTCGGGCGTGGATCGTTTGATTAGAATTTACACGGTGGCCTGCTGCTCGAGAGAAGAACGAACGAAATCGTAATGCGTCGCGGCCAGTTCCGCAATTTCGACTCCGGTGAATCGGCTGATACACACGGGCCGAAATTTCAATTCGCATGCACGCGCTTCCAGTGGTTTTAGCGCTCGACGCGCGGACAAAAGACGCTCGGAAATGGCGGTAGCTCGTTGCAGACGCTTCATCGTCTGCGTTGTGTACTTTTCACGGTGAAACATCGACCGATACGAATGTCATCCGCGGTTTTGATTCATCTGATCATGAAAGGAGGTCTGGTTTACATTTCGGTGATTTTACTTGGCATAATGTGGTTTTGTTTTTTTTTTTTTTTTTTTCTTTTTAATCTCAAAGGTTCTGTTCAATGCGATTTAATCTTGTGAAGAATTTCAATGATTCTGCGTAGCACAATATGATTTTTTAAAGAGACAGTATGCCGTGATTTCTTGAGAAATCTCGATGATTCTGTTTAATACATATAATTTTTCGGTTCTGTTCAGTATAAATATGATTTTTGAAAAATCTTGAAAATTCTACTCAGTACAGTATAATGTTTTGAAGAATCTTAATGATATTGTTTAGTACAATGATTTTTTGTATGATATAATGATATAATCTTTTTGAAGCATCACAGCGATATTGTTTAACACAATGTGATTTTTTTTAAAGAATACTGATTCAAAGAATCCTGCTCGATACAGGATTTTTTGTAGAATCCTGATGATTCTTCTTAACATAATGCAAATTTTTTTTTTTTAATTCAGATCATTACGCTCGATATAAGATAACTGTTTTCAACAAAATCGTCACGATTTGTTACTTTTGAATCCTCGTAGTCATTTGGATCTGTAAGAAAGTCGCTACGACAAGTGGATATTCCGAGAGTCACGTTTTAAGTAGAGCAAGTAAACCATATTCGCTCCGAGATATAATATTTCGCAAATTAGCACTTAAATTAGATCTTTCAATGAAAGTGTAACGAGAACGCTAGAAGGAGAATCTGCAAAAAGAATTTATTATCAAACCACGTTATATAAATCGGTAAAACTTCATCGCATGTACTCCTTAACAAGCTGCATAAATTATAACGATGAACTCATTAACATTTCTCCTTACACTAATTTGTCAGTACTAGAGAGAAAGTGCAAGAGCAGGGACCAGCAAAAGTTCAACGTAGAAAACGAGCCTTGTTTACACGTTTCGCGGCGTTCATCGTGATAAGGGATATCCCAGAAAGAAAAATAAACTTCACGGTGTATAATTAATTTACTGTGTAACGCGAGAACTGTGCCTCGCGTTTTCGTGACTGTTCCAATTGCTAATAAGCAAAGTTGGATTTCGTGGCTCCTCGTATGAAATATCTCAACTTTTCAACCGAGTGTTTATTTATTTTCTCCTTTTTCCTTTTTTTTTTTTTAATTAGGACTGATTGTTGCCTATATCTCTCCATCTCTGCCTCTTCAATTCATTTGTGGGTAACTAAGTAGCAATCACACGGTAAAAAAATATTAACGAGAAGCATTGCGGGTACAAGTATGAATTATAAAACTCGGCAAATTTGATTTGGAGAAATAAATATTTTAAAATGAAATAGTCACGCGTGGAATGTAAAATGTTTAATAAAAATATTTTTAGAGTAGAATCTGTAGTTTTATAATATCATGAAGGAAACGAAGAACGAGATGAATCAGTTTGAGGAAGAATTTATCAATCTTCAAGTAAAGTTTATCGTTGGACTATGGTCATTAAAAATCCTAAAACTCGGTAATTTGAAATCATAAATTGTTGTCGACGATACCAAGCAGTAAGCATTAAAAATGAAAGAGATCAAACATTAAAATTAAGAATAAGTTTAGAACTACTTCGAGCTTGAAACAGACACGAACAACTGTTGTTTATCACCACGTACAAAAATCACTTCGAGCCATTCTCCCCGTCGTACCCTAGCTTATCCAAATCCCCGTACTTTAATGCCACGTTCGACATCCCCCTCGCGAATCTCCAATCCCGCGTCTCGCACGAAACCTTCGAACACCACGGCAAGATTCTCCCATGGATCCATCATCCACTGTCGGCAGATTTTTATCTCCGTTGGATTCTAGTCCAAGGATCCGCGAGAACTCGACGTTCCAACGTGGCGAGCTACAAAACTGGAAAGCCCGCGAGATCTCTCTCTAATATAATGTAACAATGATTTTTATCATAATAAAATTCATAAATTACTAACTTACAATACAAGTTTAACCGCTATTGCTGGCACTTTAATTTATCATTATTAATTTTGATTCCCCTGTTTCATTTTCATTAAATTGTACAGAACTTTCTCTTAATTTTATTATATATATATAATGCAAATAAATTATATATAAAATATTAATTTAATTAATAATCTGGTGGAAATTTTCAAAATGGAAGGACACCGTAAACATGAGCGAAGGGGAATGGGCATGGAAGAAAAAAGATCCGGCTGAGAAGGTCGAAGAGGGTCAGCGATTCTTCGCTCGTTATTTCCGGCCGATCGAAAGCCGAGCTTTTTCTCGATTGTCGTTGACACTGCCTTTCACGCTGCCCGGTTCGGGCCACTGGCGAATGCTCGCTATTCAAGTTGGCATAATGCTGGTCTCACGTGCACGGCGCGGAAACCTGCGTGTGATCTGCTGCGATCGTTTTGCAACCGTGCCTTTCACGCGAGATAAAATCCATTCGCATTTCGTCGACCGAACATTTTATGTTAAATACCCAGGCGTGAGACGTAAGTTTCGTCGAGAGTTTCGAATCAATAAAATTCGTTGAAGCCTCGTTGACGAGGTTCTTTGTGTTACTCACGTAGGTAAAGGAGTGTCGTTTAACAAAAATTTGGAATTAGCATACGGAGCGTTCGAGTATTGCGTCTGATTTAAATTGATGCAACTTAATTGAAAATTTAGGTGAAGAAAGTACCGATTTATTATATAATATTAGATATATTAGATTTATATAATATTAAATAGATTTAATATTATATAATATTATGATATTAAGCGACAAAATCTCTTTTCTTCGATTTTAAAGACATTTATAATAATAGAAAAAGCGAATAAATGTTAAAAGAAATACTTGAGAATTTAACATTAGAATTATAGGTGTAGTAAAAATGAGCGATCACTAACCTTTACTACTGGAAGAAAATTACAAGAAGAAATTTTTTGTAAAATTTTTACAAAATACGTAAATAAAATTCCTCTTGCGAGAAGCAACTTCTGCCTTGAACTTTTCAAAATCGAACCTTAATTAAATTATATTATCCTTCGCATTTTCGAAAAATTAAATTTCTACCAATTTATGAATGAATGAATTCGCAAATCTAAAGATCCGCGCGTCGAAAGGAGCCAAGCCAATAGAAACGCGGGACTTTGTTGGTGAAAAAAATTTCGATTCGAATCTTGGACGAATATCAGCTGACTGTTAGCGTAATGCTTAATTCCCGTGAAAGGGGCGCGAAAATTGGCCGAACGAAATGAATCGATCGTAATGCAAATCGAGCCAGATAGTGTATTATTGTCAATGAGGTGATCGCGAATTATCGGAGTTTCGGGTGGCCGTGTGTAGCGGCAAGTTCGGAAGCGTGCCAGCCGAACCAACCCATGCGGTTAATTCACTCTTGCACTTCGAAACTCATAGATCGGTCGTCATAATTGTGCGCTAATGTCGTTACCGGTGATCCTATCGTCCGTTAGTTTCAGCCAGACACGCTCGAAAGTAAAACCGGCTCTGTCCGCGGAAGGAAGTTCGAGATTCACGTTCTATCGGTCGCACAAATTCGAAATTTCTCCATCGCGCGATACGCGATCGTTATCCTCGAATTATTCGCCTCGGCCGTTTGTAACGTTTGCTCGTAAAATTTTGATTGAAAAGATCAAAAAGACGACGTGTATACGTGTGTCGAGTGAAAATTTAATTTGAAATAAAAATCCGAAGAATCGCGCGGGGTGGGGGGGAAATATGCAAAAAAATTCACAAAAAGTTGCACGAACAGGAAGCACATTCTGAGAGAGGAAGCAATTTTTAAATTATACTGCGCTCGGTGAGCTGCGACCCGTGTTCCAATGGAACGACCAACAGAGCAGCTAGAAACCGCGCTGATATATTTTATTTCACCGTGGGTAATTCGATAATGGAACGTTCGTGACGTTTCAACTCTCTGCTTCTAAATTGTACTTCCTTTTCTTCCAAGAGTCTCAAATTCTAGCTGCTTGCGTCGGTTACCTTCTGTAATATTTACAACCCGTTCCAAAACCATCGACAAGGATTGCGGAACAATACTTTGCTAACGATCGAAATGGATAACCGCCGTTCAAAATTTTCATTCCTACACCGATAGTCGCTGAAATAATGCAAAACGCTATTAAAATTGTGTCATTGAGGTATAAAATATGAAACGTAAACATTCAGAAATGAACGTCCATTAAATGGGACACTCTCTGCAAAAGTTCAATTAAACTCTTTGTCTACATTCTGAAATGAACGACTTTATTGGGAATAATAACGCGTCTCGTTTATATACTGCAAACGAGCCGCGTGAGCTGCAAAAATTACGAAAAATCAGAAGTCTCTGTTTCAATTTCCATTCGTTCGCCTCTCGTTTCACGCGTATCGTTTTTTCAGAAACACAGCGTTCCCACATTCGTCGTGCTATTTTGCGAGCGTGGCCAAACGCTTTCTGTGAATTTCTCAAATTTGCAGATTACACGTCGAACGAAACAAGAGAGCCCAAGTCCTGAAATACGTAACCTATCCATTTTTAAAACTGCATTAGCCCGAGTGACAACGACTTAAGAGTTGCATTAATGATAAATGACGAATGCAGAGACACGCGCTAGAAAGTTCTGCGTTCAGATTCTCTCCCCCATTGTTCCACGAGACGTTGTCTAAGAACAGCAGAAACTCGGCTAACACGAGTTCTTAATGTTGTGCATTCCGTTTAATTGTACGCGAAACTTTTCCAAGTGGTTGTTCGTTGCGAGGGTCGCGTCTCGTTCTCCTTAATGCGTCACAATGGCTTGCATTTATTGCCAGTGAGATGAATCAATTAATCTCGATGTTTCATTTTCTTTCATTTCAAACAAATTTGAAATTGAACAAATTGGACGTTGATTTTTATCGAGGTTGAAGAATTGATCATATAATGTTCACAATAATTATTTGTATACGTAGCGCTAGTAAAACGTAGTAATATCGCTTTCGTGCAAACTTGACGATCGTGAAAAATATACGACACTACGTGATAATATGTCTCTTATATGTATTGGGAAGTTTCAATAAAATATAACAACACTTAAATTATTTAAAAAATTTCAGAACAGAATATCAGTCGAAACGTTGTTGAAAAATTTCGATAAAATAACGTCGTTAAGAAATTTTACCGAGAAGGTAAAGTAAAACGCTTGAAAAATCCCTATGCTCCGCGCTGTAAGATGAAACTTGGAAAGAAAGAAAGAAAGAAAAAAAGAAAGAATGCGTAAAATCTCCGCGTCTGCCGACGGATATATCCCCATCTCGGGTAATCAGAAACAATTCTATCGCGAGAGATAAAGCTACCATCTAAAAGTGTCTTGGAAGTCTGCATCTCGTTACTTAGACGCGGCAACGCAATTTATCCCTTTCACTGTCAGTTCTCGAAGCGTGGCTCGCCGCCGCGCCGTCGTAAAACAGAGGAGAGAGAGAAAAAAGGGAGAGGAACACGCGAACAGCCACGAAGACAGAGATATCGTTGGCAGCCGTCCGAATCGATAACGCATCAACCGACCTCGGTTTCCAGCGCCTCGGCTTAACAAATATTATCATAAAACCCGTGGAGATCCAACGTAATTTTCGTGGTGAAAAAGCGGAAGCGACCAAGACGTAACGATAACTCGTTCCATCCTTTCCCCCTCCCCTCCCCTCTCTTCGTGCTTTCTTTCTCTTTTCGTTTATTGTGAACCAGCTCGACTTTATCGCGCACCCAGATGAAATACTTTCCATACGGTGAGGCAGTTTCATCCACTCGAGTCCTTAGCCCCGACGAAATTGAGCAAGGAAACAGTTTTCAACCGCATTGTCCAGAGAAAATTCCACGACGTCGCGATACCATCAAGAGTGAAAAAGGAAGGAGCGAGCTGAACTGCATAATAAACCGGAAACGAAAGTTTAGGGGAAAGATTGGCCGGTCGGTTGGGCTAACAGATCAGTCCGCGTTGACTGAACCAGCTAACGACCACGCTTCTTCATACTTGCGCAGCAATTACGCGGCATTGTGGCGTTTTCTTGGAGAGGATAACGATGTTTCGAGTTTGTCACGGTCTTTGGATATTTATTATCGTCGTCGAAATTTGATTAGGCTCGCGGCAAGCCTGGAGAGACAATCAATGGCTTCTGGTCTATCGATGTAATTGGTGCTCGTTTACGGGTATCCGTGGAGAATTGAGATCCTCTTGGGGAAAACAGTGAAAGATAAGAATACGAGGTTCATCTCATTCGCGGAATATTGCAACGAGCACTATACTTTAGATATTTTGTATACGCACAATATGTAATGTTGCATAAATGATAGCTAAAATTTGACGCGAAGAAATTAATCCAAACCATGGAACGATCCTTTTCAATTGCAATTTCCAGTTCCCATCGTCAAAAGAATTTTTCAACTCGATTCTGTCACACTCGCAATTAAAATCACAGGAGAAAAACACCCTTTTCTCCGATCGATGGAAATGATAATGAAAAAAAAATTCTTCTAATCACGAAATAACAGTCATTGAAATTTAAATTAATAGTTGCTTAATTTTAAATTGTAAAATTATTACTTTTTTATTATTTTTATTACTTATTATATTGTTTTACGAGAAATGAAGGTGTTTCAATGCGATCGGACTCATTCGTTGATGTTGAGAGAGACTAAAACGGCACGATCCGAGGCCTAGGGGAACGTGAACAACCAAAATAAACGTAAGTCGACGAAGGAAGCAAGCAGCAAAGTGGAAAAGTTTGGAGGGCGTGACGATCATTGGCTGGCACGGGGAAATCCAACGAAACTTCGAAACGCGAATGAATTATGGCGTTGCCGAGTGGAGAGTAACCAACCAGGTGCTCCTGTCGTTTCTACCCGGTTTTTCAGCAACGATCGTTGTTGTTTGCATACGAAAGTAGAAACCTTTTATCATCGAGCCGACGCCCATTTTTCTCGCCCATTTTTCCGTGATTTACGACGATCGTTGATAATTACCTCGTTTGATTAAAACGTTTCATCGACCAGGTTAAAATGTCTCGTGCTCGTCGCTCCGCGCGAAATGTTGTTTCAACATTTCTGCATTGTTTGAGTTTGATCGATGACAGAGAACGGAGCAGCGCGGCCCACTGTTTTTGAATTTTTAAACTAGGCGATAGCACGGAAAGGTCTTTCGATTTTCCCTTCGGTCGGATTTTCTATTTATTTACGAATATTTTACATCATCCGCGGTGGAACACGATGAGCATTTTGCATAACGGGCAAAATGAAGTTTGCCTGTTTTGAAAGAAAATAAAGATCCATACATAGAGATTGTTTGCACCGCTATTTTAGGATAATTGGGTTTGGGTATTTGTTGAATTTTCCTAAATGAAATTCGACAATATTCTGTTTGGTTTGAACGTACGCACTATCCACTGTTACGACTAAATTGTAAATCAACTTTGTGAATTATTCGAGTTGCCCTTCGAATTTGTAAGAATATTCGTATTTATTTATTACCGAACCAAATATATTAATCTCCTATGGAAAGTAATATACATAAATAAGATACATAAATAAAGTATAAAAATACAAAAATATAAATATAAAAATATGAAAATATATAATACATAAATGTATAAATTGAATATTTTCAATTCAAATTTGCATCGACGAAATTCTTTTCACCAAGGATCTGTCCTCCTACAGCGGGTTTTCACGTTGAAAAAAATCCGTTATCCGGACGGTATAACAATAAAGTCTAAAACAATCGAAAACTTTCATCAGCGAAACGACTCTCATGTCGAGTTCGCTTTGAGCATAAAGCTCCGCAACAACGGACAATAACACTTCCAATAATCGTATCCCTCTAAAGAACGATCTCCGGAGATGTAAAAACCGTAAAGAAAAAAAGAAGAAAAAAACCGATAATAGCTCTCCCCGGTGAACAACAGCCTCGCGTTTTCAATTCCCAATTATCGTTTCGAGATCTCCGACAACGCGTTCACCCGGGAAATATTTCGTCCTCGTTGCGCCCCTTCCCTACCGAAGTCCACGTTCCTTTTCGTTCGATTCGTTTTTTCCTGACGGACAACGATCCTCGTGTAAATCAATTCGCGATTCCGTTCCTCTCCGCGAGCACGAAACGCGCGCGAAAATAGCCCGTCTTCGTGCTCGATCCTCCGTCGACGATTTTTTTTTTTTCTGCGAAAGGCGGCTGCAGGAGCAATATGAATTCACGCGATCGTGAGGTCTAACGACCTCAGCAACTGCGTCCCTCGCAGCCGTAGAAAGGGCTCTGCCGGAAAGAGCAAAGGTTTTTCTAGCTCCTCGGCTCGGAAATGCAGCCCTAAGGATTCCGCACCGTTCCTAGATGCCGATGGCTTCGTGGTGAACAGGGAAGCCACAGGGAAGACTTCAAGGCAGCAACGGGCGACTTTGAGTTTTAATAGGAGATTTTGTTTCAAACGCGATTAGTCGGCGCGAAAGCTACGTATTTTGACACAGTGTGTTGCAATTTGTCAAGTAACCAATGTCGGAACAGTCAAATGATTAACTATAATAGAATATTACAGTGTTGGAATTTGTCAAGTAACTGATGTTGGAACAGTCAAATAATTAACTGTAATATTACAGTGTTGGAATTTTTCGAGTAACTAATTTTGGAACAGACAAATAATTAATTACAATACAATGTTATGGTATTGGAATTTGTCAAGTAACTGATGTAAAAACAGTCAAATAATTAACTATAGTATTACAGTATTGGAATTTGTCAAGTAACTGATGTTGGAACAGTCAAATTATTAACTATAATATTACAGTGTTGGAATTTTTCGAGTAACTAACTTTGGAACAGTCAAATGATTAACTATAATAGAATATTACAGTGTTGTAATTTGTCAAGTAACCAATGTCGGAACAGTCAAATAATTAACTATACTAGTGTTAGAATTTTTCAAATAACTAATTTTGGAGCAGTCAAATAATTAATTACAATACAATGTTATGGTGTTGGAATTTGTCAAGTAACTGATGTTGGAACAGTCAAATAATTAACTATAATATTACAGTGTTGGAATTTTTCGAGTAACTAACTTTAGAACAGTCAAATAATTAATTACAATACAATGTTATGGTGTTGGAATTTGTCAAGTAACTAACGTTAGAACAGTCAAATAATTAACTATAACATTACAGTGTTGGAATTTTTCAATTGACTAATGTTGGAACAGTCAAATAATTAACTATACTAGTGTTAGAATTTTTCAAATAACTAATTTTGGAGCAGTCAAATAATTAATTACAATACAATATTATGGTGTTGGAATTTGTCGAGTAACTAATGTTAAAACAGTCAAATAATTAACTATAATATTACAGTGTTGGAATTTTTCAAGTAACTAGTGTTGGAACAGTCAAGTAACTGACTATAATATAGCGTTGGAATTTGTCAAGTAATTAGTGTAGGAACAGTCAGATAACTAATTATAATTACAGTGTTGGAATCTGTCACGTAATTAGTATTGGAACAGTGAAGTAACTAATACAACATTATAAACATTGCTCTCTACATTTGATAGACACAGTGTCAAATGTAAAGAGCAATTTTTGTAATATCATAGTTACTTAATTGGCTGTTATATCCAATTCCAATACCGTGCCAAATACAAAGAGATTGTTTTATTTATTCAACAAACATTTATTTATTTTAATCCCCACATAAACGATATGATCATATTTAATATTTGCCTACGATTATATACGATAAAACGTCTGCTATTTTTTTTTTTTTTTTTTTTTTTTAGTTCATTGTATTAAAGGCTCTTTCACATTAGCACTCTGTTTATATAAATCTGACGAAAGAGGAAACAGTCTGTAAAACTGAAGTTCATATAATTGAAACCCTAATTAATTGTCTGTCCGCTATTTGTGATTTTTTTTACTCGAGTAGTAATAGTTCATATTCAGACAAGTAAATTTAACCCAGAATCCTGTCAAAAACAAAAGCATTACCACTGTGAAGATTACACAATACGATAGAACTGCAACAGAGAGCGCAATTAGAGTCAAGTAGATTCTTGTAACGTTGACCATATTCCGCAGTCATAAACACACTTGGACGATCCTTTCCATTTTGATTGAGAGCCTGCCTTTACACTGCCTTGGTCGCGTGAAACGCATTTCGCATAATCGAGTCGAAGCGAAACGGGACTTTGTCGGCAACCGATCGATGGAACTCAATTAGAGGCATCCCCAAATTTGCATAAATACTCGTAATGAACGCGTAATGAATTCACGCGCGCGTATATCCACCGGCTGGCCCACGATCGACCGTAAAATCTTTACAGCTCGATAGGTCTCCGCTTCATATGTAATCTCGCGGTATTTTCGATTAATTGCTGTCGAATTGTTTGCGATTCAGGAACCAATGCGCCGATCCTTTCTGCTCTCTGTCGATTCGTTGCTCGATCCGGAATCCACCATCAGCCGGAAACATCCGGCGTTGATTAACTTTCATAGCAATCAGTTAATTCACAGTCTATACTGTGCCATGTAAATTCCTTTCTGCCACTGATCTTTAGCAAGAAAACGATCTCTGGGCAGTTTTTTTTTTTTATCCTACATCATCTATCAGTATTTTTTTAAATACACAAAACATTATTTTGAGAAAGTATCTGGACCAATCGATTCTGGATATCATTATCGTTGTTGTTGAAGAAATTTTATTATTAAACGAAACAAACAAATAACAAATAAATAAAATTTATCGACCGAATAACGGGCATGGGATTCTTTCCTATTTTTGATAGCCTTGTCATGTATGTTTACTTTTATCGTGGAATAAATAAATAAATAGATAAACCTAGCAGATGAATACAGACCTCATTTATTTTATTAGAGTACAGTGATGAACAAAACTGAATGCGCAGATCAATTTTTAATGTCAGTAATATTTCATCGAATGTTTATATATAGAATATAGAAAAAAAGAGATATGTATTATTTTTCAGAATGTTTTGGTTTTCCGAAAAAGATTTTATGACTTTATTCCGCTAAATATAAATTGTTTGCGCGGAGTCAGTTTTGCACCACAATTAATTTCAATGGGAAATTGTCAATACTTTAAATTGTTGTAACTTCGTTAAAAAAGATCATATAACAATTTATTTTATCTCGTATTGAAACGTAAAGCTTTTGTTTTCACTCTGAATTTGTTTTTTTCTTTTCAAGATATTTTAACACCATGTAGCAAAGTGTTTCTTTCCTTAAAAAAAAATTGTAAAAATTCACGCGTGTGTAAAAATAGTGAGATATGTTATTTATGATTAAATCCATCACGGTCTTGAAGATTAATCTTTCCCATTACAACTCTATGCATTTCTTTTCTCGACATTTTATTGAACTTTGAACATTAGAGTCGAACAACAAAAATTCAAAGAAACCCCAACGTTTCGTCATCTAACCTTAGTGTTCAAAGTTCAATAAAATTCCAAAAAAAAAAAAAAATAAATAAATCGTACAGCTGTAAAGAAAAAAATTTCAATTTTCAAAATCACGATGAGTCGAGTCAGGCGAGAAAAGCTTTCCAATATTTTTACAGGTACTTGAATTTTCGCAATTTCCGTACCTTCTCGCCCGCTGGATAATATATTTAAAAATATCTTTGGAAAAAAAACAAACTTGGAACAGCAGTAAGTAGAAGCTTCACGCTTCGAAAAAATGAGGCCAAATAGATTCTCGTGTGATTTTCTTTCGCGAAGCTTACGACGGTTTAAAGTATCGACAGTATCTTTCGTCATTACGTATGTACCGTAGGGTACTACAGTCGCTCGTATTACCTTCCAAACAACCGTCCAACACAGCGTTTGAAACCCCCGGTTAAAAGACAATGAAAACCCGAACGAGTCATTATCCCGGCACAGTGTGCACGTTCCGCCGTCCACAATAACGCATTTCAATATCGCCCAACCGAGAAACGCGACGATTTATACACCGCGGCCGGTGGCTCGATTGTCAACCGCATTTTTTTAATTCTACTTGGCGAACGGGAAGATGTAAACTCTGTCACTGAACGACGGTGGTGGGAAGGTCGGGCATTCGCAAAAGGGGGCGGCCTGCTTTTGTTTCGTCCAACGATTAATGCGTTTCGGGGCCCGTGGTATTTTAATTAATTTCCGCCGACAATTATTTCGAATATTTCACGTTATTTGCGGTCGCCGGTGTCGTTCAACCCTCTCCGTTCCCCACGCGACCTCTCTGCGACCCTCTCGATTATAGGCCAGGCCATTTTCTCCACGCTCAAGTTCATCTGTCCGATCCTACTGTCATCGAACTGCCGCTCGATAAAACGGGTTAATTCTGTACAACGGCCGGCAACTGAAAATCACATTTGGACAGGCGTTGTTATAGAGCGATTATCCGCGGTCCAATTTCCGCTCGGGAGGAGGGGGGGGCGCATCCGGCTACCGATTATCGTTATTTATACTCGTTTAATTTCAACAACGACCCCATGTCCCACGGGCTGCGGTTATCGAAGAACGCGGCCGAGACGATTCCATTCGACGTAACGAATGGACGTGGTTCTACTTTTCGGTATAACTAAATGGATACGGACGGAGGATCCATGTTGTTTGTCTGTCGTTTAATTCTCGTTTTCTACTCTCGTGCGATTGTGGTTTCGACGACGAACATTTTTCAAACCGCGATGCTATACGAGTCGGCCATCGTGATGACAAGATGATACGAACAAAGAAGTGCAAGTTTAATCGATTGTTTGGCTCGAACTTTTGAAATTGCAAAAATGTGAAAACTGTTGATGTTACGGAGCGAACATGATGTTACTGTTAAGAAAATTGCTGTGATACAGCGTAACATAAAAACTGATAGTGTACCTGTACACGTACAATGATGTTTATACTGCACGGTACAAGTTGAAGTCAATTTTCGTGATTCTAATTTTAAATTTAAATTAAACAATAAAATCAAATTCAAAGTTTCAATTATCGAAGCCTCCTCGGCAATAGGGAGTTTCAATTATCCCCGTGTTATTTTTAAGTACTCAACTTTGACAAATATCAGGCAGATTCGATTGTCTTGAGGGCGGATAGATCGACAGACTAAATATGCCGAGTTAATGAAAAGTTTGACTATAACATGCTAAGAAATCACCTTTGTGAAGCGAGTAGGCTATCAGGTATGGTAAGAGGATAACATTAATAGGACAAAGCTGCCTAGCAAGAGAAGAAAATGACTTTTATAATAAGACACAGGTCGCACGAAGAAGATTGCGCGTACCTTGATCTTCCATTCTCTTTTCTCACAACTTCCATGAATACAAAAATTCGCAGATTACTATCGAAAAATTAAATCTTTCGACTCTCGAGTTACTTACTCTTGACTCTTGACTTGTATTTGAACGAGACGCACGAGCGGTAAGATCGATCTCGAATGCTCCAACGATCCGACGCGCCGTGAATTTGTACGTCAAGTGAATGAACAGCGTGTTAGAGGGAAATAATGTTTACAGGAAATTAAAGGTAGAGGCAGAACAGGGAAACGCAACGGAACGTTCAAGTAAATTTCACGATGGTGTAATCTTAATGAAATGATCTTCGCGGGCGTACTTTCTTTCGTGGAGTAATAAGATTTTTCCGTTAGATATCCGTTTTGGCAACAAATGGGGGAGCAGAATCTTGAAACAGTTTCGTAAACGCGAATAATGGAAACTCTCGGTTCTGCATCTAGCAACCTCTTGCATTACGATTAACAATGAAATTCTACGTTTTGAAATTGCAGATTTCATTTGTCTCTGAAAATTCGAATTTTTATTTTTTCTTTTTTTTTTTTTACCAAGTTTGAATCGCTTGAATTTCTTGTAAATCAACTTCCCTCGCCATCTCGATGCTTCAAAATCACTCGCTACGAGTGGAGCTCCTGTATCATAAAAAAGAAAGAAAAAGAAATAAAGCTCCGACAGATTTATTCCCATGATACAAAATGATTTGATCTAAACGATTACACGTCCCCTTTACCTAAGAGTCACTCACGTTATAACTTCGTACATAAAGTTAATTGCCACTTTCCTCAAATCACACCACGTTCTAATTCCAGACACCCCCCGCGACGTGCCAAACCACGTACAAGAAAGAAAAAGAGAGAGAGAGATTGCTATCAATTTCATTCAAAATTAACATCGCGCGGGATAAAAAAAAAATCATAAAAGAGCAGAGGAAAACAGCATGAAATCGCTCGTTAGCGGAGCGTGTTACACCCGCCGCGCAATTTGCGCGTGTATAAAAGCGCGGCGATAACGATATATCACAATTAAACGCGGTGAATATGTCCAGAGCGTGAATGAAACGCGCTCGGCGCGAAGGTCTAGATAGGCGCGACACTTTCAAGATCGTTTTTTATGCGTGCCATGATAAACCGAGCGTATCCATTACATGCCGCTGGTGATAAATGGTTCGACGACCGATACCATTGTGCGGCCTTCTCATCGCGATACAATTAATTTCTGTCGCATTATTCGCGGTTGAAAAACGCCTGGACCTTTGACCTTTCTTCCTCCCTCTCTCTCTCTCTCTCTCTCTCTCTCTCTCTGTTTCTCTTTCTCTTTCTCCCTCTTTCGCTCCGTCACTGTTCAATTCGCATTTCGTTGCCTCCCCTTTATGTGACTAGTCGCCCTCCTGTCCACCTATGCACGTTCATCGAATCACGCCCGGTAAATTGCTTTACCGGCGGCGCTGTCGCGAATTCAAACGACGTATCTGTTCTCGCCGTGACGCTGAAAGTAACCCCACCGGACGAAGGGACGGGCAGAGAAGGGAATGCTATTAGGGTTCACGGACGGTTGAATTCACGATACGGTCGGTAGTAAGTGTTCGAGGTATTGAATTGAGAAATGCGTTGTATCATGCTTTGCCACCCTCGAGCAGTTCCTCTCCCTCTGGACTTTTTAGTCGCAAGTACAACGAATCACGAGGGGGTGGGAGGAGGGGGAGAGTTAACTTGAAACGAACTCGAGCTACTGGCTTTTGATTGAATTTTATCATCATTTCCTACAGCTGTATTCTCTAGAAAAGAAATGGCACGTTCTTCGTTTTCTTAATTTGTTTTGAAAATTGAATGTCAACCCTTTGTTCGCTGTAACTTTCAAAGTAAACAGTCCTGCAACTTCTACACTGTTTTGTTGAATGTATCAGAGTTTTCAGAGGAAAAAAATATACATTATTTTTGAGAATTACATTTGACAAGAGCTGTAAGTAAATATAAAACATACTTCGGAATAGATCATCGTCATTAATGCGGTAAGGAGCCGATATCCGGTGAATTTTGTTTTCACGTAATAAAGTATCCAAAAAATGATTCGATTGGCAGAATTTGAATTTTATGTCGAATACATTTGAATCCGTTTCTTTTCATACACGAACTATTACACCATTTGGCAAAATAATAATAAATAATAATAAAACTTCTGCCATCTGCATAATTATTCATTCTCCTCATATATATATATATATATATATATATATATATATATATATATTCACATCTACATCATTTAATAACATTTTAATAATTTCCATATATTTAATAAATATAAAACAATTTTTATTATTTTCTATTTTACATTCAATTCATTCTACATTTTATTATCAATTTATTAACAAAATCAAATTTCAGAAAATTATATATTATTTTCAGTTTCAGATTTACAAATTATACATTCACATTATGAATATTAATTTATTCTATATTGCCGTTATTATTTCGATTTATATTAAAATGAAATTTTTTATATGAAATAATTAAATTTAATAAATTTTCATCGTATTTATATTTATTACATTTATTATCAAGATTATTGTTAAAATCTGCACACAGTACTGATTAAACGAAACCACGGCCAAAGTTCGATCATACAATGCAGAAGAGATAGCGGATCTAGCAAGTCCGTGATCGTCGTCTTTCCTGTTCGTGACGTTTATGGAGTGAATGCACGAAAGGTCAGAAAAAGTGAAATAACTTGCGACTTTCTTTTTCCTGTCGCCGGCCGGCCACGCAAACCCGCGCGCGTAACGAAAAGGAAAAGAAAAGAATTCAGCCGGGAAATCGGAACGAAAGCGCGTGATTTTGTTTGTGAAAAGTGTGATGTTCCTTTGCTTCACTGGCGTCAATGAGTCGCCGAGTTGCGAGTCCAATTAGTCGTTTATGACAATGAAGATTACGACAATGACAGCACGAGCTGTAGCAAGATAGAAAAGAGAATATACAATCGTGAAAAATATACGATCGTAATTTTCGATCGAAGTGTTGTGACAGATGAACACTTTATTTCTTTTGATCTATCAAAATTTTCTTTATTCGCTTGTCGTTGCAATTTGTAATGATTTGTAGTATTTCTAGGCATCTTTTTCTGTCATAAACATCATGATTGTATGTGTTGCGTGCAATAATGCATGTTTTTTTATATTTCTAATAGTACTTACTAAAAGAGAGATGTGAAATGTTAATGGCAAAGAATGCTGAAACATATGCACACTTTACGATGAATTATTCGTTTATAAACGAGAACGCGTACGTTTATTTTGTACGAGTCGAAAATGTTAACATTACGCGTAAAATAATTTTACTAAAATTCTCTGAAATGATGAGATGTTTTTCAAATGCACAACTTCCGTTGTTTCCACTAAACGTGCAAGTTAATGCTTTATGTTTCACATGTCCTCGCAGTGGTTTACTCTAGCCTATTGCGTAACAATTCATCATTCCTTTGACCTCTCAAAAATGAAGAAAGACAGTTATTGCAATTGGAACAAAAAATCTTTGTTCCAATTGAAAAAAGAATTTGATCTTTCGCTAAAGTGAAAATGTAACGAAACGAAAATTAAAATGAAAATTTTCATTAAAACGAAAGCTACCACTCGACAAATGTGTGAAATATTTCACATACCGAATGACGTTGAAAATGAAATTTGAAATTTTGCGTACGTGCAAGTGTATACAAATTCTCAATAATTCTAATTAATACTAGACTCGATGGCCACCCATAAATTTAATTTTAATGGTCAAAGTTGGCTCGCTGATTCTTCGTGGCAACGGTCACATTTTTTATTCGCGCGCTTTCAAATTCGATATTCGGCCGTAATTCACACAGCATGATCGCGATAAATATTCCGGTCATATTCAGTCATCGGAAATATCGAATCCGCGGGACGGTAATGCGGATTCGCAGTCCGATTATTTAAACGACAAGCGCGGACCGAACAACGGACGGCTGTCAATTTCACTGGAGTTTGTAAATATCGTATCGACGAAAGCTTTCTGCGCATCGAATAAAAATCAGAATTAAACGCGCGAATCCGTCGAATTGTTTTGTTAACCTCTTTTGTCGAGTGTAAACGAAACAAAAAAACAAAAAAAAAATGAAGAAAGGAAAAAAAAGGAACCGATAAAATCTAACGAAATGCTGCTCGTGTTTCGTACGCGATAAATGTAAATCGTGTTTAATCGAAACGTTTAATGAACACGAAAGAACCATCGGACGTTCAATCGTCGAGTGCCTTGCATATCGTTTTCATAATGGAACTGCCAGTGCGAGAGTTTGGCGATAAAACGCTCGGAAAGTAGAAATGCGTGTGAAACATTCGAGCATATATATTTCCTTTTGCCTTCGTCCCTCGTAAATATTCATTCTCATTAAAATTCAATAGAAATTTAATATTTGCTGGAAACAATTTCGTAAATGTATCACTAACAATTTTATTCGAATTTCATTTATTTTTAGCGGCGATTAATTGTACGGAAATACGAGGTAATAGGATACCGAAAATTTGCGACATAAAGGATATCGAGGATATAAATATTGGACAAGTTCTATCGAATTCGTATAAAATGTCTTTTTTATCAGATTATCAGATAACGAGTTGTTTTATGCAGTTTAGTCTTCCTTAGTAATTTTGTCTCTCGTTAGAACCATTTTTTTTTTACAAATTATTATACAGATACGCTAATTAATACAAATGTCAATAATTATATTATCAATCACTGTTTCGAAAAATCAATTACACTGACGTGATATGTATGGGAAATCTACAACAGCCGTAACCTGATTATCTAGTTCTGAGCCAACATCGATGGCTTCCAAACCAAAATATCAATTACCATAATATACGTAACTTAATGCTAACGCGATACATGTTAATAATACAATACAATACGCGTACAAATTCAATGCAAAAAGTGAAAAAAAAGGTACAAGAATCTAAAAGAGATCTGACAATCTTGAATCGAAATCCGCCGATTATTAACTGACACTAGATACTAGACGCGTCTGTAAATTAAAATCGGACAGCCTAATTGACACACAAACAGGAGAATTATACGCGTTTGCACAGCTTCGACATTGGAAATTGATTCGGCCTCGGTAATCGAGAGCCGAATCGTTTCACGGGTCAACAATGATTAATCGAGCGTCATTCAATATTCATATTCCTTCCGGTGATTCCTTCAGGAACCGAGTGGCTTCGAGAAAATTGAAAATCTCGACCCCCCCCCCCTCCCGATCGTTCTACATCTCTTCTTACTCTTCGCGCACGTTTTATCTCCCGCCGTTCGATCCCACGATCCTGTCGATCGATTCCAAACGCCGTCGACTTTTTCGAGCCAACGCTTTACAGATTAAAATCACGTTTACATCCGCGCGAACGAATCGTCCAGGCGATTTCACGATGAAGCGGGGCGTCGATCGATTCGACAATGAGCCATCGTTTATCGCCATTGACAATTTCTTTTTTTCCCTCTCTCTCTCTTTCTGCTTCTGTTTCGCGCCAATAACGAACGCGATATTAAGAGAGAGAGAGAGAGAGAAAAAAATCGAGAGGTGGGATCATTGTTCCCGGATATTTTCCAAACTAATGGCACACGCGAGCGTCGATAAATAATAGCCTCACACCCTCGTGGCCCTCGATCGCGAATTCGTTTTTAGCCCTCGATGCCCGTGATCGCTAGAAATTTTACAGAGGGGAAAAAAGAGTCCTCCGCGAACGGTAAATCATCAGGTTGGGAAAATGTCCCGCTGTTTGCGTGTGAAAACGTAACGAAACGTCGTAAAATTGTCAAAACTGGCTACTCGTTCGGGTGATTTTTTCGAAACCCATCTCGATGAATTTATTTACATTAGCACGCACGATGAATATATAAACTAGCATTTTAATTAAACAGAGTTAAATAACATTCGCTTTCAAACGTTCAACTTTTGTACATTCACATCCTTCACAAACTGTCGAGGCCATCAACAAAGATTATTTATCGCACGAACGCGACTCGCGGCAGCTTTCGAAATTTCGAGGATTTTTCTTTTAAATCTTCCAACATTTGACTGACAACGAGATAGACTGTGGCTATTTATGCAAATTGGCATTTTTGTTAATATAATTAGAAAAGTAGAGTCGTTTCATTCGCTGACTGAAACAATAGAGAATTGTTCTATTTATTAAATATCATAAAAAGCACTCTAATTTGTATACCTCGTTGTTAATAGCATTTCAATTTACGTGAAAATTAATCAAATTAAATTCATTATGATCGAATCAACAGAGATACACGTATAAGGATTAAACGTGTCAGGTTGGATAATTAATTAAAGTTTTTAAAGCAGGTAAATATTTGATGTAAATCCATTATACGTAGAATTTTAGATGAAGCGTGTCGAAGCATATCGAAATCAATTTATTAAAACCACGGAACTTGTTACATTCAATTATATTCTCTTTTATTATTGACGATTTATGTACACACTAATTATCAAAAATTTATATACACACTTTATTTATTCAACGATGAATGTAATTGGTCCTTTCACCATTTGTTTGACTTTTTAGAATGACAAATTTATTACTTTGACGAATTTAGAATGACAGATGAAAATGTTTCGTTAGAAACATTTGTAACTTTCTTCATGTATTAGAGCTTTTCATGTAATTTACAAGATGTAAGTTTATTGCACTAAATATTTCTTTATACACTATCAAAAACAAAAAATTCACGATTCATTCGCTACGTAAGATGTGGTATTTTGTAACATTTATAATAAGAATCTGTCAAAAGCCAAATTAATGAACTTTTATATCAACTCCTTAATTAATTGGCACGGGATTGACATTCAATTGAAAAAAGAAGAAGACCAAATGACTTACTTTTATAAGTTCATAGAAACATCAAGAATTCCTGAATTTTTGTCGTTTAACCCTAATATTCAAGATTCAATAAAATGGCGAGAAAAGATCTTCTAAAGACAGAGCTTTCATCCCCGAATCTTATCGTGAAAAAATATTTTTTCTCAAAGACGGTCGAATTTTTACAATCGCCGCTAGACTAAGCGAATTGTTACACAATTTCTTTTCATCAAGTTCTGAGAGTTTAATGTATCGACAAATTTTCGTCATTTTTATAGGTTCAATTACGCTCGTTGGTGTATCTTAATTCTCGTAGTTGAGAAGAAGAAGAACCAACTAACCAAGCCTCGTCCCTCGGCGTCGTAAACTCACGTCCAACTAATATGATCACGAGGATCACGATGGGCAGAAAGGGTTTTTAAATAGCGGTTCGTGTTTCATGCCGTTCGCGCACGGCACATTCGTCGGTGTAATGAGCTCGGAAGTGGTCGACGTCAACGGGAACCGGCTGCAGTTCCGCAGTGTGCCACTGTTTTTCCAGTGAATAGCCCTCAATTAACGAGTAGTCGCGAGCGAGGGAAGCGAGCGAAATAATTAGAGGCTTGAATGAATTCGGTCGCGTTGCCTTCCGGGAAATTAGATTTCTCCGCGCAGCTAGAGAAACCAGCCGCGTATTCAATCCCCTGTCGTTAGGATATCGCGCGTATATTTTTCTCTTCAACAGAGAAGCTACTTCGTTCGGTGTTTGCGCGTGAACGAGCGTTCCTTCAGCGATACAGTGGCGAACAGAAGAATTCCTCGTCGAGAAGGGGTGCTAAAAAAATAGGAAAGAAAAGAAGACGTGACAGTGGAAGAAACGCAGACGACGGAGACAAAGGGGGAGAGCAGCAGAGCTATAAAATCCAGGAATAGAGCGGCCACGATTTCACGGTGCCTCCGTTTAATTCAATTTCCGATACGGGACCATTCTTAATCACTTTTTACGAGATTATCTCGACAATTACTTTCGAACGGTCGTTTGCGCTTGCCACGGCGGAGTCTCCTTTTTTTCTTCTTCCTCTCTGCAATCGTATTTATCGAGATGACACTTTGTTGTAACAATCGGTAAACGTAATTTTCGGTACGAAGAGACTTGCGATAGAAGTAGCGCTTCTAGTGATCAGAGAAGTAGTTTGAAAAATGATCTGTCTTGATTGATCGTCGAACGATGAATCAAGTAGTTCTAGAAATCATCTTTGTGTAAATCTTTTAGAACGTGTAGTGAATTTTTAATAATTGTGTTGAAAGGAATATACCAGAGTTATTATTTTTCTTCCTCGGAAAAGAACAAACAAGATTCGAATGAAGTGAAATTAAGTCTGAAGGAGTACGATCTTTGCTAATCTTGAAAGCTTGTTGCTGGTTTCATTCTGCTGCATTGGTCTCCCACGAATTTCGAAAATAAGCGAATTCTCTCATACAATACATTCTAGCGAACAGACATTTGAAACCGTAAGGTAATAAAGTCTTGAAGTCAAGTTGGAAATTTCATTCGACATCCGTGCAGAGACGATATTGAAGGTGAATCTGAAGGAAGAAATTAGAAATCTCAGAACGAAATAAAAAACGAGGTAAATAACTGCAGGCGAAATGATTTCTTGAAATACATACGCGTGTATTATTAGAAATGGGGAAATATACACGATACGTGTGCACGTGAACGAGAGAAACAGAGCATAAATCATACGAGACTCAGAGAATAAAAAATCAGAAATGATTAAAAACACACTAAACATCGTTTAAAATTGAACTGCAATTTTTATTACATTGTGATATATGTTAAACAGGTGTCAAGCAAATGAACAAATGTTCTACTACCCAAATCCTAAGTCTAATTCAATTCATCGCGATTCGGACGCAATTACTTTATCATCGTTAATTATTCTTGGCCAACTTGACCAACACAATTTCATCTCATGTCGCGATAAACACAGTTAAATAATAAATTGAACAACAATCAGAGGAACAAAATTCTCTACTCTGATCGCTGAATCAAAATTTCAATCAGATCCAGTCACCAACTATCGCTGTCCCGTCGCTTGATTATTTTTAATAATAGAATCGGCACAAAGCGTAAACTAACAAACTCCATTTGCCTCGAATCACAGTAACGCAACTTCCAACTTGCAATTAGTTATTTTGTACGCGAGCGAGAGAAACGGAGCGTACGTTCGCGCGAAAGTATGTCGTTAAGAGGAAAAGGGTAGACGGTGGCAAAAGCAGGATTGTATTTCCATTAGTTAATTTGCTCTCAGAGGATGGGCTTCTGAAACTGTTTGTAACTGTAACGGCGCTTGAACACGTCCCGGCAAAGTATTCGCGTCGAGTCGGTGGATCACAATTAAAACTCTCTACTGGCTCTTCATCTGCGTAGAGGCTAGCAGACCACGCGGGTAGAGGGAGGATACAATTAGGCTAACAAGCCTTCTATCAGCCGCCACGACGATTCCTACCGCGTCGTTTATCCGTTCCACTGAACTCGTGAAATTTCTACCACTTTTCATTGTGAGATATCTGTGAGCAAATTTTCTGCAACGACTAGTGTCTAGAAAAAAAAAACATATTAATTTATCGATAATCGGGAGAAAAGTCGTTTGAATTAAAACTGGCAAAATTTCACTTTGAGAAAGTAGGAAATGACTACGAAATTACTCTTCCGTATGGGTTGACAATTTGCAAAAAGAAAATTGGCCAAATTTGATCATTCAACGTAGACTATTTCATTTGTTTAAATTCAAATGATTGACAATATTAGCTAGACACATAATCGTCGGAATAAAATACTGCTGCACAAAATTTACTTTCACAAATCAGAGACAATATCTCAACATTGTGACAAACAATATTCAAAAGGAAATTTTAAAAAAAGTTGAAATGCTACGGAATTCACCAACAGCGTACTAAATTTTGAAACTATTGTCATAGAACTGGCGTCAAAAAAGAAAAAAGCAACTCCTTCGCCAAATTTTTTATCTGAACGTGACAAAGTAGAGAAGATAGCAAACGAACTTTCCCCCCCCCCTTCAGCCAAGAATCTCACCCCGCCAAAATCATCCATCGGCAAGCGTAATCTCCACTGAGCAGCTTTGCCACGAGTTTGATGTTTGTGCTCGATAGGTTGATGCTCGAGGGGAGGAAATCTCTTCAGATATCGTCAAGCAATTTTAAATGGCTGCGCAGGAGACGTAGGAAGAGGACGAGTTCACGCTCGTGCGATAGGGGCGGGAAAGAAAAGAAGAACGTACGCCGAGATAAAGAGAATCTACGACCGTGTTTACCGCTGCTCGGCGATTGCAGCTCGTTCGATCGTCTTCGTGAACTTTTAAACAAAACTCACTGCCGGTTCACGCGACGTTCCCGCGTTCACCCCCAGCTTTAAAACTTTAAAAAGTCGCCGCGATAAAAATATTCGCGAAATCGCGCGAGCTACCGCGCGACGCCGATGTCAACGCAAAATCGGGACCGTAAAAATCGAAGTTTCGCGCGTAAATCACGAAACGGGAGTGCGATTGAACGATTCGATTCCAACGGGGGGAGGAGGGGGGGGGGAAGAAGGAAATTTAAATCACATTTTGATCGGCGCGGAAATGGCGCCGAGTCGCGATGTCTTGGGAGCCGCCGTGTCGGCGAAATTATTGCGCCCCGTTGATCAACTTTGTTTTCAAACTGCCCGCCGAAATAAACCGCGCGACGACACGTCGATTCGAACGGTGAATTACGATGCTGTATTTTTCATTCGTTCGAGTTTCCATTAATTTGCTTCGCGGGTAGATTCCACGGACCGTTCATGTTTGTTAAACGAAAAGTTTCTCTTCCGTCTCGCGCGAAAGCGTTTAATTAGTGTCACACAGATTCGAATTTTCTGTTTCAGTTACATTTCGTTCGGTTCTGTTTTGTATTGCAGCTTCTACAATAGTCCATGTTTCACCACACGTATGAAAATGAACATATTTTCCAGTTCCCATGGAGAAAGTAACAGAGTTTCGGTTACTGCGTCTAATTTGGTCTCTAACGATTTTCGTGGATATTCGAGAGAATAAACTACCTCGAGAGAATGTTGTTCTTTTCTCGAAAGGGTATGACGCTCTTCTTAAGGATAATTGCACTGTCTCCAGTTCTCGAAAGGATTGCGGTTGCCTCGTTTAAATTTAAAATTTCCGCGATGTTTCAGCGCAGCAACGAGCTTACATATGTAAATTTAGAAATGTGGGCGAAACGCGTGCAACACCGCGTATATAAAATTCACAAAACTGTCTCAGTGTAATAGCGTTGCATCTTCTTTCGTTTTCAAGTTTTACTGCGCGTTTGCAACGTTGTCCTACATAAGAAATCAAGCAGACTTCGAGTTTCTTTGCGCAATTCGTTTCACAGTTTTCCAACGATAAACCACATGATATTCTACTTGGAATTATAATATTGCAAATATTTTTGAGAATTAACGTTATTCAGTTAGCAGCGGAGAATGTAATTATTGCTTTGTGTATACTGATGGAACAAGGAAATAAAAATATTTCAAAACACGCGACGTTTGAGCGGAATGAAACGAGATATTCCCTTTCATTAGTATGTTAAACGCATCGGAATTCATGAGAAGGTGAAAAGCTGGCGGACGCGACGCGCTCTTGAAATTTAAAGTTTTAGATTCTGACAAACGCGGCGTTGCAATTCAATCAAACGCCTGCACTCGAGGCGTAAAAAGAAGTTAAACGCAATCAAGTCGAGAGAACTTTGTCCCTTGTGAATCCGTTTCCTCTGTTACTCGCGTTCCTCACTGTTACTTACGCTTTGACATTTCGCTCGAGGATTTACAAAATCTCCTAATCGGCAACTTTTCAATTTGCAGCTGAGACAGCACATCATGATCGAGGTATGCACGTTTGAAATGAAATGTTACTCGACGACGTGATAAAAGAACTTCACGTAATAAGAACGTAACGAAAGAACTTTAACACGAACTACTCCAATTTGAATTTAGAAAAAAAAATTGCTTTTATCAAGGATAATCTCATTTATTTCAAGTAGGTGAATTTTTGATTCCAAATAATCCTCTGACGTGCTCCGAAAGAGGCGAGTAGTTTGTCTAAACAAGCATACAAAGAACGCATACAGTCCGACAGGTGAAACAGACTTGTGCCATTATTGACCAAGTGATATCGTACAGTCGGTCAATCAAAGTGCACATGATCAGGCAAGTGAAGCAGCGAACGCGCCACGTGAAACGAAAATCTAAGAAGGGATTATCTTCCATCAAGTGGGGCAACACTTGTTGACGACACAAAGTCGGAGCCGCAGTACCAAAAGGGATGATTCTACAAGTGAAATATAATCACGAAAGCAGATTGCACTGTTCCATTGTACCGTGACCTTTCTCGACGTTCAAGGGAAAAAAGAACGGAAGAACGGTTGAATTTCGATTCGCACTGCAGTGGGGAAAAAAGAAAAAAAGAAAAGCTGCGGAGGGAAGTAATACAGAGAAACGAGAGTTCGCGCAGAGGGACGAAATATATTGTGTATATTTGACGTACGATGAAAAAAGATGTCCGCCCACATTTCTCGAAACACTCGCGTAATTTTCAAACGACCCAGTTCCGCCCTCGTGACAACCTGCAGATACGGTGTAATCGATTTCGAGTGAAACGCGGTCCCATACTTTCGTAATTACGAAACTGCGAAGACCAAAAAACGGAGAATCGTCGCGTTAAATCGCTCGCATCTCGTTTCATTGCCAATAAAAATCACGATCGACGAAGAAAATCCGGTACGCTCGCTATCGTTTGGAGATTATGAATGGATACTGGACAATTAAAGATTACGCGCTATGGAAATGTTTGCTTGTACTTGAAAATTTGAAAATTAATCATAACATTTTTTACGACGAATGCTTCAAACTGTTCAAATTTTATAAAATCGCACGTGGAATCCAGACGGAAGATACACGACAGTGGAAAAATATTCGGCTAACTTTGGATGCTTTTGTCAACCCCTTGCGCTGGCAGCTGGTTCGCGGACCATAACGAGTGACCAAATCGTATACAACGATTCGTCGCTTTCTGTTTCTTTTGAACTCGTCGGTATGACGACAATCGATAGAAATTATTAAGATGTGATAAACTTATCATTCGTTGTTGCCTGGGTTACATTTAAATATACTTAAAACTGAGAAAATATTGCAACTTGGAAAATTACAACATTTCCTCAGTTTTAAGTATATTTAAATTGTTGCAAATTACAAAAAATTCTCGACGTACACACGTGGCACGTCATTCCAGCGCAAGAGGTTAATGTTGATAAACAGAATATTTGGTAATACAAATCGTAAATAAAATGTCGCAGTCTGTTGCTCCATTTTAGAAATAACAAAAGACAAATCGTTCGAGATCAAGATAGTGTATCATCCATAAAAGATCTCACGTCGACAAGAAATTAAATTATTTACATTCTGTCGGAAAATTTCATTCGATTCAACCTCTTCCGTAACTCTACCAAAAGAACCTTATTCAACAGCAATACCCTAGTAATTTAACAGAGATCTAACGTCATCGTAATCAACGTACGCGAGTATCAAAGCGCTCGATGACGTCCCTTAATTCTCAAAGAGAAATTAATCACCGATATCATCCGGGATAATCGTCCTGCCACTTCGCCATCGCCAAAGGAACTCGATAAAGTGAGTTAATAAAGCGATGCGGTGAGGATCCGAATGACCTACGATCTCTTCTTCTCTTTGATTTCGTTGCACCGTTCTCCTCCGGTTTATTTGAAAATTGAACCCTCGATTTTTTTGACAGAAGCAGTGAAACAGTTGCGACAGAGTGCGTGTGAAAGCGAGACTCTGGCGAGATTGTGTGACTCTTGCTGGAATAACGTGCGAAAATTTTGCAACATTTTCTCAGTTTTGAGTATATTCAAGTGTAAGTTTATTACTTCATAATAATTTCTATCCGGTTTATATCGTACCGACGAGTTCAAAGGGGAAAGAAAGCGACGAATTAGTGTATACGGTTCGGTCACTCGTTATGGTCCGCGGAACCAGTTGCCAGCGTACAGCGTTAAGTAGCGACTTCATGGATCGGTATCGTCGCAGATTGACTGTTTCGCGGCCGAAACAAGGCGAAACGAGACGAAGTCTGCCAGCGGGATAAAGCGTGCCAATGGATAAAGAGACGGTCGGGGAAGGGTGGCCACGTTGCTGGCAAAGGTCCTCGGTCGAACAGATGATTAACGATCGACGTCGATCCTCTCCGGTTGCGATTAACGATGCCCAGTCAGCGTCCTGTACGCACTCCAGCGAGCCAAGAGCGATTTGCTTCGCCGTTGTCCGTCAAACTAATTCCTTGGATTCGTCGAACGCCGGTTGCAGTTTGTTCCCGTTTAAGCCGCCAAATCCACGGTGCTTGTTACTGGATACACGATACACCGCCTTTTTTCTCCTGTTTCTTTTTCGTTGTATTTTTTCTTTCCCTCTCTCTTTCTTTTGCTACGAAAAAAAGGCAGTGTTTTGAGTTCCGCTGATTTGTTTGGAAATTCCTTCGACTGTGAGAGAAGCGTGGAAGACCGAGATAGATTTTTAGGGGGATGCTTGAGCAAAATTTGAATGTACAGAAATGATTGAGTTTGTCACTAGACGGCGGATTTAAATGCATGAAAATACATAATGTGCAAAGAGGTACAATTGTAACATGTATGTTTAATTTGTGTTTGCGAAAATGTAAATTTACATCAACGCCGGTAATCTGGTTGTCAAACGAAAAATACAGTCATTTGAAGCTAGATTTTTGAATCGCGCTCGTATCCAGAGAGGTAGAATTTCAGCAACTGAATAGCTGAATGACCCGTGTATGTTCACGTTTGTGTGTAGCAGAAGTGTACTTGCAGACAGACCATGTTCTAGGAGTTTGATAGAGTACATTTGGTGGAGAGTATCCACGGAGTTTGCAGCGAGGACATAGAATTCTACATGAATTGTGGAGCAAGGACAGA
Source organism: Tetragonisca angustula (assembly GCA_036937485.2). Taxonomy (NCBI): domain Eukaryota; kingdom Metazoa; phylum Arthropoda; class Insecta; order Hymenoptera; family Apidae; genus Tetragonisca; species Tetragonisca angustula. The sequence goes on along the minus strand of JAWNGG020000034.1, from coordinate 836,981 downwards.
AATTGCTATGTTTGTTGTATGTATTAATTTCATTAATATTAGACTATGTATAATATACTAGCTCACTCAACTATCATTTCATCCACATATGTATGTCTATGTTAAGATTAACGATTCTAAAATATAACATTTCGTCGTCTGAAATTGAGTTTGTAATTACGAACCATTTTTCATAGTTCTTTAAAAATGATCAACTAAATATGATAGTTTGATTGCTCTGAAAGATTTGACATCAATTAGAACTTATTTATATTCCCACTCTTTCCATCGATCTCTGCTCGCATAATTCGTCTTCTTGACGTACAATTTCATTCCAGTAAAAATTCTCCCTCCTTGCGAAGCACAATAATGAAACAAAGCCATTACATTGCAAACGTTGAACGAATATAATAAACGTGAAACGTCGTCTGTAATCAACGTCCGTATATCGTACGCGAAACGTGTAACTCAATCAAATTACAGGTAGTAACGTTTTCAACGTTACTTCTTCAAAGCGGATAAGTCCTTAATCCTCTTTTTCGCGTTTCGAAACCTTCTTTCCTATAATGGTCCGCAAGATGCATCCTCAGCGACGTGAAACTACGTGGATTCTCAAGCCAATCTCTATAGAAAAAGAACTCCTTTCATGCGCAGAGTCCATGAAAATTAATTTCTGTTTCGTCTTCGAAAATTAAACGTGGAGAGGAAATTTCGAGATTTTAGATTTAGTTGAACCTTGTAATTAATTTCTGTCACGCGAACCGTAGAATATACGAAAATATCCGAAATTTTAATAATTTAACATACCAGCCAGATAAATCGATCTGATATAACAGTCAACCAATTTCAGACGTTAATCTTCCACGTGCATGTTTTACAACCGTGTGATAACGAATAATTTCGTCGCGTCGTACGAATATTTTCGACACACCGTGTATCTACCAAAAGATAGAATCCTGATGCAATCTAAAAACTAACAAGTTCGCTTCGTTATATCGCGATATCTGTTAACCGTGTGTCACGGCTCATTTATCCCAGCCTGAACTCATTTATCAAGTAAAACCAAAAAGAGAATGAAAGAAAAAAAAGGGGGGAACAAGAAAGAGAGAAAAGAGGCAAAGGAGGAGCGATTCTCCTTCGTCATCGATAATCACATGGCTGGACACGGCTGAACGGTGCATCAGCAGATCAGCTTCATAAACAAGCCATTCGTCGTTTAATTATCGACCTGACGCGGTACCCTGTGTGTTCCCGATTAGTTATCTTCGTTTATACCTCGTCCACGGCGACGCAGATCCAGCTTAAAGAAGCGACGATAATTATCGGCAACGTCTCGGGTAGATTGCGAGTTAATAATTGTAATTGAATATTGATGCGGAGAGGGTACGCCCGTGATGCGCGGAATATTGATTTAATATAAAGTCGAGCATCGTGACAATTTCGTGTCACCAGCCATCGCGTGTTTGAAAGACGCAGTTATTATACACAGTTTATTGTTATTAAAATGGACACGCTTTGCAATTGTTAAATAAATTACTCCATTCGGGAAATTCGTAATTTCTTTGTCCAACAGAAGACGGATAGATTCTGTGTTGAGAGCTTTTGAAGAATTCGACGTTCGTCGAAAATAATACAGTGCAAAATTGTTTACAGTGAGATGCCAATTAGCAAAGAAGATTTTACCTTTTAATATGTAAGAGATGACATTAATTTCTCTGTTTGCCTTGGCTAAAATGTTTAATTATATACTATTCATCACGGGATACAGTATAATTTCAACGACGAGATATTTGATATTTTAGAAGACTGTGAAGGCAAATAATGTGGCAGAATAGAATGCCAGTTGTACGATGATTTATTGTCATTGAATTTTCTTCGAATTTCGCTGTGAATTTTTCCAACAAATGTATGTACGTATATTTTCTTCCAGCAGACAAATATATGCTCTTCGACTAAATATTTATCTCCAGAAAAATATCTCCTATGCGGCAATTGAGAGATTAACGAAAATTTCCGGCGAAGAAGCTTCCGAGAAGAGACAAATAAAAGACCAATAAAATTTCAACAACTTTGAATCTCTGTTTCTTAAATAAAACTCAACCCTCATCGAAGGCATCGAATATTCCCGTGGAATAAGGTATCGATGAAAGCCGAGAGACGTGGAAGTTGGAAAGTCGTGGATCTCCGATCCCAGCCCGACTTTTCTTGCGCAAGTAGCCCGCTATTCGAATCCACTTCGTATTCATAGTAGATTTCGCGGAGAACAGATTCTCGTTGGGATACCTTCGATTCGGTTCAATTTGTTAAACGCGATACATCCCGACCGACGCTCCTGAGAAGAAGAATTGCGAATTGGATGAAGTTCGATCATCAAAGTTGAAATTGGAAGCTGCAGTAGGCGAGTAAAGTGAAATTTCGTTTGATGACTGTGAATATTACTGGCTTGAGACAACCGTGTCATTCTTTCATTACTTTTTTTTTTTTTGTTAAATAGGAAATCCCAAAATATCATTTCTTGCGAAGAGATTCGACAGATTCTACAATCTAAAGATTAATTAATCTGAAAATATAATAATATTTAATTAATCTAAAGATTAATTAAAGTGAGAATATTAAGTATCAAGATGACACATTTACAACAATCTTTCCCACGCTTGAAGTGGAAAAGTAAAATATTTATATATTAACATTTAATATAATTTGTTAATTATAATTTAATATAATCTATTCATATATTATTTAATCTACAGATAACATAACTGTAAAAGTTATACTTCCTCACACTTGAAAATATGGAGGAGTGAAATATTTCCTGATCGCATTCGATCGTCTCAAAGCTTTTACCGGAAGAGATTACAAAATTCGATTAAAACTGATTGATTTTATAATCTGAGGATTATCACGCATTTAAGTTAGACATTTATATTTATCTAGATTATTTCATCTAGTAACTGTTATTTTTCCAGACCTGAAATTGAAGACAGGTATTCCTTTGATTAATTCATTCGTTAAAAAATCGTTTTTATCGGAAAGAGATTATCACATAAACTTTGATTGATCTTATAATCATATGGATTATCACACATATACCTCACGTCATATATTGTAAAATTCTGCTAGAATCATGTTATAATATAATCATGTTATAACCGATACAATCATTGAACCGTATTGTGGTGATCTATCTAGATCGTAATCTATCTAGATTGTAATTAATCCGTATAAATTTATTTATAGAAATTAATAAATGTTGCGAGTTACATGATTTTGATGCGAATATTATACAATTTGATTGGTGCAATATTAGCGATGCTCTAATGCCGACGACGAGTAATAAATGATACATTCGATAGTTTTGAAAGTGGTTTCCACATAATTGGCGGAAATTCTGCACAGTATAGTTGTAATATAAATTATGAACTATTGAATATTATGGATACGAGGTGTCGAATTGATCATCTTGCAGTTAAAGGGAGAAGATAACTTTATTAAAATTTAATTAATATAAAACATAAGCGACAAAAGTGTTTCGAAATGTACTCCAAAATCTCCGAGAAATCATCGTTTAAACTAAATTGCTCTTCATCTCGAGACATCGTAATCGTCGTGCGAATGCAGTCAATCTACAGAGTCACGTTGTATTCAGAATTTATTCGAAACGAGCGAAAGGAAGGCTCGATCGATACATCTTAATTTCTGTGTGCACAGAGTCCGTCAAATTAACAGTGATGCGTCGACAAACTAATTGCGATTCCAGAGAACCACGGTCGAGTTTAAATATTATTCATGAATATGAAAGCGAAACTTCGCCGGTTCGCGAGTAACGCAATTAATTAAGCGAAGCTGAAATTGGACTGAAAATGACAAAAGAGTTCTGGGAGGAAGAAGAACTTTCTCTCGCCGAAAGATCTCGCCGTTGATAACGATTACTGACAAGCAAGGAAAGAACAATAATTATTGGTAGACTTGTAATTTTGTCAACTAGAATCTGAACAGAGATTCGTTTCGTCTGCTAAATATAACAACAAGTGCTTCGGATATGTTCAAGAATTTAGAAGTGTATAAAAAATTTTATTTTACATTATTATATATATTTCATATATGTCTTCTTTTATATATATATATATAAAATATTTCCCACATTTCCTAAAAATATGTAAACATTCGCGGTCAAATTTCCTACGATTAAAAAACAACTTCGCCATCGATAATAACGAAGAGACAATTTTCGACAAGTTACCAGTAACCAAAAAAAAAAAAAATATCCGCGACTAAAAATCATTTTCGTCGCCCGTTATAATTGCCAGTCCCCCGAAAGAGTATTTGTTAGCAACTGAAATAATTTCAACTCGAAGATATTCATTTTTATGCCGTAGCTGTCTTCCAATTTGAGTTGTAACTGTGCACGATCTCTGAGGGGGAGAAAAAGCGGGAGGGGAGGGAGAGAGAAAAAAAGAGAGAAGCAGAGTGAAAGGGAACAAAATGAAAATATGAAGAGGACGTAGAGAAGAGGTAGAAAAAGCGGATGTCCATAAAAACATAGATGGCTCGGTTATGAGCCGCTTTCGAGCGGCGATGTAACAGGCTAGCGTACAGTGGTACATGTCGGCGATAAAGTTGGCTTCGTAACATATTCCCTCGTTCGCCCTCTCCCCCCGTGCTTGTGTTCCATGAGCCTCGAAATAACCAGCTCCTGGCCTCCGTATTGGAGTCCTGTAACGGCTGAACCGAAGGCTGCCTCACGACAAACTTATAATCAATCCAATTTTGAGATAAATGCATCGCGGCCTCTCCACTTCACGGACCAATGCTTGCCAGAGTTATTATCCCGTGGAATTACTTGATCCTGCTAGAGTGAAAGATATTACCGTGACCTGTTTGCCGGTGATTTCGAGAGCAGGTACAGTTGATACACGCGAGTCGAATAGTCGTACATACTTCGTGCCTAACGAAGCACGAGTGTTTTCGACGAATTTTCGTGACAGATAATTCGCAACGCGAGGGGCTCGATTCTCCTTTATCCCGCAAATTGATTTCAGCCGACTGTTTCCGAGGCTTGGAGATTTCATTTTCGTCGAAGCATCAAGGATTTCGCGGAAATCGATTCGGTGGATTATCAGTTGCAGCTATAGTATAGCTGTTACTCAGTACCGTGATTTGTCATTCGTGAAATCCTTTTCGTGAAGGCTTTTGTAATTGTCGATTGACTCGGTGGAGATATTTGACTCTCAAGTCAGCACGTACTTTGATTTTATCTTTTAACAGCTTCTGTATACTGTCAAATTTCTGACATTATATAAAGATACTGCTGAACAATGCCAAACGTATGTAATTAATATCTAAGTACCATAATAAGTACCACAACAAGGTGCAGAAACTTTACATAGCCACGCACTAAACTAAGCTAAACCCAATCGTCGATCGCTTTCATCCGTCCGTATTATAAATCCGTATTGAAACTCTGCTCCTCTTTCGACCCGTTTCCAAACGAAATTCACCAAAAAAAAAGGGGGGGGGGGAAGCTTCAATCGCGCGAGTTAATCATTCACCGACGTTCATCCCGTTTAAAAATCCCGTTTAAAAATCGAGTAAAATTCATTGATGCGATTAAAAGACGGGGCGAATAAATTTGCTTTAAATAAATCCGAGCTTCGAATAAATCAATCGTCCCTCGAGCATCTCGAGGGAATATACACCTATGATCAAGGAGTTTTTAAATAGTATGCCGTTGGCACGGAGATCATTCGTTTCCTCTATCAAGCACGGCAGTCAGTCGATGGTAAATGGACGGCCATTAGCGAGCGCGCGGTGGAGAAAAAATTCTCAGCAAGCCAGGTCTAAGCTCTCGACGCTGTGATATCCAAGAGCGAGATACAAGAACGCAGAAAAACCGAGGCACGACAAGCTTTTTACCTGGACGTGATATAAAAACGCTCGACACACCGTTCGTTTCATCTTAACCCACTGGTTTTGGCAGAAATGAATATTTATCGATTGGTAGAGATAACGTTCAACTGAGATAGTGAAGCATTGGAAAGTTGAAGATACATAAATGAAGAATTGAATTCCTATGATTTCTTTCTTTTTAAGACGAGCGTTTCTTTTTCTCTAAACTGTGGAAATATAATGGATTTCAGAAGTTAATGAGCGTACTAGACTAGATGTTACAGACATTGACAAATATACAACTCTCAATAAATAAAGAAAGGAAAAGACAGAGAGATTTATCTCATCCTTTAAATATTAGACCGGACGCTTGGCCTGGGATATTGTACTTGGCGAATTTTTGCGCATTACCCCCGACTTTTATTTATTCTCGCAGACTTCAATTCTCCTACGAATAAACAAAAACCCATAGTCCAACAGCGTACGATAATATTTCTGCGCGAACTTAGCATTTTTGTGCAATTTTCGTCCCCCGTTTGTTAGAAACCAGGTTTTTAATCACCGATATAAAAAATTTCGCCTTCAATCTTCTCTTCGAGATCAATTAAATTTAAATTTCGTTGACCGAAACAAGAAAGAACAACCACGTTATAACAGCAAATGCTTCTTTCTTCTCCGCTTTACGACGCTTTGACCGAAATTTTCGTGCCGCGATTGCACGTGCGAGGGAAAATTATTTCATTTGTCCGTCCAGGCAGTGGTCGACGCGAGGATAGCGAGGCACGCGTATTACGATCCAGCATACGGCCGTGTAATGAAATAAGCGTCTATTCGCTTAAATTTCATTTTGGGAAGTGTCAGCCGCGCAAGAATGCCACGGACCAGAGCACAAAGAGCTACCAGGAGAGCCGCTGCGCCCCAGAGACGGCTGTTGTTCTTTTGAAAAGTTCACGGTACATCTGCCGCTATCAATGAGCCGTATCGTTTCATGGCGGAGGGTATAATGGTAAATTGCCTTTTGTTTCCAGTATGGACACCGAACATGCGAAATCTGTTTCTCCTGATTCGATCGCGGCCTAAATTTAACGGAAATGATGTCTGCAGAGGTAGATTTTTATTTGCATTTTTGTTGTTGTTGTTGTTGTGCCTAGTGAAACGAAATTGTAGAGAACGTTTTATAATACGATTGTTGTTTAAATACTTATTTTAATGGAATCACGTGTAACAGCGTTCAGCCTGGTTTTGGATAAATTGTCCCAAGACGCTGTATGTATCGAAAATATTGTAGTAAAGAATTTTAAAAATATGTGAAAATTATATATCGTCATACTCTCATTAGCGACAGACTCGTCGCTACACTGCCATCTTTGATGCATCAAACGATCGTGTGAAAACGAGTTCCAAATTTGACACTCTTTCAGAGTACAGCTTCAATTAACAAGTAAAAGAAATAACAAGTGAGAAATTGCTTGCTGCGTTAAAAATGTGCAGAGAATGTTTCGCAGATGTTACAAAAAGTAACAATTCATTGAAGAAACAATTTATACAAATCAATTCATCGGCAGCCAATTGTCAATTGAGATCGATCAAGGCGGGAACCAATTTAAATATTAATCCCGTAGCTACAGAAGTCTTTGATGAAAAGACATGACCTGATTAACAGGTGCATGATCAATCGGAAAGCAACTAGTCCTTGAATCACCTGATTTCAATTAACGGCAGAAGCAACATAAACGCAGACGTAAGAGCGACGAATTTATCAAAAATTCTCGCGGCCAAATGAATAATTAATGATACGTGGGGGGGGGGAGCGAACGGGTGGCGCGCACAGTCACATTGTAGCAAGCAGTAAAAGTAATCCGGCTGATGAAACATTCAAACAATGAATTATGCAGCTCCATCTCGTAACGAAATACTTCTGATCCCAGATTCAAAAGCGCGCGTCATCAAGCGGTCTCGCTGCCGGATATAAAATGATTTCGACATTCTCCTCCCTTCGAGACACTCTGTTTGCTTGCGTTTCGCTATGTGCGCGCGTGTCCGGATGCGAAGTGTGTTCCATCGCGTTTGCGAAACAGTTCTCCCCGGCGTCCTGGAATAGCGGCTTTCGAGACGACAACTTTCCGGAGTTCAATCTACTAAGTGAAAACCTCCGGCTATAAACGGGTTTCAAGCTTCTCTCTCACTCTCTCTCTCTCTCTCTCTCCTTCTTCTCTTTTCCCCGTGATTCTCTGTTTCTCTTTGAGCCAAGTGCTTCCGCAGTTTTCACCGATCCGATGGAATTATGTCGACTTCGACGTATCACGTTAACTCGAAAAAGTAACTCCGTCTAGCCGACGTCTCGCAGATCAAATCCGATAAGTAACATAACTGGTCGATGCGTGAGTCGAAGATTTTGATAGCTTATACGATTCCACGCTCGGTGAGCGATTTTTGTTCGTTTACTTTACGAGCAAAGGGAACGAAATTCGCATAGCGTCGATGTTTGTACGATGATTTCTCACGGAAAAGAGCAGAATGGGTTTCTCAATTCTTGCTGCGGAAATTTTGAGCAATTCGTAGGATTAAAAGCGGATTAATCAGATATCGTATAAAACTGCGTAATAAAATTATATCGATACACGCAGCGCAAACAAGGAATCATAAATGAAAATCATAAATTAAATCCCGCCTTCACTTTGAAATTTGTGCGACACAGTATTAACACCGTGTTCAAAGTTTTTTAAACTTCGAACCAGAGTCAAGGTTAATCTTTCGAATTAAAGTTCTCAGAAAATCAACAATCGTAGAAATTAAAATCGAACTCTGCCCCCACTTTGAAATTTATACACTTACGCGACATACTGTCGACAGCATGTTCAAAGTTTTTTAAACTTCGAACAAAAGTCAACATTAATCTCGCGAATTAAAGTTCTCAGAAAATCAACAATCGTAAAAATTAAAAAAATTGAACTCGAATCAAATTTTTCCTCTCTCTCTCTCTCTCTGTCTCCCACTGTTGAAATTTCAGAGTTAACAGTGTCGAGCGGGAATATTTTAGCCTTTTCTCTTGAAAATTCAGTCCGTCGTGTTCAAATAGCGTCGAATTAACAGGAAACCAGCGGAAAGATTGTTTCCGGTGTCGGGGCGGATTCGTCGTCGTGAAAAAGGTGTACAAAAGGCCGGTTGGCGTGCAGCTTCGAACGTGAAGTCCAACGTGAAAAGCTTTATGCCCCGGCTTCGAGACGAATCACAGTGGCTGACCGCCGCACAAAGAAATCTATATCACATTGTGGAAGCAAAAAGCTCTCCCAGCTAAAAGCTTTTCCATGCGCGACCAAGTTATTTTTATTGGATCGGCCGGCCACTTCGTTTGAACAACGAAATGATATTTGATGCCGACTTCACCTGTCTGTCACGTTTGTACAGATTCAAATACCGAATTAATTTCCACGATACGAAGACGCGTTCGATGGGAGGGGGGGGGGCATATTGGGAGAAAAACGAAAAAAAGAACCTTCTTTTCTCTTGGCATTCCCGAAATGTCGATTACACTACGTTCTGTGTACGGAAGAAAATCAGCGAAAAGTTACTTAAAATTTATGTAATGGAGCGTTTGCAATGCTAATTGCTGATATTCTTTCCTGTTTACAAGTGACAGATTCACGAGAGAGATAGGAATGAGAAGAGTTTCTATTTTTTTACGTCTACTCGACGGACCAACAGATTTTTTTTCTTTTTAATTCGTCGTGGTTTTTCATTGACAAACAGTATTGCAAAAAGCACCGTGCGACTATCAATCTGGAAATATTTGCTTTTATTATCTGAAAACCATGTCAAATTTAGAAGTTTATTCGTACGTATTTCGTACGAAAAATAGAATCAAAAATTGGAAACGTCCGCGTTGTTTTTACACCACGTGAAAACCACGGCGACTTTGTAAAAATATATTCATCATGTCGTGCACATGAAAAATAGAATAAACTTTCGACAAATATTGGGAATTCATGGCACGAAACATGCTGTATATTGCATTGTATATGAAAGCAGAATAAATAGATGGAGAACGTAGCGAAAAGGCATTTTATCATTTCAATTGTAATGTAACTCTGACGGATGAAAGGACACAATGTCATTAACGACGTAAACCGTAGAAACAGCGGACAAATACGTTTGATAGGTTTCAACGAATAATTATTACACGCGTACGTACAGGAAACGTGACTCGACATGTGAAGTTGAGTTGAAATTTTAACCACTGGCGATCAGTCGAGCGTCACAAACATACCGCCGGTATAAATTTGCACGTGTTTTCTACTTTTACAACATCTGGCCGGGTATTTTTTTGTTTCGCTTTGCGTGCTGGCCCGTTCTACGCGGCGTCTACACTCCCCAACTCGGCTAACAAGCTATACATAATGTAGCTTAAAACTTGAAGCAACTCGAAAACTGAAATGTATTTGTACGAGGTAGAAATTTCGAAGTTGTTCTTCCGCAATCCTTACACTTCAGCACCTCGTCTTTCCCTCTATCTGTTCCGGGATGTTTCAACACGCTGACGACGTGAAGGAATTTTCAAAATAGGAGCAGAGGTTGGGAAAATACTGTAATTTATTTGTGACCTCGAGAAACGAGTTATTTTTTTATATCAAAAGAAAGAGGGTCAGAATTCGCAAACGACGTGTTTCAATCTTTTTCTCCCTTTTCTGTATTATCGTTCGAAAATAATTTTCCTAGAATACTATAATAACAAAATATCCTCAGAATGGCTGTTCATGCTGTGTATTAATTTTCTTATAAAGTACATATTCGCAATAAACATCTCGCGTAATTTTATATGCACATTTTTAAATTAGCTTCGTATTTTGTCAATGCAGTCATTGTAGCTGTCTTTCCACAGTTATAGTTATTCTACATCGAAAATTCACATACTTTCTCAAGTCGCCAATGTACGTGTCAGTAGTAGCAAGTGTCAAACATATTTAGACACCGCGTCGCATCGAAATTAGATTGCATCACTCGCAGACACGTGTCACTGATTTCCTTGTTTCATTCAATGTACTTACACGCGAAAGTATATTCGCGAGAGGGGCGATGCTTCGCTGAATAATCGTGGGAGAATTTATGAAGCAAGGTATCGGGGATTTCGGTCACGTAGCGCCATTCAGCACAGACGCGTCTCCGCGAGAACGTAAAATCCTGCCGGTTGTAACCGGGCAACGAAACTAATTCCGCGGTCGATTCCACTGTCTCCTGTAATCTTGTTCCGCGTTAGCTCGACACGCGTTTGTCCCCGAGAGCAACTTGGCGAACGTAATTTATTTAACCGCCTACTTTCGCTCGCGGCTGCCACCGTAATAAGGCCACCGAGCGGCATTATTCACGCAGTACCATTAAAACACGCGCCGTCTCTACCCCTTCCCTCCCCCCCCTCCCTTTTTGCACTCTTGTTCCATTTAAAAGCAATGGAGAGCCGTTGTTTCGTCTACCGAGTGGAAATGGGAGTTAACGTTAATGAATCTATGGCGGTTAGCACTTGAGATCCTAAAGAGAACCTTTTTCGTTTTTAACTGAACGTAATGTACGATCGAAATACGTATCCTTCGCCGTCTGCGGCCTTTAATAAAATAAAACAGGCGAAGATAGAAAAGGTAAAGATTCGAAACGTTCGAACATTATTTTTGACTTTCTTGAAAGTGGAGAGGAACGCAGACGAGTTTGATAATTACTAGGGTTCAGAATAATGACGATTTAGAAGAAAGAAGGAAATCTTTTTATGATATTCGACCCCACTTTCCTTGTCTGATCCTTATTCATTTCGCCGATATCAGTACCGACCACGTGATACTCTTTTATTACGTCAAATTAACCAAATTCTTTTTGGAATTTAAAAACGTTGAATCACGCTTCAGTTCTTGCAATTCACAATAAATTAATGTAATACTTCACTTGTTATCTACGTGTGTAATGGCGTTATTTGGACTAAAAAACAACAAGCGCGAAAAGCGAAATATATTTTGCCCGCAATTAATCTGCCAGGCGTTTTATAACCAAGCGCGACACGATGGAGGGGATCGAAATTTGTGAAAAAAATTCATCGAATGCACAAGCTGAATTCCGCGATCTCGCTGTGAAAAAAAAAAAAAAAGAACGACAACAACAACCGGCTACGAGATACCGGACGATGACTGGCGTGCGAAACCGCTGCTAATATCGCGCGGACGCGAAATATTCGCTTCGCGAAAATTACACGCTCGTCGCGTGGAACAACGTATCAAAGGGAGAGCCGGCGAAATAAATTTTCAGAGGAATTTAATTCGTCGCGGCATTAAAAGAGAGAAAAAGAAAAAAGGAAGAAAGAAAAGACGCGAACAAAAAACCAAACAGCGCAACAAAAACGACTAGAAACAGAAACGAGAGAGAGAGAGAGAGAAAGCGCGACAGCTCGTCCACCTTGTAATGGTAAAAGCAATTAAATCTTCGTTAGCGACCGCTCAAGGGGTGAAGACTCGCTTTGAGACGGAGAAATTATTTCAAAAATGCATAAACGCGGTCGTACGCCTCGACAAACTAGCGTGACAACATCGAAACTGCCATTCAGCTCTCTGGCTGGTTATTGATTTTTCGCCGGAAATTGGGTCGCTTGATCACGTTATAGCGTTGCGCCGCCCATTAATTAATATTATCCGACCGAATTCTCAATTGACCATTCACAGACAGAACGAAACGGATTTCATGTTCGAGAGCTGGCCTCCCTGGAATACCTTGACCCTCGCACGGCGATGCTTCAAGATTATCGTCAGATTCAACCTTTCAATTGTCTCTACGGACAATTTTTGTTTCGTGACAAAATCCACGATGTTCTCGAATATTGAAATCTTTCCTTTACATATCCTTTATTTATTTTATAAATCTTTTTTTTTTAACTCTTAAAATTTTCTACGTGTGTTTTCTTCACAAAGTACTTGCTACATCCACTAATAAAAATTATACAATTAAAGGCTACTTATTATACAATTAAAGGCTTTACTTATATTACTATAAAAACTATTAAATATCCATACTACCGAAGTGGCTAAAAAATTTACTCGAATCGAATGGATTACGATATCAAGAAAAAGAAATGAAACGTCGCAAGATAGTTACCAGACAGAGTCAAACAGGTCCAGACACCGTCTCAACCGAATCATTCTTCCTACGGAGAACACGCCGCGTGATCTACGTGAATTATTTTCGAAATGTATATTTTCGAACTTAATCGCCGTTTCCTTTGAACACACGCGTACAACAAGCGTCGATTACGGGCCAATGAACGAACGAAATGAACGTTTGTTCGCAATAATTGGTGGCACGATCGCCTTACCAACGCCCAGGCAAACGTTTAATAAGCAGAACGTTCGTCATTAGCCCGCGCAATACCTTGGCGTTTCTCCGGCGAAGGAACGATGAACAATTGAAATTAAACGATAGCATTTAATTAGCTCGTCTAGATCGTCTATTATCGGCGCGCGAGCTAATTTCGCCGAGGCGCGCGGCGTTTCGCGTGGCCGATTTCCAGCTATTCGTAAGACGATTTCCTTTCATCAGATTCGACAAAGTGTGAGACGTAACCGGGGGTGAAAATTGTCGGCACGGAGAGAGATCATTTTGAAAATTCGTCGTGGAAATTTTATGTTAACGTGACAGTATCAATTTTTCCCAAAATACGACCGGTCTTGATCGTATCTGTTGGTTCGAAAGACCACCCACTGTTGTGGGAAATGAATAATTTGTTAGTGGATCGAATGACAAATACACTGATTATTGATAGATTTAGTATAAATTATGAAATACATAGCGTCACTCATGTTCGCGTCTCTTCACCTTCGCCTCTAGGGATCTTCCAAATCACAACTGTTTTTCGTCACCATGCTCACTCTTAATTGTTCTCGCATACATCTCTCTCGTTCGTCCTTTCTTCTGCCATGAAATATATCAAACACTCAGATCACACCACACCACAATTATATGCACACCCTCGCCACACTCGTCCTTCCATACAAACATTATGTATATTCATTCCACGATATATAATTATCTATCACATAATTGTGGTTGAGGTGGACTATCTTTATTATGTAACAAGTCTGATGATTTCTGCTAGAGTCTTGCTTGTATCTCAATTGAAAGAAGTCTGTTTCAGGTTTTAAAAGTCACCGACACCGTGCATGTCCGGTAAAGAACAACGACCACATAAAAATGCAGGAACGTAATTACAGCGAAGTGGGTCAAAGAGCAATCTTACTTTGCAACAACAGGAAGACCCGCGTTCTCCATACGTCACCTCGCTTTCGAGAAAGAACGAAAACTAATCCTCGTTACGATATTAACGTAAGCGACATTGGTTTCCTTCCCTGCTACAATTTTTTCCCCTGTGCGCCTCTCGAGAGTATCAATTAATATTATTAAACTGCTCATCGAACATTCGAAAAGCGACAATTATTATATGTTCAAGATCCAAGTATCTAAGATCAACGTGGATTTAGTACTTCAAGAATTACAAAGAAATAAATGCTGCAAATGTTTCTCGATAGTTTAGTGGAACAATTCGACGAAAATTCGTTATGACCGGGGACAAAGTGCGAACAGGTATAAATAAGTAACGAAAACAGCTTTGCACACGGTAACGAAAGCGCACCGGGGATTAGCCACATGACTTTTTGATGGTTTCGCAACGTAAACGTGTGTTCGGATACGTAGCTCCTAATGTAGTAATTTCGCGACCCAAAATACGTCGTTGTTTTCTGGCTTGCATCTTCATGAATATTAAAATAACTGGAGGCTTTAAAAGAAAAAGCTGAAGCGTAGTATGAAAAATGTGCGCAGTATCGTAGGACTAAACTCTTCCTCTCACCTTCTGTCTCTCTCGCCATTTCTCTGTTCCTTTAACACTGGAACTATCGACGACTATAAAACTTCTGTCAATGAAGTGAGAGTGCAAGGAATAGAGAAGAGCTGACAAAGAACACTGCTTTTATTCGAACACCTATTGCAGAAGAACTTTTTTGTATATGTTATGTGTGTTACATAGGACATTTTAAAATTCTATTAACACTGTATTAAAATTTCATAATTGTATTGATGAAATTTAAGAGCAACCTGAAGATACGTACAAAAGTCAAAAGATATTTTATCGCAAACATATATTTTTAATAAAAATATGGCATGCAATATGAATAACTGTCTAAGATAAAAATAATGAATGAGATACGATATATTTAAATATCTTTGTGCTTTATATGAAATACTTCTATGAAATGTCTCGTAACTTCTACATATGTTTCTAGATTTATTTTAAACTTGACCGATATAATCATAACAATCGTGCGTCTCGCCATTAATAAATTTTCAAAACGTTTGCGAAAGATTTCTGTAAATATTCAAATAATTTCGTGAGCAACTGCGTATATTTGAAAAAAAAAATCATTGATATCGCTAAGAATACATCGTAAAAATAAGTTCGTAAAACTTTTATGAAAAAAATTACAAATTAGTCATTTTAAGTATGTTAATAACTCCAGTGTGATGTATTTGCAACGAACATCGAGAAAAGACTTCAGGAAAACTCAAAGAAACTTGAGGAGAGAAGCGTGACACTCGCTAATTAATCAATAAACTCCACGAAAACGTGACAAAATTATTATAGCCGACAGATACTTGCTAGCACGTTCTAAAGGTGTTACACTTGTCAGGTGTGTTACACGTACATAGGTAGATTACACAGGCAAGCATAATACGCGTTACACGAGGCGCAAACTAATATTGCTCGTCGACAGACACTTTCCAAGATTCTGTTTACCGAAAAGCGGTAATTCTAATAGGTTGATGTACCTTTTGCTAAAGTTGTTGTTGCATAGAATCTTACAAACAATCGTTTAGAAAATTCAGAGAATAAGTTGGTTTTCACAGATATTGATTCAGATCAGTTTCTGTAACAAAATGTCAAATTGAAATTCGTTTGAATTTCTTCAAAGAGCGGCAAAATTTTTTGCTTACATGTAAGATATATTTTTGCAGATGGATAACTCATTTATTTGTGCGAAAAAATTCCAGATATTAAATAAATACTAATTCGAGTCAATTGTAATATTCCCCATGACGTAATACCGAAAAAACAAACAAACGTGCTGACAATCTGAGGTTTGATTTTATTTGGTTCATGACACATAAACGACCACTGATTTCATTTATAAAGTCGATTAAATAATTGATACTTTAATGACCAGTTAAATGCCGTTGGCCAATAAATCTGAAATTCACAACCAATATTAATTCACAATTAATCTCCGCCAATTAATCTTCTAATAATTCAGCACTTCAATAATTCGGGTTTTTAATTCGCAGCTGCGTATCACGTGAACCTCGTAGCACGATCCTGATTAATGTTATACGCGAATACAATTCACATGCCTCGTAATTTATTTAAATCGCGTATACGTTTCAGCCGCGGCATATTTTCGTACACGTAGCGATAAAGAGCCAACGGAAGGTGTAGCAATTCTATCTCTCATCAATTTTAATACCCTTTCCTACCACCGATTACACAGCGAAGTCGTAATGAGCATGTTGCTGAAATAATTAAACCTTCGGAACATCTAATCGCGCGCACGAAACTTAGTATGGAAAACGAGCGAGTCACGAAAGTGCCGACAGATCAAAAATCACTTTATTTCGCCAGCAACGCTTCGGAAAACTAGATTTTCCGAAAGCAGCGTTCTACGATTCCACATTCGTACGTAAATAATTCGTTCGCCATTGGATTTTGAATTCCAGAAGCTTGAAACCTAAACTTCAAATGTTCCGACTAAATTTTTATTAACTAACTTTATTGTCAAATTATTATTATTATTATTTCCAACTAAATTTTTATCGACTAACTTTATTATTAAATTATTATCATTATTATCATTAATTTTTTATATAACTAACTTTAAATTTCACTTTTACCAACCTAAAAACTGCAGATATTCTAACTAAATTTTTATTAGCTAACTTTATTTGTTAAATTTTAGTAAATTTAAATTTCACTTTTTCCAACCATTCTTTCATTAAACAACTTTTTATTGCTCTAAATGTCCTTTCATTGAGTATCCTTCGTAATAAGCAGAAAGAATAGAAAATTTTGCTTTTAAAAATACATTTGCATCGGCTATATACATTTTTCAGATTAGTTGGATTCAAAATATCCTCGTGGTAACCGAGAGTACACAAATGGCACGCATGGCGCAAAAGGTCGCGCGGAACAGGTTTAGCCGATCATGGCGGGGAGGGGAAGTATTTGATAAAAACAAGTATTGTATTGGACGGGAATTCGCATTATTCCGTTAGAAGCGGTATCGTGGACGTCGAAGGAGCGGCTCGTGACTCGGTTGCGAAAGAAGCGAAACGTGTTCGATGCTAACGTTCTCGAGTCACGGAGGGCACCGGAAACGGGACGGGATCCCGAGTAATCCGGCGAGGCTTTACCTCTGTCCTCGTGCATGTTCGCCGTTTTACTCGCCGGAAATACAAGGAAAAGTGGGGGAGGGGGAAAAAACAGGAAAGAAACGGATGGAAAGAAACGCAGGAAGCGACCTGAAAGAACGTTACTACTCCTTTTAAACTCGTCTAGTTTTCGGGCTAAGTGAAAAGTCATGTAAGAAGTAGCGTGGCAAAGGCCCCCGTTAAAAATTACGCGGAAACCACCGCGGCAGGATACAGCCCGAACTTTTCAATCCTGACGCAACCACACGTTCTCTCTGTTACACTGTGAAGTGGCTGGTACGTTGAGACGAGGGAAGTAAGGTTAGGCGATCCTCCGCGAAGCAAAGAGGGGGGGGGGGCTGATAGATTACGACAGTTTCTAGATTTTCTCCTGTGCGAAAGTGAGATTCTTCCAAGACTAATTCTTTTTCGCAGATAGTAGGGTATAAAAATTGAAGTGAGACGTGAGACAGACTTAAGTTCGAGTTGAATCGTTATCGTCTATTTTTAGATAAAATTAATAAAAGGAGATTTCTTTGGAATAGTAATAGATAAACTTATTTTAGTATTTCACGTAATAGGTAAACTTATTTTAGTATTTTACGTAATAGGTAAACTTATTTTAGTATTTTACGTAATAGATAAACTTATTTTAGTATTTTACGTGGTGGGTGAACTTATTTTAGTATTTCACGTAATAGGTAAATTTAATTTTAGTATCTTACGTAATAGGTAAACTTATTTTAGTATTTTACGTAATAGGTAAACTTTCGTCATTGCCCGAGTTTTTTTCTTTTTTGGATCATCAAATTTATAAAATCGTTTAAAAAGTTGCACTGAAGAATATACATTTATTCTGCGGAATAGCGCCAATGGAAGGCATTTTTTTTAAATTTTTCTTTTTGCATCAATCTACCGAAGTATCCTAGGTATGCTGTGCGCAATGACAGTGTCGCGTGCTCGCAAGTTCACAACTCGCAAAGCAGAGAAAACGAGCATCTCGGTCAGAGTGAATTGCTCATTCCACTTTTATTACACTCTATGGACTGCGTGGAAGAAATCTCCTTTTGTAATCTACGCGATGTTGGAACTTCTGGTAAACATCATTGCAGGTACTTGTACGGAATCGTTTATGTTCACGAGGACAAAGAACTATCCGGTGAAAAATTGTTCATTACTGTAGATGCTTTCCGTGTGCAACAATACGAAAGTCACAGAACTAAATAAGAATTACATTGGGGGACAGCAAAAAATTTTCTTTGACAATTATCGTTTACAATACGAAGCAAGTCGGGTTCATATTTTATTCTTATTTAATTTTAAAGCATAAATCCTTTTTCCAAGATCTCAATTGGCAAATTCAGATTGAAAAGTCGGGGAAAGGAATGTTATAATTTGCCCGTGAAATCAACATGAATTTGACGTTATTCGTATTAAAATTCACACGGGATTAACTAAGAAATTATTTCTCTAAACGTTTTTGCCTTCAATTTTTAAAACCAGAAGGGAGATTGAGGTTATTTGATATCTAAAGCTGCAGCGAGACACTCTGTAGCCGAGTGTACGAGGGCGAGTGAGGAGACAATTGTGAAAAAGCGTGGCACCATTCGGAGAAGCAGCTGAAATCTGCTAAATGAGGCAGAAAGTCCACGGAACCCAATCACATTAAAGCAGTTTCGAAGCTCGTCGAATTTTGCAGGAACTCATCCACACTCGGCAGATTCCACCGAGAAGTAGCCACAAATTTAGCCGACTACGCTGGATTCTCGATTCGATAGGGAATTGACCGAATTTTACAAGATGCCATGAAATCTGGACTCAGCAGAACCAGCCAGTGAAAGAAGCCCGTTAGTCACGAGAAAAATTATGAGACTATCCACGAGTTTCGCAAAAGTTGACATCAAAATGAAAATAGTCGAGTCGAATTCAACTAAATTACTCAATAATAATTTACGGAACCTCTAGAGATGGTAATATGATTTTTATCGAGTCAAAAGTTATTAAGACTCCTGAATAATTCTTCGAAGAAGAATCGAGTGAAATTCCACTTCGCAATTTTTGAAGAATTACCTGAGAAGCGTAATTGAAATTGGACTGGTTCGACGCGAATTCACTCTGAATGCTTGTTTCCTGCGATTTCACGGAGCTCGATTGGAAAGTCGATTTATGGAAATTTTAACGCCTCCGACGAAATTCCCGATGAATTTGATCAAATTCTGCGAAATTCACGGTGTAATAAAAATTCAATAAATCCTGCGAGGTTTCCTGGATCACCAGATTCTCACCACGCGCCTGAGTTCTGCGGGATTTGATCGATGGTCTTTCAATTCCGATAGTCTGAAACCTCTGCATTATTCCGTATCCGATATTGTTACGTTGTTACCAGAATGGAAAGGATCCGATTTGAAACCCACGGCGAGAGAAAAAGTGATACAATCAAACGACGAATTGCCACGCTTGAAAACAGACTTCGTTGAATATTTCCTTTCATTCTGACGTCAGATAGGAACTAATGAATTTATAGAGACGGAGCTTGTTTTAAATTCAAAGCTCCAGAAATCAGTAATAATTATTCAGTGGGTATAACATGCAAATGTGACGTGAGATCCAAGTTTTCTAATTACTCGAAACTTTCAGAATTATCCCGACACTAAGTTCGAAACTTTTGATGAGCATATTTCGGCATCTTTTTTTTCCACTTTTCGCACACTTTGCTGTCTCAGCTTCAACGGAGTATTTTACGCGCATTCATTAATTCAAAAAGTCTCGCACGCCGCGTGTATCTTGTCGTCAACTTTGTACCAGTACTGGCGATCAAAGCAATTTTTCTTCTTTTTTTTTCTAATATAGATCTTGGAAAAATTGAAAACCTTTTCACTGTAACTTAGAGCCTCTGACGGTACAAAATTTTTATAATTTTTATAAAATTTTCATACTTTTATGTATTTCAATCGTCTATAAAATGGGTCAAGTCAATTATCAAATAAAAGTTGACGTTTTTATAAATTATCTCGTATGCAATGTTGCAATATGAAGATCAACCTTGTTTCTTAAAAGGGATCATTAATTTTCATATATTAATTAGC
This sequence comes from Tetragonisca angustula, assembly GCA_036937485.2. NCBI lineage: Eukaryota > Metazoa > Arthropoda > Insecta > Hymenoptera > Apidae > Tetragonisca > Tetragonisca angustula. The sequence goes on along the minus strand of JAWNGG020000034.1, from coordinate 816,549 downwards.
ACATCTCATCATCTCCTGTAACAACGTATCAATATTGTCATACTTATTCTAAAAAACATCGTTAACTTCGAAGTTACTTAATTATACAGCTGTGCAAACAGTTGAAAATTCATCTACTCGAAACACATTCCAATTACAGTTTCCAACTAGACTAAAATTGACGATCTCTCTGAATACATCTCAAATATCTGCCACCTCTGTTATTGCCCTTGGTAAATAACTATATTTTCAAGTTGAACGTCTACGTTTACGAAGTCGTCCGGCAAGTTTCCCGGGGCTCGTTCATCGCATCGTCAATATTATTCTGTTTATTGTTGGCGGCGACGTCTCTCGTTGCAGCTTAAAACTTTTCGACGAGCGACTAAGGTCGAGGAATCACGCGGGTTAATTCGAGTGTCGCGACTTCCCGGTGGCGCGAGACAAGAAGGTCAATAGAGGTGCATAGAGCGGGACGAGAAGCGTCGGAATAGTGACAGATGGTCAGGAGATAAACAGAATACAGGGGAAATAAGGGGGCGGGAGGAACAGTGTTTCTTAACGAAAGTTCACCGGGTATCGTAGCGTGGAATGGCGGAACAAGACGAGGACGAGGTAAACGAGAGAGAGAGAGAGAGAGAGAGAGAGAGAGAGAGAGAGAGAGAGAGAGACGAGGCCAAAAAGGGGGAGAAGAAGAAGGGCAAATAAATTTATGGGGAAAGTTAAAAGCATTGCAAGCTCGGTGGTGCACCGTGTTGCCCTGGGCGCATTTATTTTTCATTTTTCTTTCTGACCGTTCCCGGTTCCCGGAACTCCTTCTGTATCTCGTCGTTCTCGTTCCCGGAGCTGGCCTCTTTCCTTCCATCTTTTCGTCAGGGCAAATGGGCTGCGCGCCACGTGACACATCGGAAAGTAGTTCGCGCCGTGGCTAATTAACCCTGTCCCTCCCTGTGTTCCCCCCATCGAGCCCCTCGCACGCTCCTCTTCCACGTACTCGCTTGATTTATTCCGTGTAACGAGATATCGTACCATGTAAGCCCGCCTGCCGCGAATTAACGTTACCAGCACACGCTGCGTTCAAACGTGGGACGGCGCGCGAGTTGATAAAGGGAAATTACAATGCTTGGAAATTGCACGTGGCGGCTCGCGTTCTTTGATCTTTCCACCGTAGCGTTGGCTACGGTGGAAAATTAACACGGCAATGAAAGAAACGTCGTTGGAATTTCTATCAATTTCGAGATAATATCGGGCTGACAAAGTTAAACGATTCTTTCAGTTCTAAGCTGTTGGAATGGTAATTGTTAGGCAAAAATGCATGCGCCAGTGTGTGGATGTACATACATGTGTAACGTGGATAATTGGCGCGATGTTATTGCATATATACGCCGCCATTCATAAGTCACGAAATAGCTTACTGTTAGTACACTATACCGTAGCTATTGTTAGTATACTGGGGATAAACAAACTGAGGTTGACGTTCATTAACCGCGTTATGATTAAAATCAGCAAGTATCTTGTAATTTATAGACAAGAGTATAGGAGAGCGTACCAGGTAAAGCAGAACACACATATTTTTGTTGATAATACTGAAATTTACCAGCCATGATGTTAATAACATGCGTTCGTGAAATAAAAATGTTCAAATTCAAATTGAAATATACAACAGCACGAAATTATAAATTTCTAATAAATATTTCATTATAATATTTTTGTAGACACTTGGATGACACGCTGATCAAAAACAACGTATTTGTTATACTATTCGTGACGCGTAAGCTCAGCAGGTTTGCCATCTACTTGTTCGCCAGATGCATAAATTAGTTTAAACCGACCACTTCGAAGAACCTCTACACGTTTGCAAGGACATTGTCCTTGTCTCGTATTTCACTCACAGTTCTATTAGCAATTAGCAATCCAACTAGAGTGATCCCTGTCGCGTTGTCATAACCCTATCTCGGACATGACCGGGTCTCCAGTTAAATTCCCCCAGTATCTGCGGCACCAACGTCGAGAAACTAGATTATAATCAAGCAGCACTGGTGTATGGATAATCGATCGATTTCGATGATAATCTAACAGTGAAACAGATTTCGAAATGATTTACATGATTCTATTTCCGTAATGTCACGCACCGAGTATACCCCGGAGTTGTTGCTTGTTAATTTCGATGGACCTCTTGGAAAATTGAATTCTAATTCTCCGTTCTATCTGTTCTACCTCGATCAGTAAAACTATATTTGCCAAGCTTGCTCTATTATTCGAATAGAAAAGTAACGATAGTAGTGTATTTGTTAACCTGCTGATTGCACCTTTCTTTTCAAGAAAAACCTCCAAATATCCTAGTAATACGAAGAAAAAGATTAATTTAGCAATTAAGTCTCTGTGACTTCATATTTAATAATATCTCTCATATCACAAAGAGTGGAGAAATTTTCAACGAAATTCCATTATTTTAATCAGTTAAAATTACTTTAATCTTTGCTTCTCTCTCATTAAGCGATGATTTGAAGAAGGCGGAAAATCGAAATTAAAAATCTCGCCATAAAGTGATTGCATTTTACTCACAAAGTTGCACTGCTGCCCGAGAAATTACTGAAAATTTTCTGCCAAGAGATAAATAAATCACCCATATCCTCGTTTCAAAGTATAATCGTTGCTTTTACAATTATTGAAACAGAACGTTTCGCTGGGAAAGAGGTACGTCACGTGGAGAGGAACTTACCGGTTCTGGTGGAACATAGACGATGCATCCATTTCGAGAGGATCGGGCTTGAAAAGAAAGAATTCGTCGATGACCTACATAGCTCAATTGATTACGGCAGTTGCTCAGCAAAGGACAGATCAAAGTTCGAATCTGGTCCGGCAATCCAATCGATTCTTTTCCTTCCTGCAACAGAATGGAGTTCAAGTGTTTTTCACTTGTCACTATTTATATAGCAGAGGACGCTGACTGCGGTGTGTAAATCATACGAAATTAACGAATATATAGTAGTATATAGTAGAAGCGTGGTATATAGTAACAAATATAGAAATATCAATCATCGTTAAATATTTAATAAAATATTTAATAAAGGAAATTATTGATTAAATCTCTCAACTGGCAAGAGGTTGAAAGTATTTTTCTTTCAATCTTAATTATTTCTTTAATTTTAATTATTTTTCTTTCAAATAATTTAATTCTCGCAAATGTTAATATATACTTTAATATTTTAAACATGTTTCAACTTTTTAAAAAGAACGCTGGATTGTTCTTGAACAGTCTAGATCAACAACGGCGCTTTAAAAATTCAAAGATCCAAATGCACGTTTGTTTCTTCTCTTGCATCTTTTCCAGAGTTTTCATTTCTCGTCCTATGACAAAAGTTTCGTATTTTTAGTCGTTGGTAATTCTACCATTAGCACACGTGAGTCAAAAATTCTTCGACCGCCGTTGCGTTCCAAGCGATTCTCTCGTAATCGGGCACTTGTCCAAACTTTCCGACGACTCTTTCAGCCGTCAGCCGTACTTCCAAGATCCAAAGTCCTTCGCCAAAACCTTTTCACGAGCTACTTTCACTTGAATTTCAAGCGAAAACTACTTCCTATTCGTCTCCAGAAAGGATGAAAACAAATTCCGTCGACCATCTTACCCTCGTCGAGGAACGAAAAAACTAGCCAGAAGACTTTCGAAGTCTAAACTCGGGACAACGCCTCCCTGTATAATTTGTCCGTTCTTTCATACCCAAATATTCCAGCGTACCACACGATACAAACATTGACACGCAAATTCCCACGTCGTGGAAACATTTCCCTACGAAGGAAACACAGACGTGCGGGGTGAAGTGAAACTACGTTGCAACGAATTCGTGAACTCTGTTTACAAGCGCGAAAACGTTGAAAAAATACGCGCGCAATGCAAACGCGCGATGGGAACACGCGTACCATCAGCCTTTCCTCTCTTTTCTAGCCGGCTGAACGTTGCTCGTTTCGACCGACAGAACAATTAAGTGGTACTACACGAATTTGCATTCGTCGATCCGTTACGGATAAGCGTGTGTCGGTAAGCTCCCTCTCCCTCATCGAAAATAACAAGATTTTACAACGCGAAATAACAAGATTTTACCACGCGAAAGGACAGATTTGGTCGAATTTATCGCTAATAGAAACGTGAAACGGTGTCCGATTAAAAGGTCTTTATAAACTTTCGCATTGAATCTAAACTATCCTGTGTTGTCGAGTTCTTTTCGGTTCTGCAACGTAGATAAATAAATAAAAATAATAATATAAATATAACATAAATATATAAAATAATATAAATAATGATGAATTAAAAATTGTTTCGTAATTAGACCGCGGACGTTTGTGCGCAATGTTCACCCACGAAAACGTAGGGAACTCGCGCATTGTTTGAATTATCCGAAATAAAAGCCGTGGGATAAATTGTAATGTAAAAATAATAAAAAATGCAAATTATATTATGGTGCAAACTATACGAGTATGTTTCGATAATGAATTTACAATCTACATATTTACATGAAATTTATACAATTGACTTAAATCTACTTCTAACGTACGAAATTAGTTTTTACGATATTTGCAGAATAAAATAGGATCTCCAAAAAGAAGAAAAAGAGAAAAATCTGAATCTTCTAAATCTTCGTCCAGAGACTTCGTTATACTTTCATCTGTATAATAAAAAATATCTGCCGTTAAAAAACATCTACGCAGTTTATCCATTGCGAGTTGAAATAAAATAAACAGATGGCCCCGGAGTGTCTCAAAGTACAAAAGTACTACGTTTTCAAACTCGAGAATTAAATCGACAATTTCAACGACGTCGTATTATGCAACGTTCAAATGAAATAAAGTTGCAATGGTAATCTTTTTCTTTTTCTTTTACGGCCTCGTTACAGTGAACGCGACGGTGGAACAGAAATATCGTACTGGCAGCAAGACGAAACGTTCGAATAAACGTACGATCGAGCGCGAGTCTGAGGGAATTACGAGCACCTTTATGGCAGGTTAATCTGTGCTTATGCACAGCGTAAGTAGTGTGCCCGGGGAGGCGTGCACGACGAATTTGCATCCGCGCGATAGCGTCGTTCAAATCGCTTTCCTGCTAAGCGAAATATGACCGTTGCGCACGTTACTGCCGAGACCGCGGTTTTTTCTAACATCGAGTAACGCGGCCAACAATCGGTATTTATTGCTGTTGCGGGAACAAGAATTTTCTACGAATGTTTATAGAGCGTAGACTTTGGAATTAAGAAGTGAATTGAGAAATTTCATTGAGAAATTCCCACTTTCCAATCTTTCGTACGATCTTATACGATAGAAATACCTTTACGTCGTCAATCACATTATATATTTTAGGTGGAGAATTTTGTCTGTATCTACACAAGTGTCTCATTATGATACCAATGAATTATTTCATAAAACTCGCAATATATTCGCCCTGAATCGTGTGTGCAAATACTTTCACGAGCCTCTGCAAGTACCCTAATTTTCGTTCTATTAAGAAACGTCCTGAAGGAACAAACATTTTTATACACTTCACGTGTAACAATTGTAATTACATAATGCACAATATGCATACAAAAATAATTTATAGTTGTGTAATGCTTTCGTGAGACAACGTGAGTAATTTTCTTGCAAACATTCTTGCTAATTTGTCATCACGGTTGGTGCAATCACGATCGCATATTCACTTAAGCAACTCGAGAGCTGGTTACTGACAACAATAAATTAACAGCAAGTGAAACACGCTCGTTGGCCTCATTCGAGCCTTAGCTTGCCACCTAAGCAATCCATCTTAAATAACCGTAACCACTTTCTCTCGACTAATCTCGAGCGGAGAAAAGCGATCGATGAAGAGTGCACCGGCGATCTTTCGAAAGGCAATCCCATTTTACGGATAATAACGCAATTGGATTGCCATTTAACGAGAAACGCGAAACAGCTGGCTGCTCTCTGTGGTCGATGAACGTTAAGCACGAGCCGCGAACAAGCTAATTCGCCAAGTGGGGAATTATCTTGGGAATAGTTGTGGCTCGATCGTACCCGGACGAAAGACTGGTGAAAATAATTAAGGCGGCGTGCACATCGGCACGCCAGAGTATTGCCGATCGCGTGACTCGATCTCCGATTATTATTGACACGAACCGCCGCATCGTTCCACGGTAGCCACTCCTGCGTTCGCCATGTACATGGTGAACCAAATCACAAAGTCTCTCAAACCTCTTATGAAAAGATAAAAATCGCAGTCTGACATCTATTGGAAATTTAACGCGCACCTCCGTGGTGCCGGTTTATATATTTGTACACTCTGCGTTTTTTCCTTTTTCTTATTATTTATTTTATTTTTATTTTATTTTATTGTCGCATCGACAGCGAGGTCATTAGCGACGACGGCACCATTAGATGTGTGAGTAGTAGTTTATGTTTTTTTTTAGATATAATAATACTCTTTGTATGTCATTCTGAGAAGTCAGGTTTATGTTTGCGTTTCTTTTTTCTTCTTATTCTTTTTTCGAGAAGATTTGGGCCAACGTTCATCGATTACTAGAAATAATCTTTGAAATTAAAAGTCTTGACACGAACGAAACTCACTCGAGCATTTTCTCTTGTTCGTGCACAATGATTACGATATTCTCAATTCCTATCTTACGAAAGAATATTTTGATATTTTTATAATGTAGTCTTCCAATTCCAAAGACGTGCTCGAGAGATTTTCAAACGCGACTTTCTCAAATACGAAGACAAGTTACGTTACGAAATTGCACTCTGTAGTTTCACATACTCCTGCCAATTGCGAGATCATTGGGACACGTTGTATGTGAAATCGCGATGAACGAAACGAGGAGGGAAGGAGGAAGGGAAAAACAAAAGGAATGGAAGAAAAAAACGCGGACCACGGGACAATTGCAGTTCATTTGCCGGGCAACGTTCGGGAAATATCGTTGCATTATAAAACGGAACGAGGGTCCGTAATGGGACGTGCAGTCGGACTAAATAGCGCCTCATCGGAACCAAACCGAGTTGGATCTTTGCACGGCCTGGCACCGTTCTATTTTTTTCCTCGCCTACCTTTGTTTCCTTTCTTCCTTTTTTTGTTTTTTTTTTTTTTTTGTTTTTTTCATTCTCCCTTTTTTTTCAGCGCGACGTCACCTTTCGCGATCGGTAGCACGAAAAATCGTGGGGCATGCATCGCTTTGTTCGTGACACGCCGATTGCGCTTCCTCTTTGTTTAGCGAACCGATGAATAAAAACGTTTCCATCGCGCGCGATCAGTGACACGACGTTAAATGTTCTTCTGTTTCTTTCTATCTTTCTGCATTCTCTCTCTCTCTCTCTCTCTCTCCACCAGTGCTTATTTTAATCGGTGGATAAAATACAGTTGCCAGCACGTAGATACGATGCACGAACACGTGGCCAAACGTGATCGATGTAGAGCCATAATTTAGGTTTAAATTGTCCAGCCTTTAGGAGGGAACGAACGTTCCAGATCCGAATCTACTAGGTCGATCGATTGGAATGCACTATTAGGCTACTTAAATTATAACTACTCCCTGTTGACTCATGGAAGTAAATTGTCCGTTTGTAAACCGGATGTAACGATCGACAATTTGTAGCGACTTTGAGTGGACGTTGGGAAGATTGACGCGTGAATCATTGATAAACTCGTATGTATCACCAGCAGAATTTCATCAATTTTCAACCAGTCACGAACTATATTATTTTGATTATTTTATTATTAAAAATTATTGAAACTAGAACTAACTTCGTTTCTGCTTTGTGACACATCCTTAACATTTGATCAGCCATGAATGTGTATTAAACCATCAACTTTACACTGCGGCAACATTTCTCACTATAGAAATTAATTCTCACTCCGTTTATTCTGTCCTGCCGCAGCGGACCATGCAAACTACTTTTCTTATCTTTCTTTAGCAGCTACAGTAAAGAAAACAATTTATATGTACGCGTATATATGTACTTAATGCGAGTTAACACGACACTCTCAACACAGTGAAGAGATCAATGTAGTGGAGGGGATAGCGCTGGCGATCAGGAAAGTGGGGGCAAGGACCGCCAGTTCGCCACGTCTGCTCTAAACTGCATCCAAATCCCAACACAGTCAGCATAATTTCAGATATTCCCAACAGAAGACTTATCGTTAGACAAAATATCATAAATCTACACACTGACTTTACTACCTCTGTCATAAAAATTATGATAGTTGTCGGTGTTATCAGCAACACAAGTCACGCTCGAGTACTGTTAAGATATACAGGATACGTATGATTTCAATAGCAAAAGTCCAAGCAACAATTATCGTGTAAAAATACAATTGCAATTGCTCGTTAAGCAAACTCGCCAGAAAGAACAACCGGTTCTGGAATGCAGGGCAAGGTCCAAAGAGGAACAGTGTCCAGGATATACGCGAACGAGCGTAATATCTACTCGGCGAGGGAGGCAAGTGGGCTGGCAACACACAAACCACGAAAGACGAGCAAAGTTACGAGAAGCTCGGCTCTAAGTAGGCGAGACGATATCTGGCAGGTTGCCTCGCATCCTCGCTGGCAAAGTCAGCTTTGCCACGAGTGTGGCGGCGAGCTTCTGCTCAAGCCCAGCTCCATTCTGTGCCGTGTAGCTGGATTTAATAACGCAAGTTTCGCCGCGCGCCAGTCTTGCGTTTCGTACGCCTATAACCGCGTCTCTCCCCTCCCCCCTCTCTCACTCTCTCACTCTCTCTCACTCGACGAACGTCTTCGCGAATCCAGGAACGAGCCGCGCACCGCGTTAAACTAACTTAATCGGGATTAATCGGTGCCTTGTTTGAATTTCAACTAGCGATTTTCCGCGACGAATCATTCGCCAAACGGCGAGAGAACACAGAGACGGCTAAAATCTATTGTCACTACGAGCGATTGTATTTTATACGTGATTGGTTTTAATATTACGATTAGCAAAGTGACCAAGAACTTTTTAACGGAAAACGGTGAATTCGCGATTTTCTGTGAAAATTTCGTAAATTTACAACGATGGATTTTCAGAGATTTGAATAATTTTCCATTGTGTGTAGAGTGGACGAAAGTAAATCCTGTTATTTATTATATTAAAAAATTTTCTTTCATTTCACTTGTAGTTTAATTGATTCGAATTTTACACTTTAAGTGTAAGATGTACAGTGATTTGCTGATTTTGAACGATCAACATTGTTCAACATACTGAAAATGTTGAAACTAGTGATTTACAAGGCTTGAGTCCTGCAAGCTTCGAAACACAACCCTGAAGACTCTTCAAGACTAACGTCGTACGAAGTTCGAGCTTCCAAAACTTTGAAATTTAGCTTTCAGAACTTAAGATTTATACCGTAATATGTAACATTCGACAGTCTACAATATCGTTACAAAGTATGTAAAATTACAATTGTACACTATTTGGACATCGAGTTTTCGTGTTTCGAAAATTTTAGCCTTTGCAGGCCGAGCTGGAACGCTTGAATGTTTGAGATTCAAACCGTTTTAAAGCTAGAACCATGACTCGAATTTTCCAAGCTGCAGACCCAGAGCGTATTTTAAAACAACACTGGCTGAAACATGCATTGTGAAAGGGTGTGAATCGTTCGATCGTTGATAATTGGACGAGATATACGAAAAGATAAATTTTGTGAAAGAGAGGTACGTAGCAACGGATTATTATAGCGATAATCGTGAAGTTTGGTATGCGACAGCACGTCGCGATTCTATGGTAATCCGTTCGACTAGAGAACAGCTAATTCATCGAAACAGCGAAACAAACAATCCCGTTGAATCGCTACGAAGATACAAAGCGTTGAACTCGAGTCAAAGTAGTGGAACTCTGTATACATTGGACAATAGAATTCACAACTACCGAGGGAAGTTCGTGGGAAGATTTTAGCAGCGTTCGGTAGATGAATCTACTAGAAATTGGAATCTCAAATGCTATATAACACTGTACGCGACTTGCATTTCCAATAAATGTAATAGTTATTATACGTTCGTACTGTGGCGTGTTAATTATAACTGAAGTTGACTTCAAGTCTAAAGCTTGTGTCGGAAAAACGAACGCGCAGAAGGAATGCAGTAAGATTTCAATTATTACGTTTTGAGAGAGGACGTAGAAACTTCTAAAAAATTGTAACGTTACAAATTTAAAAAAAAATTTCTATGGAAAAATTGAGAACCAATCACTTTGATCACGTTGATAATTCCACTGTTAATCATTCCTGTATTTCTCGGTCTACGGTTCTCAATTTACTCTTTTCGAATATATTATCTAAATACGCATCGGTGTGTTCATGGCTCGGTACCAGTAACGAAATTGTTGTTCAAAAATTTTAAAGCTATAGGAAAACAGGATAAAACGATTTAAACGCATTGTTCGTTAACCGTGGCGTGTTAAAAGCACGTTACCCCGGACAATCATTTTTCAAACATTTCAAAAGCGAAACAAATACAATCGCAGCTATCAACATTACATCGAAGAAAAATAATGCAATCAACCGTGAATTTATGGAAACTTTTATTTCCTCGTAACAGGTACAAACGTACAATATAATGTATTTATTTTTTTTTTTCACTACTCGTTCGTTTTCCATTTCACACAATTCTTTTTTTTTCTTTTTTTTTTATTGCATTTTTAGATTTTTACGTAACAATGACCTATCAATTATTTAACTAGTGAAACGTTTTTCGCCACACGCAAACGTGAAATTCGAAATAAATGTTTTTTTTTTCTTTTTCCTTCATCCCAAACTACAATTTATTAACAATGAACGCCCGAAGAGACAGAGGGGTCATGTAATATTCATCAGCAGCGGAGAAAAAAAAATCAGCACCCGGCGTCCATTACGTAATTGCAAAATGACCGTGATTCGTCCGCTCCTGAAAATTTTCTTCGGTGCGATACTCGACCCAAAAGAGTTATGCATTCTGCTAATTATTTCAGGCACTTTCTTCATTAACTTTGGAATAATCAATCACCATACCAAGAAGTTCATTTCTTCGAAAATAGAAACGATTGCGAAGCTGACTCTTTGATCAATCATTATATTAACACCGTGTACGAAATGCTCTGGACGACAGCGCATTTTTTTTCTAGCATTTCAGATCTTGCTGTATCATTTTGACGACAGAACATCAAAAATATAAGACCGAAGACTCGATGAATGATCCAATAAACATCAATCGTTCGCGAATTGATACTTTGGAAAATATAACAAAAAAAAAAGTGTAGAACAACGGCAGGAAATTATTTTTACGTACCAAATATTATAGAAAGCATTATACTTTGGATATTTTGTACACCTTTTATACTACACTATGTCCATTTTCTACGATTCGTGCTTTCAAATCTTTTTATTTTTTATAAACACTATACTTTGGATATTTTGTACATCTTTTATACTATACTATGTCCATTTTCTACGATTCGTGCTTTCAAATTTTTTATATAAGCGTTATACTTTGGATATTTTGTACATCTTTTATACTATACTATGTCCGATTTTCTACGATTCGTGCTTTCAAATTTTTTCTGAACATGTAATGATCCGCCAATCCAATCGTTAACTACCAAAATTATTTTACGTTTATCAAATATTACAGAAAATACTATACTTTGGATATTTTGTATGTTTTTTATACTATGCTATATTCATTTTGTGTGATTCGTGCTTTCAAATATATATAAATATATATATATATATATATATATTTTTTTTTTCTCTCTTAAACGTATAAAGATCCAGTCGTCAATTAGCAGCCAAAATGTTCTTTCGAAATCGTACTAGAACTGTAATATACACAAATACAGAACGAAATAAACATAAATACCACGACAATCCATTCTCTCTGATTGTTTAATTTCAATGCTCTTCTTCGAAAATCAATAATAACACGAGGAAGATTCATTGTTTAAAAGGCAGAATAAATATCTGTTAGAGATGTCCAGTAGATCTATATTCAGTTAGTAAACTGTTCGCGGCAATTACACGCTTTTGCATATGCAAAATCTGTTTGTTGTCTGGGGGATACGTTCCCAGCAAGTTCGTGGAATATTCCGCGGCTGACTCGTTTCATCGTGAGCATGCATTTAATAGCGTGAATTTGTTTTTTTTTTCCTTTTTGTTCCCGTTTGATGAAACACAGTCGAACAATATAAAGAGGACGAGCGTTTCAACGTTTAAGAAAGAAATTAGAAAAGCAAGATGAGTGTGGGGAGATAAGGGAATGGAGATGCGATTCGGAGAAAAAAAAAAAATTTGCCTCTCGCCAACAGACGGCGACCGCATCTTGCGGATTAATTTTCTGGAATTTTTCCTTGCAGCTGAACCTTTCGCTGAATTTTTCGCCCGAGAGATGTTATCTCTCGTCGCCGGTTTCATGCGAGCACACTTGGTACACATGCCGGTAAGAAAAACCAGTTCGTACGTTAAAAGAAAGAAAAAAAAAAAAAAGAAGAAGAAAAGGAAGAAAGAAAGAAATTGCCACGCTCGAAATTACTTTCGCGCGAAGACGCATTCATAATCCTCGTTTCCGCGACTGTTTGCGCAGAAATTTCTTTAGGAATAAATCTTGCGATATTGCAGGATGCTGGCAAAGTTACCACTACACCAGAGAAGAAAACGTAGCCTGGGTTAATAAAAAGAAACGAGTGAAACCGAGACTCCGGTTAGGTGACGTAAGGCTTGAACTGTATATAAATATAATATATAACGAAATGGTGATACTATAATAAATTGGTAACCTAGTAGTAGCAACAGTAATTAAAACGAGTAAAGTGAGCCGCTGGAGAATCGAAATGATGGGAATTTTTAAATTGACAACAGAGAAGATATGTGTGCAAAAAAAAAAAATATTAAATTTCACAAATTCGTAATAAAAACGACAACCGTAGATTTAGCTGTTTTACAAAATTTCGCATCCACTTCGATGAGAAAGGCTTCGTTATCGCTAAGAGGACAGGTAATATCAGCGAGGCGATAAATGTGAAAGAAGTAGTAGAACCGATTTCCAGGGATATTTTCAAAAGTTCCTTCTGATATCTGCTGAGACGGTGAAGCTGCGCCATAAGAGTGTCAATAATGCCATTTAAATTGCCGTCTACCAGCGAGAAAATCTGCGAGCATGTTCGGCAGCGTTCCATAAAATAAGCATCCCATTTCGGGAGATCTTCTTCGGGTGGAAGCGCTCCCCTACGTAAATCTCGATGAAAAATATATTTGCTTTCGGTTACCACCGTTTCCGGGCGTCGGCGTTCAAGACAGAAATATCGAACATTCATAAAGAGCCGATTAACGAAGCGTGGATAAAGCCGGAGGGCTCATGAAAATTGGCGAACCAAGAAAATCCACGATGGAGTCCTCGCCATCGTTCGAAAGAAAGTTCCCTGTTCTTGGTTCGCTGTTCGCCCGATTTCCGCTCTTTATCGGCCGTTATTATCCTTCGTGACTCCGTCGTATATTTTCGAGGGCATTCGTCGATCGCCTACGATCGATAAAAAAAAACGTACGTGCGTCCAAGTGTCTTCGACGCGCGTGGGTAGATACTCTGCCTTTAATAAATCGAATAAAACGCTTCGTGCGTTCAAGCGCGAGCCTTTCAATTTTTATTTTCACCGAAGACGCATGCTCTCTCTCTCTCGTCAGTAATAAAAATATTACATTCATGCGGGAATGATACAGACGTAAAATTTACGACCGACGCTTTTAACGAAGCGTTTCCCAACGAACGCGACAGCTCGGAATCCAGCACCATCCGCGACAGACTCGACGATTCACGTTCGTTTCGTGCACTCGCGAGAACGTTTGATTACAGACAACGCGTATTACGAGCGTTTATCGCGCGAGAAGGACTAATTATCGGGAATTATTGGCGGAAATTGTATCGCGTAAGCTGTAGAAACCGCCGCAGATTACTCTTCCACTCGAACAACAGCGATAAATTATTCGCAACCGCGTAATTTGCGTTCGCGCCCTCGATAGAGAAGTATAATTCGGAACGAGATAATAAGAAACAGTTACAACAGTTCTGAAAGTTAAAATTATCAAACGAAAGATTCTTATACTTTTAAAAGAATAACTTCCAATTATTAAATCCTTTGAATAAAATCCAACTAAAAAAGGAAATCACGGCTGCGCGTATTAGTTTTTCATCTGTGAGAAAAATTTGGAGACCATCAACAGTCGGAAAGTGACGTTTCCTATTAATTAAAGACCGGAGGAAATACTTTCTTGCGTATCATATTCCCGTAGAAATTTTAAGTAATGGAATAGTAATTTCTGTAATGTTTACCCTCTCTCGAAACTGGTCCAATGAGCAACTGTATTCTACGCTCGAGCCAATAGTTACTCCAATCGTTGTATCAAATATTAGCTCTCTCGCTGAAATTGATCGTCGAATCGAAACAACTTCTTAGACCGATTGGATCAATGGTAAATAATTACCAATCGAACGATTGAACATACGGGGGGACTTTCTTGAAATGCTCTGGATCGATACTCTCTCGTTTCGTGAGTAATCGTGAGATAGAAAAGTATGAATATCATACATGTTAACGCGTAATTTTAGAAATAGAGCGATGCTGGAAACTTCAAAAAATAGACAAGACCTGCGATACATTTAAATGATCTTGATTATTTGCCAAATTGGATTTACAACTAAAAGCAACAAGAAGAAATTGTTCTACGTCACAATTTATGTGACGCGCTGCGTCAATTTGGAAACCTTCCCTCTAAAGGAAGATCCAAAAGATCCCAATCCGTCTTATCGTAATTTTACCACGGCGACGATCAGTCAAAAATTTCACGGAACGGAGATCACCAGTGGAATTACCTGTCGCTCTATCCGAAATCATTTATCCGAAAACGATCGAGCTCATGAGGATCGTGTGCGTGGGTTGCGTGTCAGCCAATTTACACGGGTGCGCGCTCACAGAGCAACGCGACTGCGACATGAGAGGACTTAGCCAGACAATTTCTCATCGTGAGCTTCTTAGCGTCGGAAGCTCCTCCTCGTGAAAGGCCTCGCTCGCAAGAAGCAAGAAACGTGAGACGAAAACGGCCCCCCAGGAAAAATCGAGATGGAACAGGGTTTAGAGAATACGCTACGGGCAAGGTAATGGCGCCCTCTCGGTCCGACGATGATAAAACACTTTAAACCTCGCCCGGCGACGAGAGCTTCTTCGAGTAATATAAGGCACGATTACCTATATTCCGTGCCAAAAAGATAAAACGAACGGCACCATGTACATACACGTACGCGAATACACTTCCGGCTTCCCAGCGTCCTCGCGTCCTTCCTCTGTGTCGCTATCCGCGTTTTCAAGAGCCCTGTATACGCTCGTTCCTTTCCCATATTTGAAACCCGCTCGAGAGAACAGCGTCGACTCGCGTCGTGTAACTGATGGCACCATCCGCCAGAGAACGATTCCACGTGTAAAAGTACATCGAAAATGAAGAATAACATTTTTTTATTATTATTATTATTATTTAAAACTTCTTCGAAAAGATGGTATGTTTGAATTTAGTCAGTTTTAGATTGGACAGGAGAGACTGATCGATAGTTTCTCTCATTTTCTTTATCAAAGAAAGACGCAAGGACTTTTTTTCATATATATAAAACTTTGTTTAATCGAATTTGTAAGTTTGTCAAGTAGGTTCGATTTGGGTTAATTCTAAGTTGAACAGAAGGTGATTTTTTTAGGAAAATAAGAAGAAAATAGAACATGTTTGGTTAAGAATTAGCTTAACTTCTAGGAAACAAAATAACCTAACTTCTCCTATCAATTATTCACTCCTGTCCAATCCAGAATTAACTGGATTTAAGAATACGTGACGAGCCTTAAATGAAAAAATTTTATTCCTTTTTCCAATCGTATTTTCAAGTTGGAAATCGTCTTATTTTCGATTGTACACCCTGTATAATCGCACCCACGGAAACTTCGCTGTTCGCAGCCCTCGCGATTCAATCTCACTCTCCAGCCGTGGAATTCTGATTTTCATTTCGACTAATAGGCTAAACGGGGCGTTAGGCGCGATCGAGACTACGCGTTGAACGATATCAAAGCAATTTCGAGCGCGAACGTACGGGCACGATGGCTTGGGTTAAATAAGAACGTCACGAAGGATTTACCGATGACAATTGGCTTGGTAGTGGTTTGATATGAGGCTGATAGGAAGATCATAGCTCGTACGAAATCACCCTCTTCTGATTCTTGATGCAAGCGCTTGCGAAATTGGTCTGCGGAGGAACGAGCCATTCGTATGCTAAAAAATTTCGACGAAACTTCAGGAGGGGACGAAATTTACGTCGTCGTAAATTTCTTTTCTGTAAACAATCTACTTTCTGTAAACGAGGAAAGGTCTTTCTACTCGGTTAGAGAGAAAGGAGAATTTTTGAGATTCTGGATTTGCTAATTTAGCGAGAGAAGTTTCGCCGATACTGTCATGGAAGTGTTCGAACTTGTTCCCAATATTTCTGTCATAAAATTTGAAGACACGCGTGTAAGTTGCATAGCAAAAAAAAAAAACCATAAAATTATTCAAACGATCGAGTTATGCTTCACGTCGATATTTTACACGCACAAGAGAATTTAATTGAAATTTCCAAAATGTGATGGCAATTGTCCAATTGTACCGAGACCGACAATAAAAAGGCAGTTATCGTTTATAGAGAAATTACGGCTGGACAAAAGATTCTCCACGCTAGTCCCTGTCCATGTATGCTTGCAAATAGGCCAGCACTCAGTAACATTACAGACGAGGCAAAGAAACACGTGCTACTGAAATATGTAGGTCGGACGGTTTATCCGACGCAGCGAGTCGCTCCACTTTTCTGAACTTGCTTGACACTGGCAACGATGAAAGACGCCGTAATGATATTCGTCGTTCTATTTCCTGGTAAAGAGTCCGGGAACCCATTTGTAACGGTCCCGCGTTACAGCATGAAACGCAGAAGAGAAACGTTCGTGTTAAAGTCACAGGGACGATTATCGTGTCACGTTTAATTTGACGATCCGCGCGCGCAATACAAAGCTCGCGAAACTTATCGTATCAAGGAATAATTGGATTTCAGGGGGGAATTTGCTACGAAGTTTAGACATAAATTTCACGGTCGAAAAAAGCTCTGCGATACTTGCGCGTAAGTCTTGAAACGTAAGTTCATTTATGTTTATGTAGATTTTGTCGCGCGTATAAATTTTCTACACTCTGTGTATCTATATGTTTTTTTCAAGTACAAATTTATGTACATATTTTGTGAAGGTGAATTTACATGCGAGTCTTTCTCATTCGTTCGTATTTTATTCTTTCGCTGCTCCACAGAACTATTTTCTTGACTAAATTGTTAAGCAAGCTGTCATTACGCTATGTTCATTAAAATAACCCATTAAAGTAAAATACAATTCACCCTAATATTTTAGAAATACCGGAGAAATATATTTTTCCATCAGCGAATCGTGTACAAATATTTCGAATCACACATACGGTTTGCTCTTTACACCGCGTTGTTTCGCTTTCGTTTATTTATATATATATATATATATATATATATACATATATATATATATATATATATATATATATATATATATATACATACATATATAGTTTCCCGCGATCACACAGAGCATCGAAGCGTGTTCACGCCGCGCGAAACAAACCATACATGAGACATAAACGTCGATGTACGTGACGACGAAGCTTTATGACAAACCTGGTCCGTCGATATTCCAATCACGCTATTTGCACACCGATGTGTGTAAAATGGATGAAATGCATATCTCGTTCATGGTTGTACATTAAAAGATTGCATTAACATGTTCACCAGTATATCAAAAACACGATTCACACTTTGAATAATTTTGAAAAACAGCCAATGAAGCGAAAAACAATTTTGACAGTAGATTGTAATATTAGGGCATTTGGTCATTTCATTTGTTGGAAGTAAGTATCTAATCTCCGTGAAAATTTATATAGTGGCTGTGATGTTTTTAAATAATCGTTCAAATTTACAACAATCGTACACAGACAATCGACAAACAATCTCTATTTATTTTTGACGTATCGAATTTATAATTAAACTTCTACGTTTTATATTTCTCGAAATTGTTAAAAATTAAAAAATGTTCGATCGTCAATCCCTATTAAATGTTACACTAAAGATATACACCAAGTTTCACAGTAATCGGTCGGTTAGATTCCGAGATATCTTGCACACCGTTTCTAAAAATCTAGTTTCGAGAAAAACTGCGTTTAAAGTTTCAAAACGTCATTTTTCATATGTATCCTTTACTTACTTTTTTTACTTATATATCGAGGCTCACAGTTCTTACAATTCGCAACTAAATTGAATCCAAGTCCCCCTGAATATTCGATTCACCAAAAGTATCTCAATCACACGATTTATACTTTATAATACTGCTTAAATTTGTAAACAGTGATACAAATTCAATTATTCTGTAACCGCGGATTTATCATTACATCCCAAAATAAGTTTTAAAGGCTAGGACTTTCTCTAAGACTTCAAACTACTATTTAAAACAGAAAAAAACAAAAAATCGATTTTTCGAAAATTTCAAACTGTCCTGACCCTTTAAAACGGTGAATAATTTCAGTTGGCTCTATCCACTGATCCCGTGGTAGGCTTCTATTGAAAAGCAGAACGCTATACTAACGACTTTAATCAGACTTTAGCTGAATCGCGGGGAGACACGCGGGCTACGTTCAAGATATTGTTTCACCAGCACGCAGAGATACTTGTCGTAAATCATTCGTCGTGAATCCCGGCCGCTTCCTTCCGATTCGCACGCTGAAAAATTCCGGCGCGAAACACCGCGAATTCTTGATGCCCTGATACCGACCGTTGAAACGCCACTAACGTTACAATTAAATTCCCCGGGGAATTAAAGCGACTTTAAACGGAACGATGAGAGACACGTAACTGTCGGCCGTTATCAAATTCACACAACACGAGCTGCTTACGACATTATATTTCTCCGTTGTTCTATATCTCCGCGTAGATAGCCAGCTTTCCCATCCGTTTTCCATTTCTCGCGTAATAATAAGCTTGTTCGTTACAACTTCCTCCAGCAACTGATAAAATTATACCGGAACGAGAAAGGGAGAGAGATAAGAAGAAACGAACCGTTTCCCGTGAAACGGTCGGGACTCTGGGCGTTTGCTTACAAATTGGACGACGTTGTGACTGTAATATTCGGAAGCCTGAGTTTCTTCTTAATTCAACTTCCAGGCTTGGATTTTTTATGTTTTTCCAAGAAAGGGAAATATTTTTATTTATTAGCTCTCTTGTAAGCTTCCTGACCAGAAACGCACTGTTTGCTGCTGTTCGGTTGTTACTTAAAAAATTATAATAATAATAATAACAGCGACGAATTTAGCAGAGCAGATAGAACGCGATTATAATTCCGTTCTACGGTTGGATGATTAAAAACAATTTCTATAAAACTGGTGTTCCACACACCCTGATATACAGTAACTCTTGTCATATCGTTACAATATCGTATAAGGCATCTTTATCTCTTTAAGAGAAAATTTTATCGTGAATTGTAGGGAAAGTGTTACAAATAGCAATTCAATATGAAACTCAGTACGGAAGGAAATTTCAAAGATCACGAATCAATGCAAGAACTCGGAAAATTTCTCAAATTGTACAGTTGTAAATTTCGCAATAAATTTTTGCTAAAAACTATTTGCAAACGGTTGAGACACAGCTACGAGCAATGAAAAATACTACAGCAACGACCCCGACTACTATGTTTTTAAAATAAAATCCACGCGCAAGTGTAACAATGTTACATCCGCGAAGCGAACATTTGTCGGATATTTCACTCCACGGCTGATGAATTTCGATTAATATCCCGGCTATCAATCCGTTCAGCTTTTTCATTATCATGGTCCTCCAACCCCTGCTCTTAACCTCTCTCTTTTCGTAACTGGAATTAATTTGTGCGCGGAAGCTGTCGACATAGCTATCGTTTCGACCTTTCCCCTCTGTAACCCCGACATTTCTCCGTTACATTCGAAATACAATATCATTATTCCCTATCAACATATCCGAGCATCGTCGATGATTCAACTATAAATGTACGACACGTTCGATACGATATATATTCAAGAATTCAAAGAATACGAAAAAAATAGCAAGGAACGATGCAGTGAATTTTGAAGTATTTTCAAAATGCAACGTGCAGCTGAAAGAGGAATATTTATACGATTATTGAGATGTACAGTTATAAATTCTTGGTTTTTGACAATTGCGCGGAAAACACTACGGGAGAAATATTATGTTCGATGTGTTGTTCCAAGAGCTTTCCAATTGCGCGAGAAAAGAGTGGAAAGGAGTTTTGATGCACTGCATCTTCTCTCTTCAGATCGAATTAATGTTGAAATTAGAAAAAAAAAGAATGGATTCCAAGAAATCTCTGGCAGAATGTTGTCCACGAGAGACAGAAACTATCGATCTTAAATCTCGAGGTTCATCGAATTATTTCGGAGATGAGGAAGCGAAAAATTCTCCCAACTTTTCGCGAACGAAGTTTCTCGAGAAACAGGCAGGCAACTAAAGTTCCAATTCTGCCGTAATTAATTCGTGTTTCTCGAACGCTAAAACGATAAATCAATTCACCGGGTGAATTAACGAAAGCTGGAGTTTCCACGTTTCCGCTGAATTAGTAATTTCGTCAAATCATAACAATGTGCATTCGCGAACTATGTTAATAGTTGCTACGTCGGTAGGTTCATCAAAAATTACGCTGATAAACTTCGTAGAAATCATCGTAAATTTTTCCCCAGTTTTCCACGAAAATTGTGAGATTCTGACAGACATCGGTAAAATATATTTTTATTACAAGCAATGCTGCTAACAGATTAAATTTGAAAGAATAAAAATTCATAGAATTTGTAAAATTCACAGTATTTGTAAAATATTCGAGTTCCTTGTGATATTTAATGGATAAATTCATTTTCCATATCATTTCCACGAAGTAATAGTTACGTAGCTTCCATCTCTTTGATTGTATTCATGAAAGTCTAAATTTACATAAATGCCAGCCATCTTGTTATTACATTGAAATCTCTTGAAAGGTCTTGTGGCAAATTTAAAACCATCTCAAATATTAAATTGTTGAATGAATCTCTAGAAAATTTAGAGAAACGCGACAAACGAAATTTCAACGATAAAATGTTGGATAATACCAAGTGTTTAACGCGCGAACAAATATACGAAATAAATATCGCAAATATACGAGACAAATTGTTAATTCTAGATGTGTTAAAATAACAACAGAAATTCAACAGCGTATACAATTTCTGTACACTGTTTTACATCGTAGGTAGTTTGAAACTTTTGTTCTTCCAAATTATTTTTTCGTTCTTTTGAATATTTTTTTTTTTTTTCTGAAGCTGAATAAATTCTACTAAAACTCGAATTTCCATTTTTGTTTCGTTTCATTTTTTTCTTTTTTTTTTTTTTGTCTTTTTACAACCAATTTGACGAAAAACAATCTCAAAAAGATTTGTAGAATTGTAATACCAAATATTATTTTAAGAATTTAACAAAAAGTATGTAACATTTATTTTAACAACACTATCTACGTATTTTATTAAGAAATTTAAAGTATAATTATTGAGTATATTAAGTTTCATAATTACCGAGGGAAAAAAAATGAAAACGAAAAGGAATTCGCAATTTTCTGCAATTGTAATTTCGTTCCATTATTTCCCAATTATGTACACAGTATGGCGAACACTCTGATGTCTAGAAATTTCTCCGGTGCAGCATTATAAAACAATTACGATGGCATCTGACTTAATCGCGATAGAGATAATCAAGTGATACTCCGTGACACGTTCCACAGTTAGAAATGGTCCGCTTTGTCTTATCGACCGAATAACTTGGAGTGTGTCGAGGGACGCAATTACCGTGGTTTGTACATTTTCTGCGAAACGATAGTTGCCAGATAGAAAAAGTTAAGTCACGATAATCACCGACAATTCATTTCGTCGCCACTCTACACCTTAATCATATTTAATTCGTGTTCCCGATCTAACTAAGAAAAAAATAATACGAACGCAACAGGTCATTTCCTGTTCAAGAACAAAAAAAAAAAAGTCCTGACCTATGTATATCGAGAAACTATTAGTTTAGGAAATACTTCAACTTTAATTTTAATTTTAATTTTATAAGGTCTATCATTTAATTTTATAAGACGAAGGACAAGTGAAGTGTGTCTTGTATTCATACTGTTTTCATCTTTTATGCACAGATTTCATAAGAGATATCTCTCAAACTAATGAGTTTTAGACATGGATAGATTAATACTAGATTTATAAAAATTCGATATTTTTGAAATGACCAACAGTTTCGCAGATAATTGCATTTATAAATTGCGCTGGCAAACTGGCGGACCGTAACGAGCGACCAAACCGTACAATACAATAATTCGTCACTTTCTTTTTCTTTCGAACTCGTCCGTACGGTATCACCGGATAGAAACTATTAAAAAATAATCAACTTATCATTTAAATATACATAAAACTGAGAAAATGTTGCGATTTGGGACAAAAAATTCTCGACGCGCGTGGCACGTCATTCCAGCGCAAGAGGCTAAAATGAAACACCCTGTTAATGTATCACAAAGAATAAAATTTTCAGCCAGCGATTTTACTTATCGTATCGGATAGAAATAATCAATCGGACTCACGCTCTGTCGCCATCTTCTCGTGGACGTACAATACCTTTGTATTTAACAGATGACGTCGAGACTACTTCTAAAGGATTGACCATGCTAAGGAGATAATTGAGCACCGGGACTCGCAAGTTCAATCTCCAGACATTCGTCTCGAACACTTCTGGGGAGATCGGCGCCTCCGTGGTTATTGTTCATCGGTGGGGAAACGGGTCGGTATAAAATACGACTTTATGCTCACGGTGGAAAGCTTGGGGGAAAGTTGAGATGAAATCCGGCGGAATGAAAGAAGTAAGTAGAAGAAAGAGAGATGAGAGAGCAGAGCGGTACCGGGAGACGAGTCCCGCGGATATATCGTGCTACTCGGCGGACGGACGAAAGTTTCGAAAACAATGATTGCTCTGTCACCGAGAGTAGCCGGGAACCGTGCTAGCGTGCCACCCTAATTGGAGCTAAGCGCGATTCCCGCCGCGCGATAGAATTCGATTAATCGCGCAAAAACAGAGAGACGTCTCGCAGCTTCTCGGCGCGGCAATTTCTTCCATGCGATTCGCCGTGTTCAACGGAGGAAAAAAACTGGCCGATCTAGCTGCGCTGAGCTTTCTTCTTTCTTGTTTCTACTCGACCAATTTTGCAGATTTAATTACCAGACATGTCGATAAAATCGACATCCACCGGGAATATCGAACTGCCACTTTGAGAATTACAACGAGAAACTTCGATCGTTTTGCGGATGACTATTCCCCGCGTTTCTGGATGGTTTCGTAGGTGATTGGTGCGTAACATATGCGCATTAGTTTCAATTAGTTGAATTTTACAGTGTTACTTATTAGGACGCGTGGTAAAGACGAGGAGATATTTTGTAACGTGTATTTGACTTTTGCAAAATTCCTATTATCTCTTATTACATATTTTACGAAGCACTTAAAAATCTGACTCTAAAGTATCGAAAGGCGACAGAATTGGATTTCATTTATGGACGAGTATAAAGATGAAAGACACGAAGAAGTGCTATATCTGAGTTCCAATCTTATAAAGTTCCTTTCTATCATTTCGTGTGACTTGAAGACTGACGTATACAGAAACTGAAGACTAACAAAATTAGATCTCATTTATTATTTGATGTATCACTCAAAGTGATTCAACCCATAAAAATTGTACAACGACAGAATTAAGCTCTCGATCAATTTCATTTTACAAGAAAATTTTTGAAACATCTTTATTCAATCATTTAAGATTTGTCAGTTCCAAAAATTCGCATTTCAAGCTCGAATCTTAAAATATCCAATTTAATAGTCGCTTCGTGAAAATAAGATACTGAACTCGAGTAAAACTGTTACGAAGGTAACATTGGCTGAAATAACATTGCTGAATATAGAAGGCACGTACACCTATCATTTAATTTTCATCCAACAACCGTGATTGCCAAATTGTCCTCAAATTACTATATTAGAAATAACATTGAACTGTCTTCTATCTGAGATCCGCTGTCGTTTCTTCGTTCCAGCGAACGTGTCACTCAAAGAAGAAACAAGTTGTCATTTGTTTAGCTTCGCAGAAACCCTAATTACGAAGTCGTGGAACGACTGTCAGCGAAATTGATTGACAATTTTCAACGTAACGGAAGCTTCTTCTCCAGCAGTTTTATTTTCATTGTCAGAGTTCAAGCTAGTTATTTCCACCTTCGTGATCGTTCTATCAAGTTTTGCTCAAATATGAAACTAACTGCGCCCGAAATACATCGAGACAATTATTAAGCCGCAATTGTACGTCTGGAAGTATTTCTGGCATGATAAGATCGTCGAACAACATTAATGTGAAGCGCATGCTTAGTGGTGGAGATGTGTACGCGTATGTCACGCCGCAAACAGTTTACCGGCATGTGATTTTCTCTTCGCAAATAGATGACACAAATTAACTCTCACGCAATGTCTGAATCAATTCTGACTTGTTTTGATATTTCACGTTTACTCGCTAAATTACGTTTGCGTATATTATAACGATTTCATTTCAGTCATAAACAGAGAAGTAAAAAAGAACAGACTGAAAAGTCTTTTCACTACCACGGTGTTTTATTGTTACAAAAGAATCTTTTTAGAGAAGAAATTTTCGTGATATTTAGGGAGAGAAATATTCGTGGCTACAATGGCCGAGTGAAGGTGAAATTAATCTTCAAGAATATTAAAACTTTCCTAAGTTTAATACCGAATCATGAGTAACATAAAAATAAATTTATTAAGTCAATGTTATCGTCAAAGTTTTTCATAAAATTTCAGAAACTGGAAAGTTAGATGGCAAATGATTCTTATTTTAATTGAGAAAGAATTATAAAAAGAACCATACGAGAAAATTCATCACTGAACAATTGTCAACAGCTAGTTCTTCTCTTCAGTGTGCTAAAACGAGCCAACGATCACGTTATTTATGGGTTATTATGACTTACAAAGTGAATATTACCTTTTAGTCGTGTGAAAAATGTGACTCAACAGTTGTAATCAACGGAGAATATTCGCCCGTTCAAGGGACTATGAAAATTAATAATTTTGGACGTTATACGTAAACAGCATTACTCAAACTGCCGTTGGAGCGACTTTGTGCATAAATATCGTCATTCGAGCGCGCGCGAATTCCCTTCAGGTCACATTTTTCACAGAGACAGAGACAGGCGAGGGTAATACACGTGTTAAAGGCGCGGTGTACTGTGCACCTCAGTGCCTTATGTACCAGAGATATCCTGAGGAACGTAACAGGGCTAAAGAGCCAGACAGGAGAATAGGAAGGCGCGGTTATAAGCGGAGAAGAATATCTAACGACTAGAAGATGAGCACGCCCGCTGATAAGACCTGCCTTTGCAAACTCAGCTAGCTAAAAGACGCCGGCAACAAAGCTGGCGAGAAAGAGAAAAGGAACGTTTCAACGTAACAGCGAACCAGCCTCTCTTTATCAGTCATTCGCAAGTTCCCCTGGCTGTCTCTCGCTCGCTCTCCCTCGAGCGCTCTCCAACAATCGTTCCCCGATCTTTCCCCTCCCGCACTTTGGAAACGTTTTACACCGAGAACGTTTCTTCCATGGACGGCCATTGTCAAATAGAGAGGAATTTTGCAAAAGTTCTTAGGCGGCTGTTTCCAGCTCCGTTTACGCGTAACTAACAAAGTGTGCACCGGGTTCCCTCTAATGAACAAACTTTCTTAACCGCATCGACAGATATTAAATTCGTCTTACGACGGCAAGTTGCGAGCGTGAGACACAAGATAGCCTTGTGTCTAGTTGAACAACTCGTGGGAACCTCGTGCGAACGAGGCCTTCGCGGAAAATTGAGCGACTTCAAAAAGCGACCCTTGTTATTATCTTCCAAGTTCACTCGTTCTACGGACGATTTTCCTTCGCGAAAAGAATTGCAACACCGTCGGGCAGGAAAGTCTGTTGCAGAGTTACAAACATTTTTAATGGTCGCTAGCCTCTTTCAATTCGGAAGGATTCCGCGATAATTGCGTTTAAATCGCGTTGATCTGTACACCCTGCCGACGTGTAACGTTGTTTTACAACAGACGCGTGCTTGAACGCTTAATTGCCGTTATAATCGCTTGATCGTTCCGCCGAAATCATAAACTTGGCGCGGATCACTTCGTGGCACGATCGTGCACGATCATTAATTTCCTATTCAGAAACTTCTCGAGCAGCGGGCTCGAAAACTTCTGACCGATGCACACGAATCGCGAATGCTCCCGCGACTGGAAAATTAATACTTGCGACGAAGAGGCCTTTTCCCTCCTTTAGCAAACTGCGAGAGGGAGATCCGGCGACGAGCACGCTCGCAGAATGACAGTCCTTCGCGTCGGTCCTTTGCGACCTATGCGCCTAACAAAAAAAAAAAGCGTACGCGAATGCCTTGGCACTGGAGACGGAAAGAATCACGAGATTCCAGGCTTTCAAGTATTCTGCAGGACGTCTCTCTGATTAGGTATGCACCCACGTAACTGCCCTTCGGGGATTTGACGACAGCCAGCGGCCTCTCTATACGTGTCGCGTACTGTAGAGTCTCAAAGAGTTCGTCGCTTTAAAACTAGAGAAAGGCCGCGCGCCAAACCAACCAACAGTATACCGTTTCTCCTTTTTCGTTTACTTTTGATTGAACCCCTTTGTATCGCAGGGAAAATGTAACAACGCCTAACTCTTTTGCTTTCTCTCTCTCTCTCTCTGTCTCTCTCCTCGCCCCTTTGTTCGCCTGGCCAACATGCCGTTGGATACATCGGTCGCTGGAGTATTTTTGTTTCGGGACAAGTTGCTTGAAAAAGTTGGCGAAAAGCTTTGTCATCGAATTTCTCTGCGTACTTCTTAGTAATTTAATATCAGCCTTAAAGTTTAAAAGCTGATATTATTTCTCTTTGGGAATGAATCTTCCATTCTGATAAACTTTCTAACAATCCTGCAGTCGATAGAATCATTCCACTTACCAACCGCACTGCGATTTCCACGACAAAATCTATACTCGTATCTTTGAAGAGGAGAGAAGAAATTCACACTGGAGAATGTTTGCAGTCGCTGGGAGATTCATGGCAAACTTTGCCGGAGGCCACAATAATTTTAATAAATCGCGGCTGGTTTCAATCTAAAACTGAAATTACCACTTCGACGGGGCTTCCTCGCCCGTGCTCAAAGAGGAAACGGAGGATCGATGAAATCGTCCGATTCTCCGATAGTAAGCGGGCGAATTAAAGGAGTAGGGAAATAGAGAAAGTGCTCGTCCGTGTCCCCCACCCCCACCCCCGAATGTTTCGAACTTTATGAAACTTCCAACAAGATGAAAAATTCAACTGATCTGACATACTTTATCGGTAGTTAAACGATCTCATTCCTTTCCTCCATCCGGGTCGTAGAATTTCCATTTAAACTAGCTAATGTTCCGTCGACCAATTTAATTATCACGTTAGCTTACGCAATGGGTTCATACAGAAACGTATGTTGATCGTACTGGACAAATATATGAAGAGAAATGTTAATAAATATTATCAATTATTTACAAATGAATCGTTCGATTGTGCACATTAGATTAAAGATTTTTTTTCATCGTGCAACAGAAATTATTGAAAATTACTTGTTATTTCAATTCGGATTATTAGAATTTCTCTTTTTTAATATTAATAACGAAATATTAATTATTCCAATATTCAGAAAATCCTGTTCGTAAATAACGAAACAGAGAAATCATCAAAGAATAAAATCTTTAACAATCTATTGGTAATTATCTTACAAAATGTTGTTTATTCGTAGATATCGATTTTGTGGGAAGAAAGTCTCGTGTAATGCCACGTCTTCGTATATTTCTCTCAGCAAAGATTACGTATCCGTGCCCGTTCAAAATCGAGGCTACATTCAATCTCCTGATTCGATAAAAGCAGGACGAGTAAATTTCAATTTCCTGAAATATAACCGCTCTTGCCATATAGAGGATCCTTCTATTTCCATATGCGGCATCGGGGTTTTTGACTCAAGAGAAAAGAATACCCAAAGAGATCCCTTGTTACTTTCTCCTCCCGGTACTTTACTATTTTTAGGGAAAATATCGAAAATGTATTATCCAAAAGGAACGTTTCCTGATAGAAATTGAAGAAGACGTAAGCCTTTCGGCCAATCTCCTATATTAAATTACCAGATTGTTCTACATTGAAAGAGAAAATGGAAAATTATTTATCACTCAAATATAAAAAATTCGTTTCGCTTCTGACACTTCCATACCATGAAAGCTAACAAGCGTTAAAAAGTCTTACCACGTGCACAGAAACAATGACAAAGTTCATAATTCTCGGTTCCCCCCCCCCCCTAGGTTTTTCTCCTTCGCAAGCTCAATTTAATTTTCCCTCTCGGGAACATTTTCGTTGCTGGGCGAAGGTCAGAACCTGGCGGTTCAAGTTTCGTCGGGCGAACAAGGGTTTTCCAACGGAGAACTTGAGGTCGTTTTACGGTGAAACTTGGAGTCGTAGCTCCGCTCAGAGAGAGCGAAACGTATGCTCGCGAAGGAAGAAGAGAACGCCATAAGCGAGAAAGAAACGCGCGAGAACGCGGGAAACGCGTAACGGGCGAAGAAAGAGAGTTAAGCATAGGGAGGTAAGCGAAGTAACGACGAGCCAGAGGAGAATGATGGCCAGGCTTTTAGCAGCAAATAGCGTACGTTAACTTTCCTGGTGGACGTTGCTGCGAATTTAGGACAGCCGACACATCGTTCCCGGACGCGGCGAAAGTTCATTTTGAAAATCGTCCACTCGACAGGTCCGAGCAACTTTTGTTCCAGGTTATATCCGCGAGTCTTTAGAAAAACTTGGACACGTTGCTTCGTAACTCCCGCGAGCCTGAATGCGAAAGTTATTTTCTACCGCCGCAGTATCGTTTTGACACCGTGGAAACGAGCTGGCGTCGACGTATCCGGCGGAGCATAAAATTCGCAAAAATTTTTGCCGGCTCGGCTTTTGTCGATGGCTTTTTGCCCGACACGTGTTAACCAGTTAAAATACGGTTGTTTTACCAACCACGTTGCACCTTTTTTTTTTTTGGACAATTTATGTACAAATAGAACACCGTGTTTTTCACGAAATGTCATTCGATCGCCATTTGATAACGTTAAAGAGTCAAACGATTTTACGGGATTTTTTTTTTTTTTTTTTGAAGAGATACATACTGTAACAAATCCAATTGTGAAAATGGCAAAAGCAAACGGACGTTTGTTTTATTTGTAAAAATTGTAATTATTTGTAATTATTTGTAATTATAGTTTACTTATTCTTCAGTACGCATATCATTCGGAATAAGCATTTGACGAGTGTACTTTTACGTTTTAAATACATTGCGACTTTGTCAAAATCCATTCTGTGATGATACGTCGAGCACTGCAAGAACTCGAACGTTCTGACGAACCTACTATATACTTATTTGCTATAACTTTGTTAAAGCCGGCAGAATCGCTCGTTCTAGGGCGATCGATCGAGCATTCTTCGGCGGGCGCGCCGTATGCAAATGCGACGAAGCCGAAATGTTATTTTTAACGAACGAGGGGCATTTAACAGGAAGCGGAGACTTATTTTCGTACGTTTCACGAGGCCTGGCAGCACGCTCCGTTGTGCACGTCGGAGAATATCGACGTGGCCATATAATTTCGTTTCATCGCGGTCGTTCGCGTTCTATGAAGCGTTCCAGGATCTGTCCCTTCGTGCTGAAAATTCTAGCCGTCCAAGCGAAAAACTGTCGACCACGGGGAGAGATGTTGCGCCTTGAAAGCGCGGGTGTTCGAACCGTCGACAACCAAATCATCTTCGGAACGTGAAACGACCGGGCATCGTGTCTCGAACTTTTCGTCGAGTATCGAGAGAAATTCCATCAGCTCTTACTTTACCACGCAGCAAGAATTACCGCCGCGGAGACATACAGCAGAGATATCGATTATCGGAAACGAAACTGGTGAATTTCTAATGATTGACAATGTCGATTAAATAGAGTGACGCTGATGGAACGAAAAATGATCAGAGATTTTTGTTGGCTTGAGGTGTTTTCGTGGGTTTCGCTAATTTTTCTTGGGAAAAAAACTCATGAATTCAATAAACTGTGTCGAAAGTTTGGCACGTTTCTCAGACAGTTCTTCGATTGTCAAATTCGCGGTACGATTGATGTAAATATTTCTGTCCAAACAGTATGAGTAGACTGCGGATTTATTTTAAAATTTGAAGATACAGAAACGCGTACAACGCACGTGCTACGTGATGTCGAGAATAGAATGGTTGTTAGAATATTCGATATATGAGACAAACTTTTTAAATTACTTTCACAAACACACGAATTTGCATGAAAATGCTCAAAAACATTAATTTTAAACATTTGATTACTCGCGACATTTAGAAAACGTTAAATAAAATCTGACACGATAGATCGAACGTGGTGTATTCTTAAAAATATTGAGCTTCAATCGTCGGACTAATTTTTAATTAGTGAACAATGTTCTTTCTTCAGAATCTAGGTGACAATATTTAAATTTTTAATACGAAACATCGGGAAAAGGAAATTGCAAACGAAACGTCGCCTTGACAAGTTAACTTGCATTTGCGCGGACCATAACGAGTGACCGAACCGTATATACAATAATTCGTCGTTTTCGTTTTCTTTTGAACTCGTCGGTATGACATCACTGGATAGAAATTATCAAGATGTGATAAACTTATCGTTTTGCCTGGGTTACATTTAAATATACTCGAAACTGAGAAAATGTTGCGATTTGGGGACAAAAAAATTCTCGACGCTAACATGAAACTTCTGTATTAATTATCCTGCGTCTCATGAACGAAACAACACGTACACACGTACACGGGCATCGGCGATAGTCGTTCTCGCGGCGGTACGTACATATTTAACGTCGAGACATCGCGGCAAGAAGTAAAACGAATAACCTTGCACGATGGGAGTGCATGCGCGCGCGTAAATTTTACAGGGTGGAACTGCGGCGTCAAGGAGAGGAGGCTTGGCCGAAAAAGCACGAGCAAATATTTTCTCGGGCGAAACGTTTTTACGATACGGTGTGCAGAAGGAACGGGAGCCACGAGTCCGTGACGAATAAAGTTAATATCGAGATCAAAGTTGGTCGGCTCAGGATTTTCAGGTTGTTTGCGTGTTTTCGGGATCAAAGGGGAGAAGGAGGAGGAGGAGGAGGAGGAGGAGGAGGAAACAGGGTGGACGATAGTCAGGAACAGGACGAACGTGATAAATTTCCCAAGGAAAAGTAATAAGAACTTGGACGAGATATGAATGGCCGTGCGCGAGCCAGCTAACGGGATAAACCGAGTGAACACGACGCGAGGTCTGCTGATAAAAACCATACAGAAACGACTCAATCCGCCGTTCTGATGGCGTAGTTACATAGGCTGCCATAGGTAATATATAGGACTCGTTTCGAGAATTATTGATTGTACGATTGATAACAATAAAAAAGGTTCTTTCGGCAACGTTTTGTGGTTTTATGTAAGACGCGATTATTGGTCATCGAAATTAATCGACCAGAATTTTATCTTTATATAAGATAATGATTTTTAAATATCATTCGCGGGAAAAAAGATCCTATGAATGATACGTAATGAATTAACAATTGTTGAAATGTTGAACGAATTGGACGTAAAATTCAAGAAAGATCAATTAATATGTAAATTAGAATTACAAACCAAATACGATAAAGTTTAATTAACGAATGCTAAGCATTTAATGTATAAATTTTCTATCCGTGTAAGTGTCTAGAGCCTGTGTCTGTCTGAATTTAATTTTCCAACTGGAATGATAATTCTCAAATATTTTAACAATATCTGATTAGTTCTTCTTATTCTTATTCTTTTCTTTCTTCTAATTCCTGAAGAACTTTCCACGTATTCTAAGATCACGTACCTAGATCTGTTTCTCATCTCGTGTTGTCTCAATTTTGTAATTTATATAGAATCCAATTATGGCCACCAACTTTAATGCAAACGGTTCCAAACGATTAACGATTTTAGAATCGCTTAAGAAGAAACGACGATAAATTCCACGATACCATAATCTTCAATTGCTACAAAATACATTACAGAAATAATGGTTCGACGTGTGCTTGGAAATGAATCGAGAAACGTAACGTTCAATGTAACTGCGAGACGATGAGCAATGCCATTCTTGTTTTCGGTAGCGCGCTCGAAACTGCATTGCGGATTTTTCAAAAGTTTTCAATTATCTCTTCCTGACAAAAAGAAAGGGGACGTTTTGTTGCTTGTATCACGAGACTCTACAGGATGTTCCAAAACACGTGTGCATAATCTCACGGGGTGAAGTGGATGTACCGAAAGTTCGGATAAACCTTCGCTGTGTTCGTTGCTACTCTGACCTTGTTTCAGAGTTAGAGGCGATTTTCTAACTAGAGTTGTTTTACGTGATCGATTTCACTTAGCTATTTCCGTTATTCATGCTCTGTGTGTGATTTTATCGACGATTCGGAAATATTTTCATGACGCGAGAGAATTCTTCATTTGGGATTTTTATATGCATTCCTATTAAGAAAATTAAGATATAAAATATAAAATATATAATATATAATGTAAAATAAATGATATATAATATGAAATATTATTATATGCAATCGTTAGCTGCTATCGTTCTCATTGATATCGTAAAAAAAATTTTTTAATAAAGATTCTTTTCATCAAAGAACATACATATACCATGTAACATGATATAACATTACATAGTATACTTGTAATGTAAAAGTAATTCTGAGAAAAATCGACAAAATCAAGCCGATTGTACAAAATAGATTCAGAAAAGAAATTTAAGGGATATTTGAGAAAGGATATTTTACGTATTCTTTCACATCTCGATTTACCGTAAAATTACATTCACATATTGTAAACGTTGCACCACGTTCCCCTGCAATTAAAACACAGCTTCCCCGTTTGGTACACGGGAATAGTTTAATTAAAAATTTCTCATCACGCAAAGAGCCGACAAAATATGTAATGAAACGTTAGGTAACCCAGCGAAAAATTACAAATGTAAATCTACACCACCATAGTTCGCACAACTGATTCCCGTTTGCTCGCTCGAGGTATCGAACGATGGTCCTTTACAAAATCGATACTTTCCAGCGGTTGATCGCGAAACGTATAGAGCCGGTTCCATCTCTGGCCACGATTTTGTTGCAAAAACGAAATTTGTTTCCTTCCCTGTGACTGCGTTCGTTATTTCTCGTAACGAGTGGAAAAAAAAAGAAAAAAAGAAAAAAAAAGAATACAAAACGCAGCTCGTGCAAATGACACGCCTGAAAGGGAAAAGTTGACGCATAGAGAAGTTTTGAAAGTTCTTTGACCACGCTTTTGCCAACGAGATGACTCGAAAATACCCTTCTCCACCCATCCTCCCTCCCTCTCTCTCTCTCTCTCTCTCTCTCTCTCTCGTATTCGATTCACGCGAGAGCCAATACCTGAACGAAATATCTCTCTCTCTCTCTCTCTCTCTCTCTGTGCGCGTATTCTTCTTCCGAGGGATCTTATCTGAATTCAAAGCGAACCGAAAAGTTTGTCGAGTTCGCAATCATAATATTTATCAGAGTCAAACATCTTTCACTTCGGAATACTTTTTCGCCGAATGAAATTCCGCGTTCCCTCGTGAAATCGGTGTACAGTCTGCGACGCGATGGCGCGGCACGCGCGACGAGTTGAAAGTTCGTCCAAACGACGATGGAACGCGATGAAAATGAAAAAAGCACGACTTGTCCCGTGGGAATAGGGGAGAGCGTAACGGATAATTCTAATTTAAATTCTGGAGAATTCATCCTTGTAGGGAATCGCTCGACGAAACGACGATTCGTCGATTGAACTGGAAGAATGTTAAGACGAAGGGAATCTGGAGATGTGTGAAATTTTTAACACTGGGAAGAGAAATTCCTTTTTTTATTTAAAGTGACGCAAATGAGGAAAAAGTGAAATTCATTTTCCAAAATCTGAACGATTTCTACCTAACGAGACGTTGGGAAAAAATTTTCGAATCACTCCAAACACACACAAGAAAAAAAAAGAGATTAACTCTCCTCTAACAGTTAAACATAAAATAAACCACTAGAGGGGGGAAAGAGAGAGAGAGAGAGAGAGAGAATTAACTACGCGATAATTTTAAAGGCAAGCGGCAAAAAGAAGAAATAAACGTAAACGCCAGAGAAATTCGGTGGAAATGGTTGAAAAAGTTGGGGAAATTCGCTGGTTTTTTGGCTGCTTTATCCACGAGGCCGGAAATGCAAACAAAAGGAGAGGAGAGAAACCGGAAACCGTCCGGTTTACATTCCGTTCGCGCCACGACCGACCGACTGACAAGAAGTCGTTCTTTTCGATGCTGCTCCACCAGCTCACGTGCAACCCGTTCCGCCGCCGGGTAGGCGAACGTTCGCAATTCTCCAATGTAAACTCACGACCACGCGAACTGATTTGTCGGTTTAGCGATGCCACTCGAGTCGACGGAAGCAGAGCGAAAGAAGAATAGCAATTTGCATCTGGCCTTTTTGTCCAAACCGCGGTCGTTCCGTCCTCCTCCTCCTCCTCTCTCGCAGAACGAAAGAGGAGGAAACAAGTGAAATCTCGCTGACCCACTTTTATCAAATCGAAAACTGAGTTCCCGGCGAGATGTTCCGAACATTCTGAACGTGAAACTCACCGCGATGCCGTGAATACGCTCGAGTTAATAAATTTTGTTTCGAAACGAGTGTCGTCGCGAACTGCGTGTTTGCTTACTTACACCGCCGATGATGCTACCGAGTATACTACCAAGGAGATTTTTAAAGCCGATTTCGCCCTATGAATCGCATCAAAGCTACCAAAAGTTTTCGTGTTAGACATAGTCGAACGAGTATCCTGTTCTTCCGTGGAATTGTGCTCCACCGATCTTGAGAGTTCCGTTTCGCGAACTCGCGACCGTGCAGTTGCAATTTCTTTTCAGATTTAACAGAATTTTATCGCGGAGTTTGTGTGTGTGTGTGTGTGTGTGTGTGTGTGTGAATAGATTTCAATTCAGATCAAAGACACAAGTTGGTGGCATTACAAAATACGAAGAAAAGATGACTGTTCTTAAAAGAAGTACAGATACTAATAAAAGTGATCTTCTCTAAAAGAAACTATGTATATATAATATTATAAAATCCTTCTGAAGATTTTACGATAGAAATATAGTCACTCGCATAGAGACACTGGAAATAAATATTTTCCAATATAGGAATCAAATGTAGAGAGCAACAAAATGCGAAACAATCGCGTCAATGAATCAATACCGTGACGATTTATTGGTACGTAAGCCAATATCTCGACGTCCAAAATTGTAATTAGCTTTTTTGATTGACACTTTTATCGAAACGAACCTCATCGAAACAATTTCGCTCAGTTTTAAACAACAATCGCAAATATATGCACGCGATTAAAAACACGAATCGCAATATTTACGTACAACGGAAATATGAAAAACAACTCATCAAACGAGATACCAGTGTGAGGATCGTAATAACGTTAGTAATAAAAGTAAACGCAATAATTATGCTAAGCAATTTACAAGCTGGAAAACACGAAGGTACACGATACGCAGCGCGAAAATTAATTAATTTAATTAATTGCCGACGATTCACTTACATTTCTGCAAGTGTAGCGTGACTCTCAATACCTATCGCTTGGTAAACAAAACGGACGCGGTATTAATTTAACATGTACGAAATTAATGTAATGTAAATCAAATCAAGGTACACCTTTCTGCGCTGACCAAAATTAACACAGCACAAAATTAATTACGTAAAAACGTGTCCTTCTATCAACACCGTGAATTCATTTTCCACGAAAGACACGTTTATCTCACAATAAACGCACAGAAGGGTTCAAAGCTTTTCACTTTTTTTTAATGTAAAACGAACTTCTACTATTATCTTCAGAAATGTGAACATTGTAATTATAATTTGAGTTTTCAAGTGTAATTAATTAGAATTTCGATAGCAAAAAGGAAAGATGATATTACGAGTAAAATATTTGTTCACGATCAAGGAGTGATTATCTCTTGTGAAATCTCGACCCTCCACAGGCAACTTAGATCGTTCATCACCCTAAGTGACATTTCACTGGTTAATTTTTCAACCTAAGACTTGACTTTCAAAGATTCGACCTAAAAACTGATTGTATAATGTAGCAAAGACTTCATCGAGTAATCCAAAATTTCTTTACACCTTTTGAGATCCAAGAACAACGAAAAAAATTAGACCTAAAGATGAATGATGCGGCTTTCTCGCAAATAATGTGACAGTATACTTGTCCATGAAGAGTTAGCTCTAAATTTTAGTTACATGATTTTCCTTCCAATTGATCTGACAACACGAGATACGTTCTACAAGTCATTTTATTGTAAATTGATTCATCGTCAGCCAGGTTCTCAAATTCTCGAGACATTCGATCGCAAAAAATCTTCTTTGCTCACGATTGTAAAGAATATATATAAATATACAATTTATACAATTATACACTTGCACGATCCGACGTTTAATCAAAAGCACTACATAAATCCAGATAGTTTGCATAGAATCCAGTTGACTTCCTATTATTATTAAAAAATTAATAATAAACTTGATTATGAAATATAAAATAAAATAATATTAAATTTATTGAAAAAAGAATTATATATATTAAAAATATTAAAAATAAATTTAATAATAATAAACAATAATTTTTTAAATCAATAATATTTAAATGTATAATAATAATACTAAAAATTAAAATTATTACAATAATTTGAACTAAAATTTAAAAAAATTATATTTCAATTTGATATATTAAAATTAAAAAACATATATATAATTAAATATATTAAATTACGTAAAATAATAAAATCAAATATATAAATAATTATTATTAAATAAATTATATATATTAATTCAATCATAAATTTAAAATATCAAATTTAAAAATTTTATTTACTTCCGAGTTTATAGTTCATTTATAGTCTTCAGATTCTTTCCGTCTGTTTTACGTTTTCTCTTTCATATGAATCTTATTGCACTGCCGACTTCCTTTACACGATCTCTCTTACGATTTCTCTTATTTAGCCTGAAACGTCGTACTTCTTCCCGTGTGTCTTGAGTTTCTATTTCGTTGGGAATCACCCTCTATTCCGAGCGAATGGTCGCATTCTAGCCAGGCGGCATGTACATTCGCCGGAGGATCGTCTAACGCAATTTACCGTCTGGTCCGTAGGACAATCGTCAATTGCTACGACTCGATCAACCTGTCTCGTTCCTTCTTTCGTGAATTCTGGTGCCCTGTCGCTGGTCGCGCCTCGTCTCTCCGCCATGCGACAGCCAGAAAGCGTGTTCGCACGGAACAAGGGTATAGGTATCGCGTCTCATTGTGAACGGTGCTTTATTTAGGTCGAGTGTCAACAACGAAGCGTGCAAGTACGCTTTGTGGACTCCTCAACAAATAGCAGCCGTAAGTACAAAAGCGTTCCACCGGGATGATACGGTGGGATCAACGATATAGAAACCGATGACAGATCGATCGGTTCAAATTCTATGATCGACGCGATCCTGGCTCCTCTCTTCTATCGTGCTTGCCTTCGCGAAATTAATCTGAAAACGATCGGTCTGTCCGACCATCAACTACCCGTTTCACTCTACACGCTGCCTCGTTTTAATGATGCGAAGGTTTAATACCTACTTGCGCTTGGATTAAAACTGTAAGGTATTCGTTCGACGTTACTTGGATTGTTCGCGTGTGCGTACGATGATGTTTTCACGTTCGGAATTTGTAGATGGAATTTGTAAAAATCGGTGACATTTGACAAAAAAAAAAGCGCAAGTTCGAGTGAGAATTCGTCAATAAATGTACTTTCAAAAATATTACATTCACGTGGAAATTAACTGCTTTTTTAAAAGGGCATTTTCAACTGAAAATATTTCATACATGGCATTAAAAACATTTTCTCTTCAAATATACATATCGTGTGAATATAAATCGCGTAAAATAAAGATACATGAATTTACTATGTTTGGACATTTTATATTGACATTTCAGTCGTATTTTTATGATGTCGAGCTTTGTTATTTGCGAACTTTCCTCCCCGTAATTCTCAAATACCGAGGCTGTGAAAATAACTTGGTGCTACCGAAAATAATATCTCCTTGTTCATCATTATTTACGGTTAGTGCAATCTTCTACAAATACAAAACCTCAGAGTACATTCGCGTTATGTGAAAACGAAATGTTCCCTCGACCACATATTGGAAATTTACGTCGCAAGCACTAATGTATCGAAACCACTGCCGAAAATTTTCCGATCGCGATCACTCTTAAAAGGAGCGGCTTCATATTTCGTCCGTGCCAATATTGGCTGCAACGTCGCTATATTATAGCAGATTATTCAGTTATTCATGGCAAGATTAATGTCCCGACCAGATCTGTGCCAATAATGCACAAACAAAAGGTACTCGTGTTCACTTGAAATTCAAACGAAATTTCCAATTCAAAAAAGTCCTTGATATTTGCGCGCGGGAATTTAATCATATTGTTGATCGCCGAGTTTCTGCATTTTCACTTTATTTTTGTCCGAACAAAGATTTTTAATATTTCAAAAAATCCGTAGCTCGACGAATTTTTTTTACATATTCCTCTCGCAGCGAAAAAAAAAACACAGCAGAGAAAATGTGCCTAAAGCAACCAACGTTGAGTTTGTACAAAAATATAACTATTCGCAAACACCGAACTAAGTATGGCTTTCTCTCTCTTTTAATCCTACCCATTTGAAATTATTTTCAGATACAGAGAGACGCCATACGTCAACTACTACTGTCCATCTATCTTTGTCGGGGTTTCTCAAAACAAGAAAACCATGCAAACTAATGAATTTCCATGAATAATAATGGCGTGTTAACTTATAAAAAAAAAAGGAAAGGCTTCCTTTGACGAGGAACTTGCTGGTTACCAATAAGTTCGCCGGGTGTTTCAGCTTTCTAACAAGTTAAGGGACAGATCAGAGGGGATCCGACGTCCCGTTTATACGTGCAGTTCGCCCCGCTGAAAGCACTCGGGGCTACTAATTAGAATCTGAAGGGGATGTGAGGTGGAGGGAGGGGGGGGAGGGTACACCTTTCGGGAAAGTACCGGGCTGAAAACCGTATTGGAAGGCCAATACGTGATTTGAGTCCGCGCGGACGGCGTGGCGCGTCGTTCAGCTTTCATCTGCGGTTAACCCACGTTAAAGCGCTTCGCGTAGATATGTATGTATATGTACACACACACACACATATATGTATATGTTCATTCCTGATATCGATCGACTGATAGGCGGCGTTGGCCGGCTTTTGCCATGGCCTCGATCGAGTGATCTTGCGGAGGCAATGCCGGGCAAAAATGAAAGGAGAGAAAAATCTGTAGCCGAAATAGGACACGAATCAACCGAACCGGACGAAAGTGAGAATCAGGCGGCGAGAAACGGGGCAGGGCAAGACACCGAGTGGAAAAACCTTTATCTATAATTTTCTCTTCCTGCCTTTTTTTCGCTCTCTCTCGCTCTCTCTCTACTTTTTCGAATCGAGGAGCGCACACCCTCGACAGTGAAGAATAATTGAGAAATTCCAGACGGGTGAATGGAGTAATTGTACACGGTCGAGGAAATTTCGGAGAATTCCGATCGGTTCAAAGGATCGAAACATTTGTTTAAATCGGTATTCTCGGAGCTTTCGTCCTTTTGTGACAGTCGAATCATCGGCTGTCATTATTATGTCACATTATTGTTAAAAATTAGTGTTACTACCATTGATAGAACAATACAGGTTAAAATAAATAAGTGGTGGAGATTAATGCATAACATTAATATATCATTCTTTATAGCATTCGATACAAATCTTCGCGTAAGTGTTGTTTTTGAAATAAAAATATCTAGTTAGAACTGCGACGATCAATTTTGAATTTCAAACTGATTATTACAACTTAAAGTAGCTATTAATTACGATAAAGTATAAAAATGAAATGTTTCAAACGTACGATATCTCGAGCTCATAAAATGTGATTTTTCACAGTGTTTGAACAATTTCGTGAAATGTATAATTTATAAAGCATACGGAACCGAACGAGTAATTATTAAATTATTTCGCGAGCAGTGCGTCGTTATTGCAGAAATATAATATTTCCAACTTTCGAACGTTTCATCTCGGAGCACGAATAATTTCCGTGCGACGTGTATGAGTGCTGGTTCGATTTCCTTTTGCGATACGAGAGCTTAAACGATGACAAAGCAGAGAAGAGAAACGAACGAATCTCCCGGCAATAAAAACGACGTGCAATGTCGAACAATGTTCGATTCAAAGGTGTTCCCTTTAAATCACGATGAACGTGCCCAGCTTTTGTCATAACCCAGATAAACGATCCCCTCGCGGCTATATCGAGCGAAAGTTCAACTTTGGGGAGAGATCTCTAAGCAAAATATAAAATTACGAAAGCGAGAGAATGGATAGAAAAGAACGTTCATTATTAGTTGCTAAATTCCTCTTAACGCGAAGACCACAAGAGGGAAACATTTCACACGTGAGAGTAACTTTTAAATCCAATTCCTTGTCTACGAATCTTTATCAAAACTGTATTTTCGTTGAATTTAATTGTAAGAATCTCTCTTGACGCCGTAAAACATTCTAAGAGAAAAATATCTGAAGACAGTTTACTCGATTCTCACTCGAGGAAGCGAAACAACATTCAAGCGTCAAATGTTTGAGAGGGCTACGAGAATGCTCTTATGGGCGAAGTGATTGCAATTACAAGTGAATCTCGAGCGAATCCTTTACCTCGGAGAGCAATTCAACAAAGCAGCACATCCTAGGTACTGAGGGGTCCATTTAAGAAAGAGGAAATTACCGAGTCACGTACGAACTGGGGTGACATGTTTGAAGAACGATGCCAGAGTCTCTCTGGAATAGCGAGAATCGCGAACCACGAATAGTAGATGAAGTAGAACAGGCGTGTAAGAACGTTTAAGAAGGAAAGATCTGCTGCGATAAAAATATAATTTCAATTTAATCGAGATAGTGATTGTCTCTCTACCGTGACTGTAAATACATCGTGCCACCAGTTGTAAATATTATATTAAATATTATTCATAAGCACGAGGAAATTGAAAGGCATATTGAAGAAATCTAAGAGAATTAGGTACATATTACAATCTCAAAGATTGTTGTTTCAGTTATATTTTTAAAAGTATTTATTGTTTTGTTAATTCGATGCATTTCATAAATAATTCGAATCTGCTGCTTTGAATCTCTCTGTTACTACTAATTCGTTTAAAATTCCCTCAATGAAGCGTTTAAACCTCGAGGGATTAATCCTTCGACAATCCACATCAATTGTAACGTTTTGTACAAAGCCGTCAGACGTTTTGATAGTTATGAAGGGGTGATGTGAGTACACGGGGAAAATTAAAAGGTAAAAAGTATCCAAGAGAGGGGGCAAGCGGACGCAATAGCGATCGAGGCACGGAAGCAGGGCGAAAGGTTATCGCCGGGGACACAACTGTCGTCTCTGGTATCATCTGCTGCACAAAGCCGTAAAGTACGGTGCCCGGTTATTTCGGTCAATCCTCGAAGAGGAGGCCGTCCGGAAAATATTCACATCGATCTATACCCAGTGACCTCTCTTCAGCTACTATCTTTCTCCGCGGCAACATACGCCCCGCGCGTACGTATGCATATTGTACATATACAGCGGTTTTACACAACCGTACCAAAGATTCGTTCACCCTGGTCAAAACTCTTTTTCCCTCCCGACCCATCTTCGTCGGCTCTCTCCCTTTTTCGCTAATATCCACCCCTTTCACCGATCCATCCACCCCCTTTTTCCTTCCTCGATCTCTCTCTTTTCCTCCCTACGTTCTCTTTTACCCTTCCACTCTGTTCGTCGCGCTTCCACCACAGTCGCACAGACCACTATTCCCTTCTCTTTCTCTCTTTGACGGCGAGAGCGGATATTCTGCACGAGCCAGCTCAA
Organism: Tetragonisca angustula; assembly: GCA_036937485.2. Taxonomy (NCBI): domain Eukaryota; kingdom Metazoa; phylum Arthropoda; class Insecta; order Hymenoptera; family Apidae; genus Tetragonisca; species Tetragonisca angustula. The sequence continues at coordinate 774,325 of JAWNGG020000034.1, read as the reverse complement.
AGTGTTCTTTCGGACCGAACAGCCAAGTCAACCGCACGGCTCTTCGGTTCGAGCGAAAGGGATACAAAATAAATTCGCGAGCCGAATTGACCATAAATACCATCGCGTTTGCACGCGACGTAGCAATTTTCAACGTGATAAATAACGATCCTGGACGATTCATTTCGTTTCGGACCAATCAGAAAAATTAAGCTGGTGCGCGAATTGGTTTAGCAGTAACGTTGAAAGAACAAACAGGCCGCTATGAATGCAATTGCTTGCAACATTTTGATTCCAAAGGTGTACAATTACTTTCTCGTTTTTCGATAACAATAAGCAAATTATGTTTGTAAAAAGAAAAGTCTCCCTTTGGTAGATTTTAGATAATTGATAGAACTAAACGAAATGTTGATGTCTGTAGTGTTGTTGGATGAAATTCGTTGAAGTCGGAAGTTCGAAGTTAATTAGGTAGTTTGTATCTTTTTACTTTCAGCTAGCAAAACTGATTAAAAGATGATAGCGCGATTTATCCTGCTTGTCCTCATAGTTGTAAACTGCGATGTAAAACACAAGTTTCGACGTACACTGGGACCATCAAGGTACTCATCAAGTGTTATGGCTGAGCGTAACACAAAATGTCAGAGAGAAGCACAAACTTGCTTTCGTTGCGCAAGTGTACTGTATCATAGCAAAAAGAGTCGAAAATAATGAAAGACATCATGGGATAAAGAACAAGATATTTCGTGCTTTGACGCCAGCAATTTATTTAGAAAATACTCTTTCGTTAAGGTCGTTATTGTTAGTTTGTCCTTTTGAACAAAACAAAAGTTATATTTTTCTTGGAATCATTTTGCTCTTGCATCCTTTTGTATCCTTTTGCTCGAGTGAATATTTACGACAAGGGATGCAAAGAAAAATTATTCTTTCGTATGAAACTACATATTAAGCGAATTTAAAAAGAAGATACGATAATTGAAGATAATTGAAAATTAATATATCCATTAGTGATATGTAGAAGAGACATACAGAAATCACATAATTATGAACGATTTTATCATTTTATTTTCCAGTTCCAAAAACCGAAATCCTGGGTGCACCAGACCTGTATATCAATCGAGGTAGCACGATCAACCTGACGTGCGTGGTTCTTCTAAGTCCAGAACCACCAGCCTACATATTTTGGAATCATAACGACGCCGTAAGTATGGATAAATGATCTTGAAAGTCTAACAACCTTTCTTCGAATAAGAGAGAGCTAACAAAACCCGTGAACGCATAAATTCCTAAATACATGAGCGTAAATACGAGGAGCACGGTGAAACTGCAATTTATAACCGAGACAGTTTGTGCCAATACGTATCAACATCGCACGAGAATAATTGATGGCGATAGTTTTTGAATGTTTCGCTGTTGCCTGATATCTCGAAACTTGTGTGTGCATATTCTGCAAGCATCGAGTAAATTCTCCGTTTCTATCTGAACCAAGTTCCTTTGAAATTCGTCATCCGTCTTTCGCTCGCGATTATTTTGCTTCCGTGTGATTTTTTCCCAGAAACGATCGATATACGCCAACTTCCAGAAATTGAGAGAAAATAAATCTTGCCATAAAGGATATTTAGCTGAGTTCTCATTTCTAATTTAATAATGTTTTATAAGTACGACATAATTCATATTTATTACAAGTCTTATATAATTTATTACAATTTATTATAAACCGCCTTGTGAAAAAATTTCGAAACAGGATAAATGTCTAAAGTATGTATGTATAGTTTTCCAAGTTAATTAAAACAGCTTGTTAATAATTTCGCAGCTGTAACAGTTGTCAGATAGACGTCTTTATATTTTGGATACTAATAAGTTTCATTTCGAATGTTCTTTCTTATAATGTACAACGGATAATTTTTAACACCTCTGAAACTTAAGTTCTCAACATACTTTTATCAAGCAACGCGCTCTATCACGCTTTAAAGTTTCTACCCAGTACTTTTACACAAAATATTCTCACACAAATCCCACCTAAAGTATTCTTTACACTTCCCTCGCCACGTATAATTTCAAACGTAGGAAGAATTTTTGCAAATTTTTGCTTCCTGGCAAACAATTACCACAAATCACGCGGCATTGATCACAATTAAAGTTTCACTTATTGTTAGATATGACCTTTTAGTCCTTGCTGAAAGTTGTTGTTCCTTCCAACTATTCCCGTATATGGCGGAGCACGCAGTAACGTAAAGAAACGGTCTATAAAGCACCGTCGAGCGTTCGAGCGAACGAAACACCGATAAATTTTGATAATCGTGACGTTAGTAACTGTGAAATTGTCAGTAGGGACACGACTAATAACGGCACATGGGAAACACCATTAGGCCCATTAAGTCTGGCCAACAGCCTTGGGATTCCCTAGCCCGGCTACGTACAGGTCCAGCGACCCTCAAGATGAATTCCATGGCACGTGACTAACGCCTGCAGTCCAGACTGGAACTGAATACAGGGCTATGGGGACTGAAGTAATTAGCAGAACGATGGGAAAACTAGGAAAGCTAATTCTAGCTACCATCATTATTGGTAGAATTAATTGGTAGAAATTTGTAGAAATATCAGGATTTATGCTATCATCTCCAATTGAATATGAGAGGATTTTAAAAAATGATTAAACTTCTAACTTCTGATTAATCTAATCTTTGGTATACGACGGATAAAGATACGAAAGATAGAATTTTGGTTCTAATCTAAATCTGGCTTAAGAAATTAAGAAAACACGGCGCTGACATTCCGAAGCTTTCAAATGTCAGTATAAATTGACGATCAGGTGATTGTACAAGGATAAAATCGACAAAATCACTGCTAACTTTTCTCGGTTATCTACGATTTCTCGACACGAGGTCCATAAATCTCAAAAGGTCACGGGAAAGCCGGGGAAAAAGCAAAACACCGGCCGTCAAAATCACGATTTCGCCTGGATGCAATGCTTCCCGATGGAAGGGGGACGAGGACGGAGTTTCACGGGAAAACGATTCACGGAAAGTTTCGCAACACGTCGTGCAGGGAGCGCAAACCGATAAGGAAGGGAACACGAATCGTCCCTGGAGGTGAACCAAGGCGAAATTGCAATCCCTCGATGATAAGGTCAGATGAATCGATCGATCCGCGGCACGAAACATTTTCCAACCGCAAGGAATCATCGGAGTTCGCCAGAGTTTCCCCTTACGCTTCAATAAACCTCATCCCTTTGATTTCGATTGAATTTCGAGACGTCGCCGCTATGCTCGATCCACGTGCAACCGAGGAACGTGTGTTTCCTACCGGTTTGCCGCGTATACCTGCGGATCTCTGTCCTCTCTGCGTCGAGCATCCGGTGTACGTGTGCATCCGGATCTACATTCATTCCACGTGTTTCTTTCTCTCTCTTCCTCTCTGGCATGTACACGTACGTTTGTAAACAGAGAAAACCGAACTGGCTGCAATTAAGTTGACTTAACAATTTGCTGGTTGCGACGAGAGCAGACGTCTCGTGTATCTTTCGATCGTTGATCCAACGTCTATTTTCTCTGGCCAGACATCTGTCTTTTTTTCTGTATTTTTCCGTTTTCCCCCCGCATTTTCCATCATATGTTCATTAATTAGTAACTCGAGTACCTGTTATTCATTCGGTTTAATTAGAAGGGATAATCAAAAAATGATTATCGATCAAACAGTCTCAAATGAGAAAGATTAGAACGGTTGTACGGTAATTACCGAAACAGAATTGTATATTTGAGATGGAATAACCAGATGTGAGATTTCATTTTTAATGTAAAATTGTGTAATGTAAAATTATACTTTAATGTAATCTACTTTAATAAAATTGTAATATAATTTAATGTAAAATTGTGTGTGTATGTGTGTGTGTGTGATGTTAATTATTGGCTATTATGAATACACGTATTACTATATTAATTACCGTTCGTGTTTCAAATAATTTTTGATGATAATATTTGTTTTCTCTAATTAATTCTTATATTTAATATAATCAGCAAATTAAATCAGAGCATGTTTGTTGCCAATCTTCAGTGATAAATCATGTAATATTTTAACATATTCTTTCTTAGTGAATTTATTAAACTCGCAATATACACTATATATCCTCACTATATTTGTAATACAATAAGGAAAGAAAGAAATCAAAGGAAAATACAATTACTGGTTATCTACTATGTTTGTATTTACAATGAAATTGCAACAATAATCGAGAGCACGTATTTCTTTGTGCACTTGTGCTTCATTGAGAACTTTACTTATAAAGTCAATAATGAAATCAAAGAAAAGCAGAAGAGGCGGAAATCAATTTCTCTTTGCTTTAAATTTCGCGTTTGTAGATATTCCGTATGAATAGAACGATATTTACTGATTTATCTGATTACATTTCATTAGGTGACTTTCTGGGTCAACTCTTTCCCCGCGAACCTCGACTAGTACGTCACCGAAAGAGGACGACCGAGAGATCTGAAAACAGTCTATCGGAAATCGTTATTTCTTTTGACCGATATATTTACAAATCTAAATATCGAGAGTTGGAAATTGACTATAATTGAAATAATTTTATCTCCTCGAAGGAACGAGAGAAAAGGTCGATCAAGGAAACATTACAAATTCTCTTTTTATTACACGATCGGTAATTGAATGCCAAATTTATGATCTGAAAATTCATACTAATTCTTACAAACGTGCTAAATTGATTTGATCGTTCCATTCGTTTACTTGAATGAAATCCTATTAAGGAACAGTTAAACGAGATACAATATCGCGTCTTATTTAATCGTGGACGATTGCCAAAAAGACAAGGCAAAGATGTTGCCAAATCGGTTTCTACAGTATTACGACGACAGAAATGAAAACACATTTCCTGGATTTGTAACGCCCATTTGTTCCCAATAACAGGTACTGTAAATTGACGTTGGTCGGTATAGTTTAATCCTCTACAATTTAATCCTAAAACGTGTTATTTCTGAAAGCCTGACAATCCGTTTGATAAGTCATTCGGAATTATTTTTTTAAAAATTCCAATTAAAATGCAATACAACGAAAGATCAGTCAGAATGATAAGACGCGTGTATTGTCTTAAAGTGATGAAAGCGTTTCAGAAACAAAATTACAAGCCAAACATTGTTCGAACGAATGCCAAACGATTACATCGATTGCAAGTATGAACGATCCGAACGAAGTGATACGAGCTTCCCCGCTTGTTGTAATCGATTTTTGTTAATCGTTTAAGTTACATTATCGCATTGTGACTAACTTCGTGAAACTTTGGCTAATGGAATGAAAGTTGGAAAGGACTCCCTTCGATTCCGATTTGTAACTTTTATGCTGGATTCACCGTGTTCGAAACTTCTCGGATCTTATATAATATACGATTCTTATTATAGAAACTTCGTTTATCTAACACTACCGATAAATTATTCATATAGTATCACTTTACAGTCTTCTTTTCACTATCTATGGATTTTCATTCCAATAATTAAAACTTTTATTCAGATAGGTAAATTCAGTCGAACATTATAAAATTCCAGTTCAATGAATGGAGTTCTATCATATTAATAATACATACTATCGTTCATAAGTATCGGGACACTTTGATAAATTGCATTAAGAGTGTATATGTATTTTGTCAAATTCCTAAATTAACAATTACAAGCCGAGTTATTACAAATTGTAAATTTGTTGTTGTACACTACATTTCTAAGATTAAATTTCGCGCCATGATACTCCATTACACGTAGCTGTGACGACGGCAAAGAATAAAATAATCAGAAAGTCTCTTTTTCTTAAACTTGTGATAAAATTGAAGTAAAGTAAGTGTTCCGATACCTTTGAACGGCAACATACATTTATGAACATATTTGCATATCACAACTGCAGATTTTAATCAAAAACTACTTACCCTCTGTAGGTCCAAACGGAGTTTCGCGCATGCGCACAAAGGACGGCGACAAGCGCAGCAACTCATCTCGTGCCCCTGATTTTTCTTCTTTGTCTATCACCAACACTTATTCACACTATTTAAGCATAGGAAGAAAAAGGGGTGAGAAAAAGAGGAGGAGGAAGAAAAAAGAAAGAAAGGGAGACTGTTTGTCTTATGACAGCATAGTTTCGAAGCAACGTTATTTGCACACCACACGCATCAACACAAGGGAACATGTCTTCGACGCGACACGCACCACGCACTCGACGAAAGCCAGCTTTATTTACAGCTGTTTACCTATCGGATACAATTTCAGGCTCGAATGTCTATAAAAAGTTTAATACAGTCCTCCACGAGAGTTCGTGTTACCTTCGTGCGTGACTCGTTACGAAAAACGCGCCATTTGCCGGTTTCGGCCGCGGCAAATAAAGGTGGACAAATTTCATCGCTTCTGCGCTCGCACAACGTAACAAACTTCTCTCAGCAACGTAACAAACTTCTCTCCTTTCTCTCGAAAAAATAAACGCGACGCACAAATGTTGAAAATAATAACAGATTACGGAGTTACTTTGCCGGTGTTTCAATTTAGAACGTTGTTACGACTGTTGGAGTAACGATAGAAAAAGGTTATGGCGCGAAGATTTCGTCAATTGAGAGATTCTCAAGTTAAACTCACAAGAGATCCGAGACACTTTTACAATATACTTACTATCACGAATAGAGCGTCGTTTGTGGCGAAGGACACGAACCTACGATTTGTTATTTCGACCGGATTTTTAACAAGAAACGTTCAATCAGCACAGATACTTTGTACAAACTAACGCAACGTTTATGCGTCTTAAACGTTGTTATATAAAGTCCCGCTAGATGGCAGTGACGACTGGCACCTGTAACGTGCCGCTAATAAATTGAATTTTCAAACGATTTACTTGTGGCGTTATTAAGAAACGATTTATTTAAAAATTTTTAAAATTGACATTTGAATTTGCCCAGTTTGTTAGTTCGTCAATTGATAAACGAATTGTTATGTTAAATATGATACAAAAATATGTTACGTATCTTATTTCATTAAAAAGAAGAAAAGGAACAGAGTAATGTGATTACAAAATTTTCGAAGCATCATTGTATTTTCAGTACCTCTAAAATGTTCTCGAAGCAAAATGAGAATTTTTCGAAGAATACAAGTGTAATAACAGTGCTGATAAAGATTTCTTAGATCGAAAATACCATTGATAATCAAGCTCTTCGAAAACACTTTATTTCTTCCTCTCGACGTTTCGTACATTTCCGAACGAATTGGCTAGAAGCTAGCGAGAAATCGCAAAATAAAAGGCAATCTTGCGGGTGCAACGGCAGATCTCTACTCGACCTCAACAAATGAGGAAACAATTGGACCAAGGAACAAGAATATCTCTGACTTCGAATTGGAAAATATATTTTGCAGAAAATGAGACGGGTTTGTAGGAAATGGCGGTCGTGACATGGTAACCGCTTGTTTTTTGCCATTTATACGTTTTCAGCGAGTCTATTGCAACGTTTCATGCTGAATTGAAGATTCGCCCGTTAACGATAAATGAGTCTTCCGCTTAAAGAAACTTGTTACAAATTTAGAATGCTTGCAGTTGCGTTTTTATGCTGAAAAGTTTCTGAATATTTAAAGAACAAAGTAAATGATAACAACTCCATGTAGGTTTTTTTTGACTATAATTCGAAAATAAAGTCAGGGGAACATAAGAGGAAATATCACAAGAATAAAGATTAAACATCCATCGCCTACTGTGTACAATCGATTGATTGCATGTTAAAACTTCGTTCACTAGTCGGTCGTTGCCCAAAGGAATAATTTTAATTTCGCGAATATCCATCACGATAAATTGAACCCGGAGTTTCCAACGTCCTAAAGCGATTTCACGTAATAAAGAGAACCGTTCGAGTGATCCTGAAGGATTCAATCAAAGCTGAAAGGCTATCGATTTAAATGAAGTAGATAAATTAAGATCGGGTCGGGGCGGGGACGGGGAAAAAAGCGAACTTGAGAAAGGCGAGAAGAGGCGATATAAGTCAAGGGGAAAAGTGCCGGGATGGAGGGAGAAGGAAAGAATCTGGGGACAAGGGAGTCGTTATCGAGACGTAGGAGAAGACTGATAAGACAAAAGTAGTAACGTGCTGGGTGGAAACCATTCCAATGGACCATTGAGCCCAAGATGTTCCATCGAGTCACCGAAGATTCCCATAGGACGCCGATTTCTCCTATGAACGCGTAATGAGGCTGACGAGACTCTCTTCTCGTTTCCTTCCATTTCCATTTCCTCCTTTCGAGGCCATGCAGAACTGTCGCTCGACACGCGCTTAAAACTTCTTCGAATTACGAGCTCCACGAATGCAGCGAAATTATCTAGTTCGTTGAACCGTGTCGTCCCGTTCACTGACATCGAACAAAGATCTCGGAAATCTGGTAGTCCGCAATTCAGAAACAGTGGAATTTTGATTTTCCTCGCTCGACTTGCTCGCCAACATTGTTTTTATTTGATCCCATCGAGCCCTTTCGAACACTCCTCGTTGTCCTATTTCTGACGACAGCGAATTCGTACCCGTAACTCACGATAGGACGAAGAGGAAGGATGTCGGAAGGTATCTCGCGGCAAAAAGCAAGGAAAATTCTTTACATCGTTAAGAAAGCGAAAGCGTTGTTCGAATGCCTGCTCGTGTTCTTTCCCTTTTCGAAATTTTTCACACTTCTGCTTCGTTCCATTATTTCTTCGACCAGAGGAACTTTTCCGATGCGAAAAATGAGTACTAAAAGTTTGATAGATACGCAAGCCTGCATTTCTTCTATTATTTTTCATCATCTCGTATTATTCTAAATACGAGAGTCGGAGAAGGATCAAGGACTTTTAAAAAGGGTGGGTAGAAAGTAGGGTGATTGGGTGATTTAATACTAAACCAACCCTCCAGGAAGCTGAAGTAGAGGGAAAATGCGGTAGTACGAAGGTAGGTAAGTGGTTGTGGCGAGCAGTAAAAAAGGTGAAAGATCCTGATTTTAAGGTAGGTCGGCTGTAATTGGGGTGCGCAGTACCCTATTGTACAGAAAATTAGGAAGCGAATTTTATAGCAATGTTTTAACGGCCACGATCAAGACTTTTTCTAATTAAGTGCTTACCATCCGTGTCGTTAATAGCTTACTTTGTCGCTAAGAGGATTATTAGGAAATTTTTAAGAGGTTTAAGGTTGTCGTTTTAAAGCGCTGACTGCGCCAAGACTCCATTGCACGAATGAAAGCAATAACAATTTCATTCGACGTGTATTTATATTTAAAAATATTCAACAACATTGTTTGCAATATACACGTACGAAAAATCGTTTACGAAAATTGTCAAAACACAATAGGTTAAACGATACGATCGTGAATACCATAAGATAATAATTTCGTGACACGATGTCAATTCGAAATTTCAGATTTCGCTGGTACAAAAGTTCGACCGAATGTATGCTGGGATCGCGTCGAGCACGAACGAAGGGATAAAACCGTCCGTTATTAGCTCGTCATACACGAAGCTCGGATTAATCATGCACTTCCTAGTGAAAGTTTCGCATATTATTCTGCGTTATATCATGGACTAAATAACAGAATACCAAGAAGAGAATGGCTTATCACGCTCGTGGCTTGCAACTTTCTCGTCCGATTAATCATATTTCGAACCACTTGTATTCTCAAACGTGAAATAGAGAATGGATCATCTACGTTTCGTCTACAAATTCTAACTAATCTTATTGACTTTATCCATACCGTGGAAATGGTTCTGGTTATAACATAAAGTTCTATCTTTGTACATATGTTATATATATATATATATATATTATTATTATTATGCACATATTATTATATAGATTAGAATTTGTTCATAGAAATATTTCTCAAATGAAAATAATATAGGTATATTTTTATATTAACGACAAATATTTTTCGAAATCGATTCGCATCGAGATATCTATTTGCACGATCATCAGACAAACCCTCGTGCATGCGTTCGAAACGCTTTTACCGTTTATTTATCGGATCGTTGAAGACGATGGCGACGGCAGCCGCGAGGAAAAAGAAAATTATTCGAGAAAGCGAGTTCCAAGAAATTTCGCAGAAGGTGTCCTCCCTTAAGACGGTCTTAAGATGGCACGTCTTAAGAGCAGCGCACCGAAGGCTCGGGCTGCAGATCATTTATTTAGAAATCCGTCTCGGCTCTGACGACACCGTCACCGCTTCTAGCTGCCTCACCAGCGAGCATCGACCCTCGCGACCCCTGTTAAAGAGACACTCGCGAGGAACGTCAAGTGGAACAGGCACAGGATAAACAGAACGTTTTCCAGGGCTCTGGCACTGTGTGCCAGGTGCACGTTCGGACGTTGCTCTGTGTTGGCCTTTCTGAATCTATGTGCACAAACGCTCGTGGAAAAGAACGTAGAAATCTAAGCGAAATCGTGACGGCCACGGCAAATTTCCAGCACAGCGGGGTAAAAGTACGACTAGCCGGAGAAGCATCGTAACAAGGAACTGCAATATTGTTGCTATTGTGGAAACTCGCTGACTACACATCCGAGGAAAACAACGAGACTAATCTCCCACGGCTGAAACGTGTGCACGTGGGTGTGCAAGCACGGAGCAAACGTAATTTGGTACTTGAAATTTTATTGAAATCGTAATAAATAACAGTTCATTAAAGGAATAGTTCTTTCAATCACAGGAAATCTGTGGTGTCCCAAAGATACTACACGCTTCGTAAATGGTCAAATTTCAAAGACACTGAAGAAACAGAGAAAACGACGAGCTCAATATTTGTACAAATATTTGTACGATACTAATTCTACTTCTCGATTAACAAGTAAATCGTACAGTTGGAGGAAAGCGAGAACTTCTTCTCAATTTCATTCGCAGAACGACAACGAACATCTCGATGAAATTTCCTAGAACTCGTTCCTCGTGCTTTCAGCTTTCAGTTGTCAAACAAATGAAACGCCAGATTGCCACGTTCGTTCTCTCTGATTCGTCCTCTTTAATGTCATGTTCCCGTTTCAGAATATCATTCGACTCTTCAACGTTGCTCGACTGAAAACTCCCATTTTGACCATTGTTGCAGATAATCACCTACGATCCGACCAGAGGCGGTGTGTCCGTGGTCACGGAAAAGGGTGACATCACCAGGAGTTTCCTGTTGGTGCAGGAAGCAAAGCCATCGGACTCTGGCCGGTATACTTGTAATCCCAGCAATGCTCAATCAAAATCGATCACCGTTCACGTACTCAATGGTGAGTGATTTCGACTTAATTGCAAGCCGTCTTTTCTCCCGTCCGACTCATTATCAAACCTGAACGACGATATTGGTCGTCGACGAACGGTTTTTCGGTAGCGGATCATTAGCGTCGATTGGATGAATCCTTAAAGAGAACGTAAATTAATAAACGCCGCCGGTTTCCGCGGAAGGCGCGGAATTTCTTTTACCGGGCAAATTAATAACGAGGGCGAACGAAGAGAGAACGACGGTCCCGGAATATTAATTTAAAATTGATCAACGTCAAACGAAGAAAAGGAAAGAGGTAGAGGCGGAGTTTCAGAACAGAGAACAGAAGATCTGGCTTCGACACACGCGTTTAATTAATGAATCCCCCCCCCCTCTCCCCTGCCCACCTTCATTGCATCGGTTAACGGAATTTCCGTGTAAAGCACCAACACGTTTACGGCCGACGTTTGCACACTTCGACGTATTTGTACGCGATGCACAATCGTAACGACTGAACGTATAGGCTAAACGTACACTGGCGCGTATGTGGCCGTGTATACATATGCATGAGAAACGTATTCGAACGTAGGAACGTTAAACACAATGGCTTTGCCTTAGCAACAAAGCCAGTTTGCCATCGTAATTAACTCGACTAGATGAAATTAAAGTATACAGCCAGGAACTTCTTTGACCTGCGTGGAGACTTTGCGTCGCGAACAACAGGCACGAGTCGCCGTCGAGCGACTCGTGGTGGAACAACGGTGTTATTACTTTCACAAAACGCCGCGCCGTGTTCTTCAGAAAATTTAAGTGTTGTCCCCTGTTTCAGGAGAGTATCCCGCGGCAATGCAGCACGGCGGCCAAGCCAAGCAACCAAGACTCTACTCCCTCCTTCTCTGTCTGTGTTTGCTGCTTTACTAACCGTTTCATCCCGGAGACGATGCTCCCTCTCCTCCTTCGCGCGAACGAACGGTGAACGGAAAGACTGCCGCCGCGAGAACCGGCCGATCGGGCATCGACCGGCGCTCCCTCGAGGAAAGTACGCGCGTTCGTGCAACCGGAGATCGCACGGTGGTGCCAGTGATCCAGCGAGTACCTAACCACGACGCCGGTACGTCGATGACGTTAGCGTGAACGAACGAGACACAATGTGCGCGAAACGCGAGAGTTGGCCCCCCCGGAAATGCAACGTGCGGACAGTGCGCGATTTCGAAAGGAACCGCAACGACGGGACGCGACAAAGTGACTGATCGTAATCGCGAATGAACACGCAACGCGCCAACGTAATGGGTTTCGACGCCAGGTGAATAACACTGCCGTGACAGCGACTCGAGAAACGATTAAGCACGAAGCAGCTGCGGAACAGGATAGGAAATTGAGACGGCAAAGAATCAGCGGGACAGAGAACCGAGTGGAAGAACAAGTGGAACGGAACAAGCATATCGGGACAAAGGCGAGAACCCGGGATACAAGGGATCGTCTTTCCTCCGCAATTATTCAACCACGTTGACAGGATGTGTGCGAAAGGTGGAAGAGAGACGGCAAACGAGCGAGAACGAGAAAAGGAGAAAAAGCTGCGTAGGGTATCGATCGGCAATCAGATTCGTCGTTGCCGTGCATCGATCGTATCGCGACACTGATGCACTCTGATATCGATATCGACCGGGCAACAAGTCGAAATGCTCGAGCGTCGAATTCGCGCAGTGTCACTCTCACAGCTTCCGGTAACTGCGGACCTCGTCACGTCGACATTTATACACGATACGCTTTCGATGGAGACAATGAATTCGCGATCTCTCGTGCGACGATGAGCAAGGTTTTAAAAAAAAAAAAAAAAAAAACAGGAAAAAATTAGAGAAAACCAAAAAAAAAAAAAAAGAAAGAAAAAGATCTCCCTCGATAAGAATTCTAGCCATGTAAGAGCCAATCCTCACACGTGTTTTTTCTAACGAATTCATCAGCTCTGCTTACCATTCGTTTCACCGACACGCCAAACGCTCTGCTCGATCGTTTTTCTACGCGTCGCCTATTTACGCGGTCTCTTTCTCGCTCGGTCGCTTTCAACGCCGTCACAAGAGCTTCTAATTTACGAGACACAGGCACGATTGCGAATTCACGTGTTACGTAGAACGGAAGTCGGTATACGATTAAGCGTAAACGAATGAATTTCACAGGCTGACGCACGCTGGCGAAACTCGACTGCGACCGAGCAATTAATTCGCCGCTATCACGACTCGATCATAATAAGTTTATTTAGTTCGGCAACCGATACACACAGCGACACATACCGACCTCGTTGCAAAGTTCCATCGTATGGCGAAACTGACGTTTCACGCAAATCGATTAATGCGAGCACACCGTATACACCGCGAAATTGTACGTCTATTAAAACGCTAAACGGAACATATGTATCGTCTGCTTATTGCGCGAAACCGAACGCGGCTGCTCCCTGGTTAAAAACAAATTAACAACGCCACGAACCGATGAATTATTCGATGATTAAGAACAATTTGTTTTAACTGGCTGTCGATCAATCCTGTTTTTATACTTCCTTTTGCCATTCCGACATTTAACTCTCCAATACTCACGAATATGTTGCTACTAGCGAAGAGTTAAATGTTTAGTATTCTCGCATACTTTATCATTCCGTAATGCATCTTTGGAACGTTATCTCATCCGCTAATTGCACGGTCGATGCAATTATCTTAATAGCTAATCCCGGCCGAAGGTGTTTTATTTCGTAAATTGATTAAACTGTTCGATATCTATGCTTTAATTTATATCGTATTGATTTCAACGGGGAGGGGGAGTGGGGGAGGGGAATTGAAGCATCGCGCGGGATATCGAGTATAATGCGGAATATTCATGCAATTTTAACGAGAGTATAAATTCTATTTTCCTCGCGAACGTGAAACGTAGATCGATATCGCGTCAATATTTTTTCCCCTCCCCTGCCCGTAACAAAGCCGAGCGTCGGCTGGCAAACAATTTATTTCAAACTCAATTGCAACGCGCATCTCGGTAATGTTCGAAGTTGCGAATCTGCATTTTCATCGTTGCCTCGGGAAGAGGGAGGAACGCCTCTTCGATTTCCAGGAAGCTCGAAACGAGAGAACGAGACGGGAGAGAGAGAGAGAGAGAGAGAGAGAGAAGAAGGAAAAGAAAAGCAGCGAATCGGACCAAGAAGCGAGAGAAATAAAAAAGAAACAGAACGGATTGAACACTTCGATCGGAAGGTATAAGACGCGAAAGTATTTGTCTAATCGATTGGCAGAACGCGAACGAATAGGATGCACGGCGGTGGGATTAACTTTCGTAATTTGCTCTTTTCACCATTCGCTGGCTATTCATCATCGCCAAAGTTCACCTTGGAAATCGAATTCAGTATAATGGCATCCGTCATAATCCGCGTCATTCATCGAGTAACAAACGTCGCTCCTCCTCGTGGCGAAAATAAAAATTTATTTCAATCCATTTACCTGGAATCTGCGGGAAATGGGAGGGCTCGAGCCGAACAAACCGTTCGATCGTTTAATTATTCGCGGATCATTGCGAAACTTTTGTCAACGCGAGTCATTGTCGAAGCCTTTCAAACATTCGTTTGCAATCAACGTTTTTTTAATCGTCAATTTCGAACCCCTCTTGTCTCTCGAATTTCATCAACAAATGAATTTCGCACCGAAACCGCCGCCCGGTTAACAAAATAATTCTCTTCCTTTCTGAAATGCCCGACGATTCGATTAGAGCAAACGGCCGATAATGTTCCCCGTTATAAACGCGAGCGCAGGTAAAACGAATGATTTTACGCGATTTTTTTTTCTCTCTCTCTTTTTTTTTTCTTTTTTTTTTTATTCGACCCGATTCGATTCCATCTTTACAGCGTTGGCAGAGCACTCGCATCCAGCGGAAAAATTCAATCCCTTCGCTGCGAACAACGACATTCAAAGAGAACACAATGCGAAATAATCGCGGTATAACCATCGCCGTAATCGTACATCGTCGTCGGTATCAGCATCTCCAGAATGATTGCAATGCTCTATCCACATACCAATCGTACGAACAATACCAATGTAGCGAACATTCGAGAAACAATATTGCGAATGTTTGAGAAATTGAATTTTTTCTTCTTTGTCTTTTTTCCCTTTCTTCTGTTTTTTTTTCTTCTGCTACGTCGAATCGATGATTTTAATCCATCATCTCTTCGTTCTTTGAACGAAAAAAAAAACGCGCACGCAGATTGAAGTCTGACTGAATTGCCGAAACAATCGTCAATTGTATCGCAAATATGTGTACAACAATCACGTATGTAATCCGAGCCGATAATAAATCTCGAACGCTTTTATACGCGATTTTATATCGACCTTTTAGTACGATTTTTCTTGCCGCAATAATAGAAGCGAAACAGATCAACCCGTCGATTCGAAAGAAATGCAAAACAAATTGGAAATATCGTTTCTTAAGTACGTCCGTGACGTTCGTTTGTAACGCAGTTCGATGCAAAATATCTCCTTAACCGAATACATTAAATTTAATGGCAGTTTAATAGGTGAAAGAGGCACGATGAAAACGATCGTTCCCTCCTGTCGTTGAATCGTTGCTAATCGGTTTTCTATCGAAGCTTGTTCCACGGGAGCTCAAATTATCAGTTCCACGACTGTAATTATCTTATTATATCATTATACCACCGTGACGTGAATCCTCGATATTTTCAATATATTCGATTTATGAACACGTACGAGGGATAACGAAGTCTGAACAAATTTTAAAATTGATAATACATCGATCAACACCGCTCAAGCAGTATGTCTCTTTCTACTTGATCGCATGTCCGTGGCATAATGTTGACTAAATCTTGAAGAAAATCTTCTTACGCACAACCTTACAGATTTAAACATCCTACTGGACGTTTTTTAAGGAACTCGTTACATTTGCAAGTCCAACGGTGGACTCGTCGTGTTTCTTCCGCGTGCTCTTCGCGTAGAATCGAGTTACGCGAGTAAGTAGAAAAGCGAAGGAAAAACAGCGAGAGAGAAAGGGCTACGAGCGAACGACAAATGAAGAGGAACTATGGTGAACGTTTTAATCCAGGGATCTCGTGAACCAAGACCGGGGTAACATCTGCCAGTGAGCAAACGCGATTAAAAAACTTTGCTCGGGCCATAATGCAGCGGGTTGATTGCACGTAAGAACATTTCCCTGCTGGCTGCGTGAATATAATCGCGTCTCTCCACAACGTCCGCGAGTGTCACGAGAAATAATGATTGCTGGTTCGAGCTCGACTTTTTGTTGTCGAGTCGCGCGCGATTGCGGTAAATTTCCTTCTTTTTTTTTTCCTCCCTAAAAATCTGACTGGTTTTTGGCACAAAAGGGAGGAAGGAACGGAGAAACACGTCAGAGAAAAAGAGAACGTGGAACAGACGAGAGAGAAAAAGTTAAAAAGTGAGAGAGAGAGAGAGAGAGGGAGAGAGGAAGAGGTATAGAAAAAAAGGATAAATATAGGAAACAAGGGCAAAGACGATGGCGGCGGCTGCAACAACGTCGGCATTCGCCGCTGCCTCGCCGCCATTTATCAAGCTAAACGCGAGGTGCACCGCATAATGTTCACGCCGAGGTTCTCCACCCTCGGCCCTTGAGTGGAGGCGTCTGCATTGCATACTGCGCCCGTGTATCGCCACAGAAATTCGCGTACACCTGCACACACGCAGCCATACCATCGCAGAAACGCTCGGATTACGGACGATTAAACGCCTGACCGCCGATCGGAATCGCCCAGCCTGACCGTTGCTCTCTTCCTCCGTGATCGCTCATCCGTTGTAACAGTTAAAGGGTTGTTGTTAATGATTCCACGCGTTCGAACATATAGTTTGGAATTATTTTTTTTTCGTCCATTTTTCGTTTCTCTCTTCACTTAGGAGTGAAATTGAAAGTGGATGCTTTTTGAAATCGGTGGCGCGATATAATTGTGAACAACAAAAGTATCTTAATTTTGAGTTTGATTTAGTTTCTGCAAGCGAAGACAAGTTATTTGTGTAGTAATGTCTCGACATTCGCCGATTCTTGGTAAATCGTTTGGTTCATTCGATGTTTAACCTCTTGCGCTGGAATGAGAATTTTTCGTTCCAAAATTGTAATATTTTCTCTCAGTTTCTAAGCATATTTAAGTAAAAACAAAATAGGCAGAACAAATAATAAATTTATCGCTTCTCAATAATTTCTATCCAGCGATATCATACCGACGAGTTCGAAAAGAAAGCGACGAATCATTGTGTACGGTTTGGTTGCTCGTTATGGTCCGCAATCAGTTGTCAGCGCAAGAGTTAAAGAGGCACACGCATTGAAAGAATTACGTTTCCATGTATCTTTCTTTTGACACGAAAAAAGAAAATGTAAAGATGCATTGAAATCAACTTGATTGGCAAAAGAATAGAAACAAATAAAACTTGAAAATATAGACATTGATACGGGTCGAACACATATGTATGACGACGCTCTACATTAGGTATCGTGTGTTCTACGCACGAATTTATTCCGGAATTAATTAACAGCTAGCCGTGGACTAAGATTTATGAAATTGCGAAATATTAAATGCTCGTAAATCATTAATACCACTATACCATTTCACTCGGCGCAATCGTACTTCACTTTCGGATAAACTCGTTAACTCTTGGCGCTTGTTAACCGCGTTCAGGGATAATTTATGACTATGGAAATTTATGTCCCACGAAATTATATCTTTGTTGCGATGGTTAAAAGGATGACGCGATAAAGTATACCGCGGCGCAATACAAAAGCTCGCGGTGTTATAAAATATTACGTTACGATAAGGCGCTATTATTGCGCTTTCATGTTAGCGTTAGACGTAATTTCGCATCAACCGGCATCGTGAATTAACGAAAATCCATTACTCCTCATATCTTATTCCGAATAATATCTTTGTTCTTATGAAAATTCTCGAAAATAACTGATCAACGTCACTACTGTTTACCATCGGATATCAAAGGATTAGTACGTTGAAGCGAAAGTTGGGGAAATTTTCCATAGAATTTTCATTACGCCGGAAAATTTTTCGTTCGCTCGTAGTTCCTCCGATATCGTTCAATGGCAAAGTTTTAATTGCAGCCTGTAATCGAATCCTGTTCATTATTGCGTTCCGTGCTAATTCAATAGCGGGGATAGCTCATTTTTTTCCCTCCCCTCTCGGACGCAAGTGGAGCGCATCAAAAGAAAAGAAGCGAAACAACGACGGTGAAATAAAACGATTGCAACGGAAATTTATCGATATTTCCGTCCGCGTTACCCTTTTTTACGAATATCGCGAATAGTTCCCATGAATACTAAGCGAAACAATAATATCTGCCGTGGGCGTCCAGCCCCCCCGCCCCCTCGTCCTTCCTCCAGCCGCTCCCTCTCATTGTCCGGAAAATCCGCTTTAATTGAGAACTAGATCTATTTTACTCCAAGTTTACAATGAAAATATTTGCTCTTTGATGTTGAACTGCCTAACGAACGTCGTTATTTCACCTGCTCGGAAAATATAAACACACATGTATGTGTGTGCACGTCGTCGTGAAGAAAGAACACACACACACACACACACATATATGTATATATATGTATGTATGTATATGCATACATATATGTAATTCACGTGCACGGAAAGAAGGGGAAACGTTGCAAAAAGGAGAATCAGAACAACCGGACGACCATGAAAAGACGTGTCTGTCCAAAGGGGAATATATATGTGTGTGTGTGTGTGTGTGTGTGTGTGTGTGTGTGTGTGTGTCTCGAGCTTCTTCATTTAACGACGCAGCGGCGGTGACGGTCAGTTCTCGGCAGTATTCGCCTCGATTCACCAGCGTCGCAATAAAAATTCATAGGATTTCAGCGCCGGGTCTGAATTATGAATGCGAAACGTTTTAATCATTGCCGCGCCACTGGCGGAGAAATGGCCAGGCCGCAATTGTATAAACCACCGTGTATCATACAAATGCGTCTAAACTTTTGCGCCCGTGTACATTTCCAGGTTGTACGGGGCAGGAGGAAACCGGGCGAGCCGGGCGTAGATTATATTGAAAGGGCGTATTCGCGGCTCGGTATTGTTATTTCCGTGGTCGGCGACACTAAAAATAACGTTTCCCTTCTGCCGGCGATAAATACCGGAGGAAAAGCTCGAGGGGGAAAGAAACTGGCGGGTAATGGCGAGAGGACAGCTGCCTGGACAAACATAGATAATACCGAAGCGCGGAGTTATCGATCGTTTCTCGTTAACGCGACACTAACCGGTCACCGTTTGTTTTCGTAAACCGGCGTGAGAGCTTTCACCGTCGTTCTGCGTGCAGCGTGCTTGCATGGATCGACGAACGGATGGACGGACGTTTCGAGGAGAGAAAATGGAAAATCGAAAATATCGGATCTGAATGGGGGTGAGAAATTTTTGACACGCGTGATTCACGCTCGTGTGTGACCCATTTCGCGTGTAACCTCGAGATTAGATAGATTGAAATATTCTGTCTTTTTTTCGGATACTTTTTTTTTTTTTTTGTTTTTATTTCTCCTTTTCTCGTCCCTTTCCTATCTTCTTCTTCCCACGTCCTCTCTTTAAGAAAGTTGAAACGAAGGGTAAGCGACCCAGATTAAAAGCGAGATGAAAACGAAAAAGACTCGAAAAATGTGTTTTACAACGTACAAAGAGAGCGTGGATAAAGATGGTGAAAAGAAATGGTAGGAAAATGAGGGAACCTGTCTGTCTGTCTTGCTTTAACGACCGTTCCTCCGCTCGTCACGCTCAACGCGTCGTTTGTTCTTCGAGAAACGAAGATATCGCTAAGGAAATGTGTGTGTATACTTTGCCTTTTGTTACACTGGCTGGAGAAATAATCACAAATAGTGTTGGCAGACCAACGGGAACCACGATCGCGTACAACGGGGAATAACGAACGCGGAACAGATTTAATGATCGTTTGTCTGCGCTGAGAGTCCGTTTCTACAGATTTGCAACAGAAAATTAAGGATGATTTGTGATTAATTAAAGTTCCTCGAACGCAAACTCCAATTACTAATCCGAATAATTAACGAATAATTAAGTAGAGCGCCAGACGTTTTACAGTTTTATATTTCATTACCCTAAAATTAAGAAATACTTAAACAGCTGAAATATTTGATTATTTAACGCTCTGTATATTCTTAAGGATATTCTTTTCTAACTTGTAACATCAAATCGCGTTTAATTCGCTATCTAAGGAAAGCGGTGTATTTACACGTTCCACAATGCTAAATAATAAATAACAACGTAACACGCGTACCACGATTGCAAAATATTTCAAATTGTCATTTTCCATTTTAACAAGCGAGAGCTTGTAGTAATTTACGAGGTTTAATCTCTTATCACGTGTATCTGACACAAAGAACGGTATATCAGATGACGCGACGCATGAGATCGATAATGCATTAACTATACCCGGAGGACGTGTGCAATTTCATTCCGCGTTAATTGACGATTAATTTCAAATTTGCAATTTCGAACGTATAACTAGAACTTCTGTTCCATTATCGTGTATGATGGAGCAGAGTCGATGAACTATTTTTCCCCGGCGAAAAATTCTTGTCGCTCGACGATGTACGCGCAATTTTCAGCCATGAGTTTTGGAAAATATCACTTTGAAACGGCTGCCAAACAACGTTTATTTTCGTTGCGAACATAAGCTAAATGAAATATTTCTCGTACAGTGTAATTCTTTCGTTTCCCTTACGATCGGAAATGCGAAAAATTCGATCCGCAAGAGACGAATAGATTTGAGAAACTGGTTCTCTTTATATCAGCGTGTATTCGCGTTTTCATTGAAAGGAACATTACGGTGAAAAGTAATTAAAACCGTAAACAAACCGGGAGCTAGAAATCGACGTATTCGACGTGAAAATTTTCACGTAATGAAAGCGAACAGCAATTTAATCTTCATACTCTGTATTCGCTGTACGTGCACGTTTCGCCCGGAATGCGTGGCTATTTATGAACGAACAAGATTTCAATTTACAACTTCGATAATCGTAACAAAAAGAGCTGAACGCCAGGTAGAAGCGTAATTTACATCAACGTGCACCGTGTAATACGCGATAAATTTTCTCATCGACGTACGCGAGAAACGTTCGTGGAAATGTGAATTACGGATTTCAGGTGAAAAGGCACTCACGAGTTATGATCTCGTGCCATAAAAAAAAAAAGAAATCTACAAAATGCCTTCATTCATTTACTTTTCAGTTACGCGACTTCTCGACAGTTAGGAGATGAAATTATCACTTAATTTCTAAGTGTCTTCAGACGCTTTTCTTACAGAGAACCTGGTTGAACAATCAATCCTCGTATTTGATATCTCGCATTGACACGACCTTTTTAATAAATCGAAATATATTAGACCAATCGTTGCATTAAACAAAGTACCGCAATTACCAGTAAATACCCACGCGATCGCGTTATATAGCTACTAATAAATTCGACCATTCTGTAAGATAATCTTCTGTAAGATAATCCTCCCATCGAGCTTCGAACGTCTGACCACAAACGTCCGTAACCACTTATCGCTCGAGCGTGCATACATCTACCGCAACTACTTATCCCCCGATCTTGCCCAAAGCCTCAATTTCGAAAACCCTTCCATCCACGACGCGCATAATGTCACGCGGCCGTTATTCATAAACATGAGTAAAAGGAAAGAGAAAGAGAAAGAGAAAGAGAGAGAGCACAGCAGTGGTGAAGAGAATCAGTCACGGCTGAGGAGAAACAAATTACACCGGGCTCAGAAACACATTTATCATCCCCGCCGATCTATACCGCGAGAGGCGTGGAGATGTATTTTTCGTGGTACACTATTTCGGTTTGCAATTCCGACAGGTAAATCACGGGAAGCGGCGTGCCAAATGTGTCGTTGCACGGCTGGATTAGTATTCACGGCGACACGCGACCGACCGAAGGGAAATCTACATGCCGTTTTATAAGGTTGGCGTATCGTGCATCGAATGAGAAACAACCGGAAGATTCGTCAAACATCAGCGTACACCTGGTATCCAGAGTAATTAGCCTATTTTATCGCGGATTCACAATTGCGCTCGCCGGGGCTAATTTCGAATGTGTCGTCCCCATTGGTAATCCCCCATCGGTATTCGCATTCTCCACGCGATTTCAAACGTCCAATCAGACCACTGTCGCACGCCGCAACCGTGTTCCCGTGTTGTTGTCACGGGATCGTTGCCAACAACATTTTCTACGAGACGTCTACGTTCGATGGCGTGCGTGTAATCGATCGAGCAACGGGGATAACGTGATTAATTGCGTAAAGTGTCTGTAAAGTGTCTGAGAAACAACGAGGATGAAAACGCGTTATCCGATCGCGCCGTACGATCAGTTGCGTACGAACCCGAGAGAATTGATCGTCGGTTGTGCCGCGGGAATGACACCGAACGTGATACGACAGTATCACGGTGTGAAAAGGATCAACGGCGGGCCGTGTAACTCTCTTCCTAATTTCGCGAATCGTCGTAGAAATCGTGTGATGTGTTCTCGACCCTTTCGCGCAAGAGAGAAAGAGAAATTAACGTGAAAGAAAGAATTTTGATAAATTCACGTGAACCGTTGCACTTTTCGAAGGAAATATCGTAGCCGTTGTCTGTAAGAGAAATTTATTAAACATAAGAGAAATTTTGTATATGTTCGATTAATTAAAAAAAAAAACCGGGGGGGGACGAGAGAATGGTGAAGATAGAGGAGTTTTATCCGTGAAAGGGTTGAAAAGACAGAAGACACAACGGGATTGCCTTTTCATCACTTCAGCCGATTCGTATCCGACGAGTTTCCAAACCAGTCTGATTGATCGACGAATTTCTAAACTAGTCTGATTGATCGACGATGATCAACGATCAGTGTACCTTCCTCGGATGTAAATATGTATGAAAATACCGTTTAGTTGTTTAGTTGGCTTGGACAATATCTAACGACGACGACATGCTGCATGGCTGTTACACTACGATTCGTTTTTGTATGATACACTGTATATGTATATTTTGACCAACCGACGACAGTTGTTATTGTAATTGTTGTTGAGAGAGAAGAAAAGCGGAACAAAGGTGAGAGAAGAAGAAGAAGAAGAAGAAGGAGGAGAAGAAGAAAATGGAAAAGAAATTATACGAGGTATACAATCTCGCGTGAATGCAAAGAAACGAAAGCGACCGGCAAGCGCCTATCAACGTCGAATGGGTGATGAATGGCGCGTCGTCTCACATTATAATCACGATACCATGTAACATAAGAGCTCTGGTAGTTTGATAAATCGAGTGTAAAAGAATTACGTCTACACAGATTATATCGATATGCGTAAAAATATACACCCGTAAACTAATTGTAACGCAACATTACTGTCGTTGTAAACGTTATCGCCTAGTCAGTGTAAAAAAGATACAAAGGGCTGGGGAGAAGTAAGAAAAAAAGAAAAGAAAAAGAAAAAGAAAGGACAAGAGAAAAATATATTGAAGGACAAAGCGAGTGAATGAGTGCATGGCGCTTAATTGGAACCGTACCCGGGAGAACTGTGAATATATATATTTACCTGGTGTATACCGATTTCGTTTCTTCTCGTGTGCACGCGCGCGTGTGTACGTGTGTGTGTGTGTGTGTGTGTGTGCGCGTGTGTGTGAGCGCGTATACGTCACCGTGAAAGCATTTCTCCCAGGGTGGGGAGGAGGAAAGAGTGAAAGAGAAAACGATAAGGAAAGAAAAGGAAAGAGACGCGCGTCTCTGTGATCGTGGCTTTCGTAAATCCTTCGCGAAAGCTGTATCGAACAACGGATAAGGGCGGCCAAACAGTTTCTAGAGGTGCGGTAATGTCAAAAAATATTTGAAAGTCGCGCTCGTAACGAGAGGGTGTGCATCGTACGAATAAAAACATAGCACTCTCGCGGTGTTTCATTTGTTACGTAGCTACGAAAGGAAAATGTTGTACAACTTGTCATACCAACTGCTTTGCCTTGCTTTCGTTCCTCGACCACGTTTCTTTACTTGCGTACAGTATTTATCTCGCGTGTCGGTGCCGCTGAATTCGCATAACCACGGGCACGAGGAATGATCTCGTTCGGTAATCACTTACGACAACATCTTATACTCGAAAATCCAAACGAACTGCTCGTTGCAATTTGCAATGGGTAGAACGAATCTCGGTTCAAGGCTCTACCTTTCCCACGCGTGTTTGTGAAAATAAAACGCGTGGAAATCGCGTTTCAAATGAGAGTGACAACACTCTCGTCGTAACACTCGAAGCACCGAGTGTAAATCTTAAGTCTGTCGACGCCGTCATAACGATTCCCAATCGATTTAAATGTAAATGATTACTGAAGAGAATTTCCGGATTCCTCCAATTTTTCTCTCTGACACGAAGATTCACATTCCCGTTGGTTGTTAGCTCTTACGATAACGGGAAATTAAATTTCATACCGGCGTTACGATTTACGGCACAGCGATAGCTGTCGAGTTGCAGGCGACGAACAAACGGCCGCCATCGTGCGAGAGAAAGAAGGCGAGAGGACGACGTGTGTATGTTTCGAGCGTGTGCGCTCGGAGCGGAGAACGGGCGCGTGTAAATAGTCGTTAGAGCTGACGTTTTGCGCGTCGAAACGAGCGGAAAGAAAGAGAGAAAGAGAAAGAGAATAGAGAAGGGTAGAAGGAAAGATAGAAGTGGCGTGGAGAAGGCTACGTGGATGCTGGGGCGGATTGAATCCTTAGTCGGCGATCCAGGGAAAAACTTTCGCGAGTTTCGAGGGAATAATGGGTCATCGCGCGATGAAAAGGGATTTAAGTCGTGAAATTTCCAAGCCCAGAATCTCCCCTATCCGCGGCTCGAATAGACTTCTAATTGTGAATACGTAAGTAAGCGAGGGGAGGGGGGGGTGAAGAGAGAGAGAGAGAGTGGCAGGTAAGAGAGAAGTTTATTCGAGAAATTAAGAAGCTTGATTGGAAAGATTATGAAAGGTAAGAAGGCGAGAGACGGGCTTAATTCGTTCAATGATGCCGTTCGTTTCGTCGCTGGGGAAGGGAGGAGGGGAAGGAGAATGAAAGTGGATGAAGCCAGGAATAAAAACGCGAGCGAACGGAGGGAGAAGCGAAGAAGGAGAAAGATATTGCGCCGGTGGTGATTGACGCGGCTTCTCGAACTCAACCCCGAGCGGGATCCTAAAAATCTAAAAAATTCTCCTCGCGTTCAATTCCCAGTTCCCTTGAAAGTTGACGAGGTTCCTCCGAGCGGAAGAAGCGAACATTTTTCGTCAAAATTCGTTCGATTGTCCTGTCGTTGCCGCACGGCGCTGCAAATGCGCGTAAGTGAGACTAATAAGTCTCATCGATCCGTTCGAGTATGACTGACTACCGAACGACTCGTATTATTCAGTAGCCGATTGATCGGCTGCGATATCGATAACAATCTGGCCGTATTTCACTCGTACTTCATTCGTAATTATTCATCCCGCGTCGACGTTGAAACGTTTCCAACCGTACATCGGTAAAACATTGTTCATCCCGAAATATCGGTCCGTTCGCGTTGCTTCACATTTGCCCCACGCATTTTTGCGCCGTTTATTACAATTCGAATTCGCTTCGCGTCATGTCCCGCGCATATCATTACACCGAATCCGCGTACGCTCTGTGCTCACGTTTGTACACGCGTCTGCACCCTCTGGGCTCGTGATCGTGTTTGTCCCTATTGAACCCTCGAATGATTTCGATTAGCAAAGCCGGGATTTACGGAGCGACACATTCGTTGCCCGTAGGAACATCGAAACACGTGCTACCTCTGGAACGTGTATTCCAGTTTCCTGTCAGTGCTGTGACGACACTGACAGCTCGGCCCTGTCTCGTATACGTATCCTTGAATAGCCAATAAATCGAATGAAGAGCGACCGCATTGTATGAATTTCGTCCGAACTGCCAGTTCATTCCACGTGAGCCGCATTCGAGCGGGAGAATCGAACGGTGAAAGAGAGAAGATGCGAACCGATCGAGCGTGTGCGTGTGCGTGTGCGTGCGAACGTGTAAATACTGTCGAATTACTTCAATTAATCGAGTGCTCGATCGACGCGAGCTCGTTCACGGTTGAACGTAAAAAGAGGAAGCGTGGCGCGGTTCGATGACAGAGTTACGATGACGGAGACTCGATTCACTTGTACATCTGTACTTTAGATTCTTAAGTTGACACCAATCGACTGCCAAGCTAGGGCACGGCGATCAACACGGGGACAAAGTGAAGAGACAAGGCAAACAAGAGGAAGGAAAGAAAAAGTGAGGAAAAAACGAACAACTTTCACATCTGTTTTACATCTAACGAAAAAAAAAAAAAGCTCCTTTTTGCGTTCTCAGAACACGCCGTACCACTCATAGATAGGCTAAAAATATACTTACTAAGTGTTTCGTCTAGCCTACGATGTATATTGTATCTATAATCAGAAATAAATTATCGACCGTAAAAAGTTAAACTGGCGTTCTCCGATGCATCTCTCCCGTGGATTAATATTTACTCGCGACGGCGTGTGCCATGCGATATTGAAATTTTCAGCGATCCGGCCTTCGCCGTGCTATGAGAGGAAGTGTCATTATTCACGAAGCAACGTGAAATAAAGGTAAGACGAGATATCGTATCCACGGTGAGGACTTGACGCCGTTGACTTTAACGAAAACAGTGGTAAGTATGTTACATACGTGAGATACAATGGTAGAAAGGAAATGTTTCGCAGAAATAAATTATTCCGCATTCGTGAAAAGTACTCTGCTCGACAACGTTTTGACTTTCTTCTTTCTCCAATTTACGTAGCGAATAATCAACTTGAAATAATCTAATGTACTTTGAAAATAATATTCTTCCAATTGAATTCAACGTCAAACACATTTGAACACTTTCGTCGAAATGAAAATTTTTTCCCATCGACTGAAACTTACGCGAAAGTATAATAAAACTGTTTCAAAAAAAATTGTCGCGTAGAAGATGTTGACAATTGAAAGTTCACATGCCTTTAACGTTGATATATGCTGCGCGCGTATCTTGAACATTTGTTATGTTCCCAGTCCCAATGAGTCACTAGAAACGTCTTAAATCGAGTCACGAGGCAATTAATTTTTCGTACGCACGATACACATAAATTACAGAAGAATCGTACCGCCGAAGGCCACGGTCCAATTAAAGTTGACAGAGTTACAAAGGTTGATAGGTGGAGAAACGGTCAGAGCCCTTCTGGATCGGAGCCGACTGAAGGATAAACGTTAAACACGCGACATACGAATTTGCATGGACGATGCATTATCTACACGTGTAATGTGACATTCCCACTCCTCGATTACCAAAGCCAAGCCTGCTTGCAATTAGACCACCTGCAGTTTAACCGCAGCTGATCTTCGCGATTATCTCCTCCTGCTTATCGAGTCTTTTAATTTCTCCTCGGCTGGTGATTCATTCTCAAGATAATCGTCATCCAAGTGCGAAGCAATTTTTCAAAATATCTAAAACTTTTAACGACTCGATCGTGCGCGGCGATCAGAAGCTTTTTTCACCGTTTAATTACTACTGAATTTATCAGAAAGTTATTAAATTTACTGTCAATTAACTAAAGGACGTCCGTGTTGAAGAATATTTCAATTAACAACTTTTCACCGATTATTCACTCCTTGTTTCCACTTCGAAAGCTACCGTGTTCACGATAGTCTTTAGTAAAACTGTGCAAGAGTCCAATAAATATCTCAAATTACATTTCTCCGTGCGTTCTACCATTTAAGAAAAATTCCATGATATCGCGAGTGTTCCCACAAGCTACTAAAGTTCCAAGGGGCAAGAAAAAACATTTGTCCAGTTTGCTACGTTCACGGAACAAAGGAGTACAAAAGAAGAGTAGAAAAGTCTCGGGAGACAATGAGAGAGAGAACGGCCAGTCGTCTTTGAGCCTCGAGCGAAAGAACGGCTACCTCGCAAGACGGAAACTTCCCTAGAAGAAGAATTTCTGTGGAAAATTCGTTATCGCCCTGTCCATCTTGTCCTCGAATTTCCTACGGTTAGAAACAAGACTGAAAATAACATCCTAACTATGGTCAACCGTGCCAGAGCATTGTTTTCGGTGCTTTATCAGCCTGGTAACAAGCAGCGCAAACAACATATCGAGATTTCCACTCGTTGAAAGAACAATCGGACGAAAGAAACTAGGATGAGACGCGGCGAGAGACGATGCGACTCAGAAAATTATTTCGAACGTCCAACGGTTGGAAGAAAGTTTCTATGATTTCACGCGTTTCGTGAGAAACTTCTTCGAATTTCATTAACACTGTGGCGCAACTCATAATTGCGATGGCGCTGAACGAGATTAGAAATCTAGGAATTCGTGCAGTGTGAACAATCACTTTAGATACGTGAAAACTGTTAGAGACAATGAATAATAATAAATTCGTCTTTCGTGTCGCGAGGTTGATGAAAAATTTCAAAACGTTCCCCGCAAGACACGCGGCAATGTATTCGCAAAAGCTTTCTACAAGTGTCCCAACTGTATGTATAAATATCCCGGGGACCAACGCACCGAACGGACCATTACCGTCGAAGATCTCCACCGATGTACAGACAAATCCCGGCAAATCTTTCCTCGCTGTACGAGCGAAAGAAAGGAGATCTCTTCTCTACGACGATGAGCGCTCCACGCGCGTGTTCAAAGTCGCCACGGAGGATATAACGAGGCCCGCGAGAATGCAGGAATTTTTCATAAGAATTTGTCAAGGGTGCAGCGGAGAGCAACCAGCGCGTCTCGGTTGAAAACCGCGAGGCCACGGTTCGCTGGTGGCATCGTTTGAAAAGGCGTGACGAGAAAAAGAAGAAGAAGAAGAAAAAGAAGAAAGAGAAAAAGGAAAAAAAGGGAGAAAAAGGCAAAAAAGGTTTCGAGATGCGGCCGCTACGAACCTGCACACGGCTGTTATTCAGGTATCGGTAGGCGGACGGATAAGGGGTGAGAACCTGGTGCAGCGCGCGCTTTCTGTGGTATTGATTACAGCCTCCTATCCAGGTGCACAAGCAGGGTCAAATCTGCCCCTCTCGCCGTCTCCACATCTACTCCTTCCTACCCTGACCTAACCAGTCCCTCCTCCCTCGCCCCGCTTCTACCCTCTATCTCATTTCTACGCTCCTCTTTTTTTCTCTCTTGCACCCTTCGCTCCCCGTTCAACCTCCCTTCCATCGTCGCCTTTTTCCTCGCACTCCGCGTTGGCATATTTCTTTCTCTGTAGCACGCCGACTTCACCTGTGAGCAAAGACTGCTGAATATCGGAGGACAATCGTATCAACCCTTGAGCGGTATCGTTCGATCGCACAGGAATCCGTATCAGTCCGTCGAAACTTTAAGGCATCTGACTTTACCATGTGTTTTACGCGATAGAGAATGAAGTTCCATTCGAAATTAAACGATTGAACGCTGATGAGACGCTCTACGTCTCTAACTGTGAGCTGTAATGATTGAAAGAATAATCGAGGGATCCGGTGCAACATGCCCCGTAGCCAAAGTCTCATTTTGTGGCAGTTTAATTGTTATTTTTGGAGTTTAATTGTTGTCCCCCTAATTTTTGGAGTTTAATTGTTATCCCTTAATTTATAAATGGCAAAAATAAAAAGAAATCGAAATTTCTATTGTGACGCTACTTTTACTATCGTTACGATGCAATTTCTTCTTACCAGACCCTTCAATCGTTGGTTCTTGTTCGAAAAGAATGTTGTCCGAGTTGCTCTACTTCTTTGATGAGTGTCTTTGGAGGAAAGAAGCGACGTGCTTTAATAAGCGGACCATTGGATCCGCTTTAAGAGCGCGATATGTCTCTGCGAATGCTCGAAAAACGAGTCGACAAAATGAGAAACGAACGAAATTTCAAAGTTGAACGAAACTATCGTTCCACATCGTCGAAATTAATGTGATTTCGAGGAAAGGACACGGGGATATCTCGAATATACCTTGATTTTTTCTTTCTTTCTTTCTTTTTTTTTTCTAAACGCATCCTTGTAGCTGGAGAAACTGCTTGCTCGAACGAAGATATATGTGCATCTAGTCCATTGGCTGATTCGTTTTCGAGGCTGTTAGTCAGACGAACAGACAAGGTCGAGTCAATCGATTCGTCCTCGTTCCATTTGCGAATTCACTTGAATCCCCATGGAATCGATCAGCACCTGCAACTTGACACGTCGAACTACCTCGGTATAATTGAAACAACCGGAATTGCCACGACTTCTCCCTTTATTAAATTAACGTAACGAACGGTTATTATACGCTAGCCAGGCCATATGTTAAGGAACATCTCCAGTGAATTTTACGAAGCGCGTCACCCAATCATTTTGCAACGTGTAAAAAATTTCCACCATTATTTAGAATTGCGCTCGTAAATAAATTCAATGTTTCACCAATCGTGAATGACGTGTTATTTATCATTATTAATCGTAACTCAGTCTTTTGAAAATACAGCGAAAACTATTTGCACTTGTTGTGACGTGAGAGAAACAAAATAGAGAGAGAAATTTAAGTAGTACAATCATTCATACTATTGTTGTTTATTTTTAACAGCTTATTGCTGTGTGCTTGTAACAATCGCGTTGCGTGCGTGCATCGAGTATTCATTAGCGGCGAGTGAAAGGCTTATCTCGCAGCGAACAATTCGCTTAATGCAACTACGTGTACGTAAACGCAATAACGAGACGTAATATTACAAACCGTACAAACAGAGAGATAATCGATAATAACATTGTACTGCCAAGCACGCCCGATATCGATGGCCGGGTTACAATTTCCGCATAGTTGCAAATTCTGCAATTTAACATGGCTCGCGCCTTTGTACCGTGAAATTTCGTGCCGTTCTTTCACACGTCGTCGACACGTTGCCACAGTTCTTTAACCTCACGCGCTGAAATGAGAACTTTTCGTTCCAAAATTGTAATATTTCCTCTCAGTTTCTAAGTACGTTTAAGTAAAAACAAATAATACATTTATCACTTCTCAATCATTTCTATCCAGTGATGTGTCACGCCGACGAGTTCAAAGCGACGAATTGTCGTGTACGGTTCGGTCGCTCGTTATGGTCCGCAATCGGTTGCCACCGCAAGTGGTTAACTTTCCCTCAGTTCTCTTTTGATCGTGAAACGGCCACGGACACGTTCTCACCGACATCGGCACGGCAATTATTGCCTCAAGTGATGCAAATCAATTTATGCTGCGACAGGCGCGATTTAGAACGCGACCAACGGATAATTTACGGCCCAGTAGGCAATTCGACGCGGCTAAGGGAACCTTTCGAAAGCGTAAAAAAAAAAAGAAAATTGGCCGAACGAGCCGTAAAACAATCGATACGATCAGAGAGAAACGGTTACAGGTCTCCTGGGTTCTGTTTTTCGTACTAGGGAAATGCCAGTTGGATACGGGACACGGTTAAGACGCGTCGATGGCACGAAACGCGGGCCATTTCTGAGCGCAGAACATGGAATATTTCGGGAGACAGGAATTTTTGGAATTTTTATTTGCTCGATTTTGTTGTACAATGGTAAATGTATGTTGTGATAAATGTGAGAAACGGGAACGAACGAACGTGGCAGGTATTGAATGACGTGCACAGCGACTCGCGAAAGTATTTTAAACACTTGTCTTCTGTGAATATATTGCGCGCTTCGTGTAAAACGCTCTGAAATTTCATTAGCATCGTAACGAGGCGCGATTACGTTATCGATTGTATCCGTGCGGTTCGAAAAACAAATCTGAAAACGTGCGTGAAATGCGCGAGATGTTTGTTTACATCGGAAATGATCGAGATATTTAAACTGTCTGTATTAATAAACTTTTGTAACGTAAATTGAGCTATCTATATCAATTGTATTAATAAATTAAAGATCTGCTCGTAGTATTAAAGTATTATATTACGTATTGTAGTCAGTGTTTTATACATGTGCATTCTCGGATTGGCTTTAAACTTGTTAGTTCAATCATCATGATTTTACCTCGTTACGATATGAGATTAAAAAGGAAAGAAAAGACATTGCAGTGTGAGATAAAAATTTTCATATAGATGTAAGCGAGATACACTCGCTCCAAGACATGCAGCAACCAGCACACGGATTCGTGCAAAGTTATGCGTACCAATATCCTCTGGACAATGGTTGGTATAACGTCCAAGCTCAATTAGAAGATAGAATCACCGATGCCCCAGAATTCTAGAGGCGTCAGGATTTCCTAGACACCAAAGACACCAAGACCCTAAAGACATTCATATCTACTCTGCAATTCCAGAAATAACACCAGTCCCCGAGACACAGGAACACTCAGTCTGATGACTATACAGATACCAAGGTTATTAACACTGGAACGACCAACGATTTCAGTGGAAAACTTGTAGGAAAGAGTTAAAAGAAATCGAGTCGAGTGAATGGCAAGAGAACTCGAGAAAATCAAAATCAAACGACATTAAGAAAAACACACACATTATGCTGGAGAAGGAACGAGGAACTGTGTCTGTATCTTATTTACAAAGAAAAAAAGTTATTCGGCTCGGAAAAACATTTCTGCGGAAAATTATGAATCAGTTATTTAGTGGATCTGGAGAATAGAAGGGATTATGGTATCCCTAGCATCAAATTATCCTTGGAACCGTGTAGATCCTGATGGCCAAACGTCTCCTGAGCTTTAATACTAAATAATGCCAAACACAAAAGGTTGCCACCATCCAATTCAATTGTTGCGATGGTTGTAACATTCGTTAAAAATCAAATACACACTTATATAATTTTATCGCTTTAAATCACGATTCTTATTCCACTGGAATAAAATTCATTTTCATTGAAATACGGTTCATTAAAAATTTTAATTGTCGCTGGTTCTGGTGACACTTGGGAAAAAATTCAACGAATTGAAAGTATCGTCGTGTCACAACCCCGAAAGATTATAGACGGAGTTAAAATGATCGATGAGCCATTAATTACATGGAAAGCTCGCACGAAATTTGTCGTCGAAACAATGCACCTGCAATCACTCGAAATTCTTTCATCCTTTAATGCATGACTGATGTTTCGTGTTCCCGTCCTTCTCCTGCATCCCTTTCATTTCAATTCGAGCGACCTATTTTCAAAAAAAAAAAAAAAAAGAAAACACGAGGAGAAAAATGAACTTCCACTTTCGAGACACGAGATCGACACGTAATTTTCAAAGGTCTATTTGATCGCCGCGGAAACGTCCACTCGTTGAAAATATTATCACGACGCTTCTCTCGACGTTTCCATGCCGATGCTGAAAATCGTACATAGATACGCTTAACAACCTATCGACTAGGGATGCATATAAATTCAATGGACCGCGCGTATCTTCCTTCAGAGACCACTCAACGCGAAACGTACGATTTATGACGCTAGTATTTGAACAGGAAGAAATATCGGTGTAGTTGTCGTTAATTCTGTGTCAGTGGAACGCGATATTAACGTTAGCCACGCCATTCCGCTGCAACCTAAATTTTTTTTTCTTTTTTTTTTTTACCGAGCACGAGTGAGAGGTTTGATATTTATAATTCCGATGCAAGTGTTTTTTGTTTTTTTTTTTTTTTTTTTACGTTTGAAAAGGAATCAATAGCAAACGAGCAACTACACGTTACGTTCATGCCTGCGTGTGAACCTTCCTCGCGATTCCCATTGTACAACTTGTTCATTTTCGATTGAACGACGGCAGAAATGAAGGAAAAAAACAAAGAAAAAGACGGAAAAGAAAAAACGACACCAAGAGACAATCCGAACGTTTCACTTTAATAAAGTGTAAGTTAACAGTCGGTAGGAATTCTTCGAGTTAAACGCGACTGTACAAATTCATCGGAACATCGTGCACGGATCGTTCGTAAATATCTTCAGTTCGAATGTTGCAAAATGTTAGAGCAACTGATCTTTCAGGAAGCGTACCTGATGGCGAAAGAGCGATGCGTATTGTTCTTCTCAGAACTCGATGCATCAGCTGTTATCGACCGTCTTACTCAGATTCTAGATAATTATCGTGTCTTCGAGCTTGCGAACTTTCGGCAAGAAAGAGTACAAAGAGCAAGCAGCGTGTTCGAAGTAAAAATGATTTCGCTTAAAGTAACAATCTCGTCGAGACGATCCTTGAAGCAAGTTCAACGGCAGCGAACGCTTTCGTTGAGGATGAAGAAAAATCAAAAACCGTCTCTTTTTATAAAAATATAGTATATTGAGACGCGAGAAAACATCAAGTGAGACAGAAGTATATGTAAGAACATAAGGGCCGGGACTGTTTGAAGAAAAGAGGGGAGGGAGAACGAATATGAAACAACTGTGAGAGATGAAACGAAACTTTGAGACGCGTACCTTTTCAACGAAGTTTCAGACGGTAGAGGCACAAGAGAGTTTAATTACGCACGGTGTTACGTGTAAACGAATCCTTCGCTTTCTCTTCCAACAAATTGTAAGAGCAATCGCAAAGGAAGAAGGGGTGTAGAGAGGGAACAATGGCCATGGTTGCTTAGCAAAGCAGAATATTCATCAAGGTTGTGCTTAAGGGACTGATGAAGATTCAACGCTGCTTTTTATATCTGAACAATAATATTTATTTTATATTTACTAACTCGCCGGGTTTGTTTCCCTTTGCATGAATATTCAATTTGGCAAATCAAATACGAATTCACGATCCACCGTGAAAATCTGCCGAGCAATTATTTTATTTTTCACTTTATTGAACGCGAACGTAGGTAGCAGTATCGGTAAATGTAAATGAAGTGATTTACATATTGTTTTCCCAAGGTACGAAAATATTTTGCAGCAATCAAACGGGCTGCGTGAACGCTTGTAAAAATTCACGGAACAAAGACACAAAATAGATCTCCACGATTTAAAGTAGGAACCAATCATCAAGATCGCTGTCCCTTCGAGCATCGTGAAATACAGATCAAAAACGAATCGTCAAATGGACGATATGCAGAGTCCGTAAAATTTTGCAATTACAAAGTTTAAAAAAGTTCCGTGGATTAATCGAGAACGAAATTTCCAAATGAAACGCGTTGGCTCCCCTTTGCAGAGTATTGATTAAAACATCTTCCTTGGAATTATCTCCAAGAGAAAATATTCCATAAACAAACACCATTAAAATTCGATTAAAAAGTGAACCAGCATTCTCTTCGCTGAACAAACTACAAACCATTAAAGTATCCACCGTTATATTTCCCCGATGAGGCTAATTATTCAGTTTCCCCATTTCGTCTAAGATCACACGACGGATGGAAACTCTTGTCGTTCAGCGTATCGACCGAAGAAATCAACGACAACGAACATCGTTGGCTTGCGCTGTGAGTATATAGATCGGTGGATGTATCGTTGTGTATGCATCACCACTTTTGTGCTTCCACTCTTCGAGAGGCGGCGACGGCCCCTCAGGTAATAGCATCGCATCACGTTGAGTGATTTTACACTCCTCCGACTCCTACGTCAATGCCCTCGATAAATTAAGAGCTCGAGATAAAAACGGGACGGGATAAAAAATAACGGCGCAGCCGACGTCACAATAGGAACCCGTCGATCTCGGCTCAGACTGCTCGTCGTTGAACTACGACGACGAAAAAAAAAAAAGAGAAAGGAAAAAAAAGGGTGGAAAAAGAAAAAGAACAAAGAAAAAGAGGGTCGTTGGATGTCACGTCTGAAAAAGAAGCAAAGATGTAGGCACGCGCGAATGTGTTCCAACATTTGTCACGAGTCACGGGGAATTTTTGCATGAATGTGTCGCGTTGTGTTATATAGAGTCTTCTTGATATTTCAATATTCATTGCAGTGAGAAAGAATTATATTGTGGTAAAGTTTGCCCACCAATTCGGAAACATGTGTGGAAATGATAAGATGTTGGTAAATTATAAAGAAAAATATATATGTGTATCAAATATATATATATATCAAATAATTGAAAATGTGAAACGGTATTAGACTCAAGATGTGGCCGTGATCTTTTCATCGATGTAATAAAATTTATTGTGTTTGAGAAAAAATGATTTTTTGACCGGTGAAGGAATAAATTTTTTAGGCCAAAATAAATCAAGGATGTA
The DNA here is from genome assembly GCA_036937485.2 of Tetragonisca angustula. Taxonomy (NCBI): domain Eukaryota; kingdom Metazoa; phylum Arthropoda; class Insecta; order Hymenoptera; family Apidae; genus Tetragonisca; species Tetragonisca angustula. Next base: position 738,036 of record JAWNGG020000034.1, on the reverse strand, counting down.
AAACGAAATGTTTAATTTTTGATATTCAACGTGGTCAATATTGAAACTTTCAATAACCACTGCAAAAAGTAAATTATTGCTCGCATCTCGTATTTGTTTCTTAAAAAAATTCTCAGCACTCCGTGATCGTGTTACGTAGTCATTTATCTAATTTTAATCAAATCCATTATTAAAAGTTTTCAGATGCAACGGTTCGTTTAATTCCTTTAATGGCCTCCAACTTCAATACATTCGAGCAAAGTCGATTTCTTTTAATAGAGTGGTTATCAAAGTTCTTTGGTGTCAAATTTGTTTTCCAGACTTTGAAAAAAAGAGTCCTCGACTTCTGCTTGCCTGTACTTTTTTTATTACAGCTAAATTATAAATTAAAACTGAAAACTACTGTCCAAACGTAAGAAGAATTATAGTAGAAGAAAAAAAGGAAGAAACAACGATGGAAGAAATTCGTGGAGTTATAACTCTCAAAGTTTCTCGCTCGTTCATTCATATTTAGCATGAAAGCTTCAGGAAAGCAATCAACGACGATGATAAAAACAAAAAACAAGTGTAATCCCTCTTACGCTTTAATTATAAATATAAATGGTCAAAGATGTAAAAACATATTTCGCACAACCTCCTCCCCTTTCACTTTTCCATGTCTTTTTTGCAATTATTCCAACTGCGTACAAATTTTCATTATTCAGAGGTAATTTAGTTCAGCCGCAAGAATCCGATGCCACGCGAGATTTAATTTAAAAATAACATCTAATTGAGAAACAAGGATATTTGAAAAAGTTACGCCACGATATTCAAGAAAGTCTGGTTGAACTTTATTAATTACCTGCCACTACTTATTTGCACTTTTGACAGTAACAGATAAATTTCGTAACGAGAGACTTGAAACAAAGTCATCTTGTTTACGATTATGACAAAGCGTTAGTGTTATTTAAGCCACAATCACCTCGGTATTTAACGAACGAGCCAACAATTCGATCGCGTCCACGATCTCGCCCCTTCAAAAATAAAAATGTCACGAAAGCTGGTTGTAATTTATATCAGAGTAATGCACTCCGAACCGAGTCACGCAGATACTGGACGCCTTCTCACGAAAAAAAAACCGCATCTCGGTTCGCGTGATAAACTTGCACCTTGCTTGTTGATAGCAAACGAACGAAAAAGCGCAAAAACAAAAGTTCTCTTTAACGAACTCTCTATCGAAAAAAGAAAACAGGAAAATGGACATTTTTGCAATTTTTAAGCAATTTTTCAGGCGAATTTGATATTTAAAAATCTTGGAATTTGAAGAAGAGAATTTCTTCGTAACCTAAATCTCCTTATATTATCAATCATCGTTGTTCAACGTGTTGGAATTATTATTTCCACATTGTTGCGTGACTCTATTATTCCGAGGAAATAATTTTGTTTCAATAAGACCATATCGAAAAAATCTGTTGAATAAATCAGAAGAAAATTTAACACGAAAAGAATGATGCTCTAAATCCTCTGCAATTAAAATTATGTAATTAAAATCGTTTTAGAAAAACTTGTTAACTCAAAAACTTGTTAGATTTAATGTGTTTCGTGTATGAATTTATGAATTGAAAACGAAGCAACAGAAGCGGAGGTACCTTTTCAACAAGATATTTTACAAACTAAACTAACTACATTTTTCTAGCATGAAACACCTTAGTACATTAAAAAAAAAGAACCCTAAATTCTGCTTGCATGTTCAACAGCAGTTAGCTTGGCGGAGCAAACACATAATACACTTTAACCATCAAAATGAATTTTTCCTCGGAAAATCTTTTTCACTTTATGTACTCTGTTATCTTTATTATGCTACTAAAAAGATCAAACTAAATCACAGTTTGAAACGAAGCACGTATCCGTAAAAGAGCTATAAATCGTGACAAGAATTTGCCGATTTGTGATTAATATTTCAAATTGAAATATTACAAATTACATCTTTAATATTTTAAATTCAATCTATCTGTTTAAAAAGTTAATTAATAAAGTTAAATTCAAACTCTCTCTCTCTCTTCCTCTCTTTCTTTCTCTGAATGTACACGTTCGTGTAAGCTTCAGTAAGATTAAAATTTTCAAATATTCTTTTACTCGCTGAGCTTTACCTTTTATATAAATTACACGGACAATGTTACTGTTTCATTCTTGTGACTCATTATACTTTTACTACGAATGATGTCTCAGTTGCATATAAATTACATTTTTTGCTAACTTCGTTATCAACTCGAAGTTCATAAATAACAATCTCTTGTACTTCAATACACATTTAATATAAAAATATTCTGAGAAGTAAAAGTATTCAAAGTTTCTAGTTTATGGAACACATAGCAATATCAAACTTTTATTAATGTTAAGCTTGTTTAATAAAATCGTTATCGTGAATCATTATTATTGGCGCTAAAATTTCAAACAGTTGCAGTGCAACTGTTAGCAGCCAGTAAGTATATTAGTTCACTTACTGACCAAGATCGCTTGTAAATATTACTGTCGTTGGTATTAAAATCTACAACAATTCAATTTCATAATTATCTGGCAGCAAGCAAGTTATTCGAAAACTTCTATTCGACAGGACCTCAGACATGAGGTTCATAAAGCGAACAACGTGAAATGCCGGGGGTGAGAGGAGGAAACTGAACTTCCTGGTATTGTATATTTTACGCGGTTAGTTTTAGCAGGTACCGACTAAGCTGAACCCTGACCTATACTACCTAAGTTACGAGTTCGTTTCGTCGAGTATGCCGCTAGCTGAAATATTTATCATTTACCCATTCTACCCCTGCAGCTTTTCCACTCGCTTCAAACCGTGCTCTTCCTTTCCATTTCGTGCAAACTGACCTCACACACATGGTACACATGGCGATGCAGCGAACGTAACATTTCCTCGATGCACCGACGTCACCAATTCTTCAAACGATAAAGGAACGTGAATGGGGAGAGAATGAAAAATATCGGATTTCGACGTTACGATTGATATTTTTCGACGTTTCGCTGATCTTTCTTCTTTTTTCTTTTTTTCTTTTTAGGTAAAAGTCGCGGGTGTACAAATATATTCGTGGGATAGTTTTTGATATAAATTAATTGGCATTAAATTGGACTGTTTATTACGACGAAAGCCAGACTTCGAAATTTCATACAAAATTGTTTCTTTTGTAAAAATAAAATACGTTCTCTTGCAATACCTATTGAAGAGAAATATTCACCCTCTATTCACCTGGTTCCCTCTCTGTGAAGAAATATTCGCTCTATACGTCCACGTGGAACTGCAAATGACGATTTACAAAGTCATACATCGATACAATAGCTTTCAAGAAAAAAATAACGAAATAACGGATATTAAAAATTACTTGAAAATTCTTGACGATTTTACTCAAGACAAACTTTATTCTCACTAGCATGACGAGCTTTACGTCGATTGTAACTGAAATATTTGACAGACGAGGTACACCCAATTATTGCGCATCCACGTTGATAGTTACTCCAGTAACATTAATGACGAACATAAAACGAGATATCGAAAAGTAGGGAAGCGTAATGAAAAGAGAAAAGGAACCAACCAGTCGAATCGAAAAGGAGAAAACCAGGAAAGGAAAACAGCAGCGAAAAAGCAAGAATGTGAAGAGATGACAGAGATCATATTACAATACATTTTTTAACGCTGGCATGCTCGCATGCGTGTATTTGCAAAAGCACGTCACTGTTTCAAGAAGACGTTCTCTAGACGAGAATTAGGAACGGCGCACAATATAAAATGCAAACGTTAAAAGCTTTTATGTCTTGCGCGTGCAGAGGTCAAAATAAAAAGCAACCGAAGAATAATAAAGAGAATGTTAAAAATCTTTTATGAAAATATTTCTATAGACTCTTTATCCTCTATGTTCTACATTAACTTGCCAACGGAGCCACTATTCTTTGTTTGCTTCGTTACTCTTCTTCCTTCTTTCTATTCCTTTTTCCCTCGCGTTTCTCTCCTTTCGTGTTTTTTAACAAAGACGAACGTGGTCATAGAAAGTTACAGTGTTTTTAATATATTGTCAACCACGATTCATTCTGTGAACTGCGAATCTCAATATTTTCCTCTTTAAGAAGATGTTGGATTCCGTGTAGTGGAGTCAACACGCTTATAATTTTGAAGAGTTTATTCCTTGTTCGTGGTTGTGTATGATGTAGGATGATATAGAATGATATAGAATGTTTTATGCTAAGCTCAGCTATACTATGCTATTCTGTGATCTTCTAGTCTGTCTCTCTCTACTGTAGTCATTCTAACTCTCTACTGTAAAACATGTCCTTATATATATTTGGTTATCATCCTCAAGTGGAAGGGGAAGGAGCATGGATGACCAAGTATGATTGGATGATTGGATCTTGCCCTTATGACTAACTATTCACAGTCCACTTTTATGTGGACTGTTGCTAGCTCGTTGTCATTATTAGCATAGATCCAATATTATCTGGATTGGTCATCCAACAAAGATTTCTGACGATCGAGATTGCTACGAAACTGGCCCAAAGGAATTAACATAAACTTACCAATTTACACTCGATACTTTTAGGCAAATAATTTCGAAAACAAAATGCTATCTCAAACAGCGATCAATCTTATTCCTGGAACATCGTCATATATATTTATTTAATATTTATCTAGTACTAGTTTTTTTTTTAATTTAGCACTTACAGACTTTCGCGAGATTAATCAAATGAAAAAATATAATATCTATTATTTAGGTTTAATTTAATTATCACAAAATTTGATGCTTTATTTATTTAACGTTTAGTATCTGAATTTGACATTCAAAGTTAACCGGTTATCACAGTAGTGGTAGTAACTTATCGTGACAGCGTTCGCGCGACGCGTCGTGACGCGGCTCTCGTTTAAACGCAGACGAAAAGACAAACACGATACCGGAAATGTAAAACGAGATATAGCGCGCTCGATCCAGCCACGTCGAGAGCGTAATTTACACGGTAAAACGGATTACTTGAGGGAGCCAAGAGGTTCGCGAGGAACACCCATCAGCTTTGCGTTTGGCGATCACTGAGTTGATGTTGCGGTCGTCTGTCAATCGCAACGGCGCACGATACGCGACGACATATCGAGCACGACCGCAAAGACAAAACCACTCGTTGACGTTCCGACTAGACATGTCTGTACCGTTCGCTTCGGTATAATCGAAAATTCACCCGGTACGGTTCGATTGAGCATACCTAGCGGCGTTCAGTATTTCGAGAAACGAAACGAGCACAGTCTCGTGTTTCTAATTTGTCAAATGTTGTATTTTGTCGTGAAAACGATAAACAAATTAATTAACTAATAATTTACGTAATTTACGAGGTGCTTAAAAGTATATATTTAGATTTCAATTTAGATTTCAAGAGGTGCTTAAAAGTATATATTTAGATGTGTTCCAAAAGAAGATTGAGCTTGAATTTAAAGTCGTATTTACCTTGTAGTTGAGCTAAAGCACTATCTTGTCTTTTTTTATATTAGAACGACAAAATTTAGTTTTGAAACGAGAAACTAATAAGATACAATCGTTTAATGTACAAGCTCGAAATGTGCGGAATGTTTTATAAATCTGTTTTACTAACGACAAATTCGAGCTGAAAGAAAATGGATTGAAAGGTTCTACAACTTACGATTATACGCATTGCAAAGTTCTTTAAAATTTTGATAGCTGCAATTCTTCAAACTCGACGTACCATTGAATATATGTTTATATACATTCTAAAAAAGAGCTAAAAAGAGCGTAATAAAATGAATTATGGCCAAAGTCGAAGTCAAAGTGCCGTTCATAAAAAAGAGGTTCTTATGAAAACGAGACAAATTGGTTGTTGATATTCGCAGCGTTACTTCAAGAGCCGGTGCTTGGAGCAGTCGTAACTTTCGACGAATACCTCACTTTGGAAAATTGTTTAAACGAACGATGCTTTTGTAAGAGAATATCTTAATGAATATCAAACACAATCTAACGCCGTTCTCTTTTTTTTTATTCTATTTCCATCGTAGCATCTTCTTTCCAAATAAAATCAATAAAACCGCGTGTATGTCAGATTTAATCACTAAAGTTATACACTCTTTCGTTGTCACTCGAGTCACGAAATTGTTCGTGAGATGCTACGAATGAAATATTCAGTCCGTAACAGCGAACAGATTAAGACTACCGATTCCTTTTCTATTAATAAACGAATTTTATCCAAATGTGAAATGTACCAATGTTTTTTTTATGAAAAAGAAATCATGCGAATTATTTCATTCGTAGTACGTTTCGTGAACGATATTTTTTTTATGAGATATCTCGTCTGTAACAACGAAATGATTAAACGTAATGCACTTGTCCCACCATCCTCTGAAACCAACAGCTAATACGTTATTTAACGTGGCATAGTTGAAATATAACTTATTATGGCGGAGACGTGGCTCGCTGAATTTCAAATATCCTGAGGATAACCAGACGAAACGTCTTACCCGGTCGAAAGAGCTGTCGGCGTAGTCGACGATGACTGTCGCGAAAGTTCTTCGGGGACGGAAGGAAACGAGCGGTCGAGAGATGAATCCAAAGTCAAGCCTGAAGAGAAACAGGGCTCGAGGGGCGTTTCTAGAATATTTGACAACATGTGTCCCCGGACGATCGTCTGCGAGAAAAAGCCAACTAAAATATACGTGCACGTACGTAGCCGTACACACACACACACACGTGCACATCGGGACCAGGAGTGGTTCTTGGGATTTGCAAAGACAGCCGGCGATGCTCGGCATCACTCGGCCGTTATAAATATCAAAGCGGGGACAAGCTTTCGCCATTATCAACGTCATTTATCGTCGTCGCGGTACAAGCACGGTACAATAGATACGCCGTATGGATAATCCGTGTTAAGGCTGCTGATGCCACTAAATCTAGGATTTTCGTCCTTCCAGCGAGATTTAACTCGAAACGTTTTACAGAATTACTTTAAACGGAACCGTATCTAATAATACGGAATGTTTCATATTTCAACGATGCCTCGAACGCTTTCAGTTGTAACTGAATTTTCGGATCACTGTACGTAGACGACAGTGGTGGAAAGTTATCCGGTTTGAATTATCATTGGAGTTAAATTTTCGAAAGTTAAATTTCTGAAAGTACCGTCGCGTGCGATAGAGATCAGCGTGTGCAGATCAAATAAAGTGTACAAATATGGTGCCGCTTTCGTTGAAATTATTATTAATTGCATTTCGACGCATCGTTTCACGGGTTGTATCGATGTTGTAATTGGTATCCTGTGACACGAAACTCCACGATTCACGGCAGTGGGCTCCAAGTGCGTGTGGAATCTGCCACGAATATGCATGGCGCTTTCAAGGCCATGGAACCTCGAACTCCACAATCTCGTGGAACCTAACTCAAACCCTCGAAGCGAACTGTGGAACTTCAATACCAGTGACTCTAAATGGTAGACATTGGAAACCTAATTCTGAGCCACGGACCTTTGACTCCGAATTTCAAGCCGCGGCTTCTAAACCCGAGACTCTAAATCCAAGACGTTACATACAAATCCTAAATACATAATGGACAGATCTTGATCCGAGGATCACAGTCCGAACTTTGAAATTCAGTCACAGTGTAATAGTAAAAAATTTATAAATATAACGAGGAAGGTGCTATTGATAAAAAAATTTATAAATTAGGAAGAATGCGAAGCTCTGTCTTATATTGATTGGCAAATACATTTGTCACAGACGAGCTTGTTATACCACATGCGATTGATCGACCGGAATAAAAATTGTTGATTCATTGTACATGAGTAGAACGTGTTTCCAATGAATGAAAACTGAGAGAATCAAAGGGAAAGTAGAATTTAACTTCGCCCTTGGGGAAAATAAATAATTAAAATAAATCTAATATTATCTAACGAGGAATTCACACTGCTGCTATCAGTAATGAAGTCGACGAGATAAGGAAGTTCTAAGTACTAAGGTCGAAATAACTTGTTCAGCAGTGGTACGTGCTCGCTATCTGGAGTACGGATTAAATTAAAATGTTCTGCTAGCCGTAGAGCGTTTCGCAGTGCGCGTGTAAGAGCGAAATTTATTGAAACGAATGAATAGCCAAAAAATCTAAAATGTACTCGGCGTTTTCCATTTTAATTCTTTTTTACTTGCATTTAACATTTGCATTGAATACATGATACCTGAAACGACAAGTCAATTCTTTATCAATCTATAATGAACGCGACCAAGCAGATACAAACGTGGGACACGAAAGCGAAATTAGCTAACTTCTGGAGTGGATAACGCAACACAGTCGAGAGCCAGATATCAGAACTAAGTCGTTTTGTTTCTACGTTGCACCACTGCAGGTCGTGTAAGCTGCCATACCCGGCATATACCCAGTATACCAACTTTCAGAGTGACTTACCGAAATTTACATTTACCTCGTCGAGATGCTAGTAAAAGATCGTATTGTCCTTATCTGTCGCAGCTTGTCAGTAAATGCAACGTGACGTTTCAAATAATTCTCGTCAACTGATGCCCAACTGAAAGAAGCAAACCTATATAAATGTGCAACGTTCTATAATAACTTTTACAAGAAGACTGGTTCTTCTAATATTATTCACAATTAGACGTAGAATGTAGGATGTAGCATAGCATTGTAGATGAAAATCGCAGGAACAAAGGGTGATAAATGTATATATAAGTTGTCATTGAATTTCTACAAAACTCCAGAGTATTGAATATAGGTAACATGAATGACATACTGGATTTTGAAACTATTACTCCTGTAAAAACTAAAAAAACGTGACTTATCACGTTTGTAGTCTTCAAACTTTAATGTATCGTATATTACTATTGAAAGACTAAGTACTGATTACATTTCAATTCCAATGACAAGTTTCTAATATGTCGTACAATTCCTCGAACGCGGGAAAGGAAAGAGACAATAAAAGACGCGTGAATTATTTTTTCCAAATTTAAATATAAAGTAGCTGGAATACGAGAAGAAACTGGCAACCGGTTTAATGAAATGAAAATTTCATCCGGCAATGCAAAAAATTGTTCCCCCCCCCCCCCACGAAAATGGAATTAAATATATCTCTCAGTTGAATCTCCTGGATTCGTTACGCCCGTAAGAGAAGTTTATAATTCACGGACGCGTAATGAATTACTCATGAGAAGATGCGGAGGATTTAAATTTGTCATGAATTGGATTTCATCGCGAGCCAAGTGCTTGAAACTGAGACTCTCTCCCTCGTATCGTTCGGTTCAATTATATCTTCCTTCCGGCAGGTATCATTGCCGCGCCGTCTCGAAATTAGAAAATTCATAACACTGTCTGCGTTGTCGGTCGTTCGCCTTACCTCGAGCAATTTTGGAGTTTGCCGACTATTGGAATTGGAAATGAAATTCGGTGGACGTACAAATGGAGACTAACAGGCGCTAACACGTTACACCCGGTAGAAATGTATTGTACGCTGGCACGGCAATCGATTCCAGGTAGGAGTTAGCACCGATTTATGTTCACGAATGCCTGCAAACACTGAAGACTTGGTATAAAATGCACAGGAAAAAGCATGATTCCATCGATTCTTTTGACCCTTTGGAGACCGTTTTGTGAATAAGTATAAACTATGTAATTAACTCCTAATTGATGTCATTGGACGTTGACAACTAGGAGCTATAAAAATGTAGCTTTTACATTCCTGGAATCTTTAATTTGATTCAGTTTTATTATCGATCTCTATCGGAGAAGATATAAAATACAAAACATCAAGTTTTTCCAACTCAAAATAAAAATCAAATATTGTATATTAATTAAATAATTACACTTTTCGAGACATCTAAGAACGTTAAATAATACAGAAAATTAACAAACTTCGAGAGAAGAATGATCGTAAAGAAAATTTAATCAGAGTGAAGCGTCAAGTTTCAAGCATTTCGTCGTGATTTATCTTTAGGGCAATAAAAAGCTTCGCTATATTTCCATCTAGCACGGGTATGCTATGATGCATAGTGTTAATAACGTCCGTATTCTACTTCATACTTGCGTGTGCAACATCCTACCCATCCACCCTGTCACAGTTTTTCACTCTTCCTGTTCCTGTTTCCCATCTTTCTCTCCTCCTGCATATTCTTTTCGTTTGGTTCTCTCTGTTTCTCGAATCCTTTGTAACAACGATTCTCAAGAGTGACGATCAAGTAATCATTTGTTTGTAATTTCTTTGTAAATGACTGTATATTGTAAAAATTTGTGCGATGCTTTTGTAATTGAGTTTTTAAGAAATATTAAATAATACCAAAAATGATACATATTAATACGAATACTTTTTGAAGTCAAGAGAATTAGAATATCAAAATATTTGAGGATCACTGCTTCGTATATGATGCATTTCATTTTTCTTCTCTACTTTTGTTTCCATTGCACTCTCTTTACTGTTGTCTACTTTTCGCTCAGGGAAAGTATTGTATTCAATAAAAATGCACAAAAATTATTGTTTAACTTTTAATATGCTTCGTTTCAAGTATTATTTATACGACAGTTCTGCAATACGTTTGTCAGTATATTGATCTTTCAGTCGTGGACTGATATATCTATACATATAATATGATTAAAGATATAATAACACATTAATTATTGTGAAATCATTGCAATAATATTATTGCTTATCTCATTTAATAAAATATCTATTATGAATTACATTTCATGAAATTCAAATATTCTGCAATAAATATTTTACATTATGTAATTACAAATAATTAATGCGTGCATGTGTAGTATCGTGTGAGTTTCAACAGCTGTAAATTCTTAACTAAGAGTAACCGATCGTTGTGCTTATATATGTTCAATCATTATATGAAAAGAAGAAGTTTCGGAGCAAAGCTGTATAGTAGAGAGTAAATACAGAACTAATTGCGCTTGTATAATAGATCGTATCGTTCCATATAAGCACGTGCACATATGTTACACAAGAAACTATATATACATATATATCTACATGAAACGGATACAATTCTGTTGAAACGAAGCATCAGCGATGTCTCCCTTCGACCCAAACACGTATTCACTGCTGTAGGGGTTTATAATTCTAAACAACTGTTATCAATTTCGCTATTATAGTATTTGTTACAATATATGTTACATTAATAATAGAATAATGGATTTATATACTACAATATTAATCCTCACACTGTATATTATACTCGACATGCATAAAATTTAGTTTGTTTAAATTTCATTTAAAATGATAGAATGAATAGTCTGACTCAGATCTGACGAATCTACTGTGTAAACAGATATCTTCTTCTATCATGGATATTTTAAACTGTTGTCTATCTTTTGGATGTAAATTACAAAAAAAAAGGATATTTTACTTTATATGTATAATAAATATTCAGTATATCACATAATATATAATCATAAGAATAACAAAGAATAGCAGTTATATATACATATGAGTTTCACTTCTAAGCAATAATATACACTTTCATAATAAAGGAAATAAATTGTCCAAGAGAACAAAATCTCAATGATAATGTGGTGAAGCCTTTGTATCAGTAATGGATCTGAGATGAATTATACCTCAAAGTACTGGCTGTAACAGTGCATTGTTTCGAATATACAGAACATGTATTTCAATGGATCATTTCGTTTGGGAAGATTACCACGAACGATAGTTATTCATTTCGGCATATATCTCGAGTATTGTCATGTAAAAATATTATAACAGTTACTGAAAAAACCTGATACAATGCATTTTCAATTCGAATTTTGAATATAATTTACGAGAAATTAAATATCACTCGAACAAGAAATATTTCGATCTATTGAGTGGAATATGTAAAATTATACATGAATTTGTAAATCAAATGGAACATAAGAAAAAAACTTAGGGTCTAATTTGGAAGACGCAATAGTAAAAGTGCATAAATGAATTTTCTTAATTAATTTTTTTTTTGCTAATAAAAATTTGATCGATCGACATTGAAATGCTAGCGCCACGTAGCGGTGAAATCCTAGAAATAATTGCTATTGTCTTTATCAAGCAATATCGCTCTCTTTGTCTATACAAGACTATTATCTATTGTATGTTAGGCAAGCAGTACATAAAAATGTGACAAGAAGCTAGGAGAGGAGATATATAAATAGACCAAACATCTTAAGGGATTTTATATTCCATGCTCTGAAATACCGACATAGTATCACTGTCGGTATTCAAAATCACTGGCACAGACGAAGTATATGAATAAACCAAGCATCTTAAGGGGTTTCATGGCCCGTGACCTGAAATACCGACAGAGTAAAAAATCACTGGTTTTTTTAACGCACTCTACGTTTAAACACAGACGACAATGTATTTTTTCGGAATCCCCACGACTGGGAAGTCCCAGGACCCCCTTACCATTTTCGTATCACATCCTGTCGTATCGATTCAGGCAAGTTTTCAAGTCTTCACTACGGCGATGAATTTTCAGTGATGAAAATTATAATTAAAAAATATGGACAATATTACTTTGAAAAGTTATTTATTGAATTGAACGTGATGGTACTTCATCAATGAAGGAATATAATGATTTAAAATAGAGATTGATGAAAATTGAGATGAAAAATTTAGAATACATTCGACTATTCGACTACAACATGCGTTTCAAAGTATTAGAAAAAATTGTTCAAATTATAATACTTTTATGAATAATGTAATTTTAAATGAATAATATAATTAACACTAGATATAATGTTGTTTTATTTACAAATATGTAAATTCACAGGTAATGCTGCGGTACAAACTCTGTCTAAATCGGTACTATAGCATGTGACACGAAAATAATAAAGGGGCTTGAATCTAAAACCTCGAAATTATAACGACAAAAAAAAAATACATTGTATCATTGACTACTGCTATTTTTAGTCAATGGTTCTATGTAGGTTTATTCATGTTTCTCGTCTGTGTCTGTAATAGTAATGATTAATTCGACCTCTTCACTACGCGGCACAGTATTTCAATTTTAATTTATAAAAATACTAATTAAGGGAATTAATGTATAAATTATCTTGCGATTAGACCCTGAACTTTTTTGCTGCATTTTATAAAATCTTGATTCTATAAAATCTATATACATACATAAAAATTTACAAATTCTATTTAATATGTAGATCGCTTTCATGTTGAAACATTTTTAAAATGAGATGCTTAAATAATATTTTCACATTATTTACATATCAATCATTACTCCTACATTTTAATATTTATATATTCTTTTTATAAATTTTTTTTTCACTAAGAAAGATATATACATATTATATGCGAGTAAACGATCAAAGAAACTTTCTAGTTTTTAATATATGGTTGGCTATCATGATGAAAACAACAAACTTTAACTAGCTCGATCTTTCTTGATAAATCGTGCGTGAGAAAACGTGGTAATATTCGTCAAAATGCAAGTACCTCCTATTTTTATGGAATTACCCTTAGAAGACCAGGTAATTGATAATAAAGATATATAAATATCTAAGATTCAGAAAGAATTTTATACAAAATCTAAATGACATTCATATATGTAACTCTTAAATGAAAAATATAGGTTATATTCAATTTTTTATAGTTCTCTATTATTATTTAATTCTAAGCTTTATTTTAATAAAATTGATGTTAAAACAAATTTTAATTAAATTTCTGTATTTTAAATTAATGATTTATTTTCAGGCACAAGAACTAAGGATATATTTTAAAAATTTAGGAGCTGAGATAAGTGAAGAAAAATCTCCTAAAGGAATAGAAGATGATTTACATAAAATTATCGGTGTTTGCGAAGCATGTTTCAAAGAAGGAAATGAAAGTGAAATAGAAACAGTTCTAAATGATATTGTATCTATTATGATTGTGGTAAATGTTATATATTTTTGAATTGTAATATGTCAACATATGTGCAAATATCTTAGTATTTTTAAATTAATTTTATACATTATTTTTTTAGATTCCTACTGAACGGGCAGAAAATCTAATATTAGCATTTTGCGAGAAACTAACGAAAGCTCCTGGTTATAAACTGGGTTTAGTATGTCTAAAAGCGTAAGTTATATGAATACTGTTAATATTACTAATTCTTCCATACAAAATTAACCAAAATGTTTTCTTAGATTATGGTTATTATTTCAATCTCTTCCCGATGATTCTCCTATGAGGTATCATGTCTATTATCATTTAGTTCAAATTGCTCGTAATGTGGATCAAGTAAAAGCTGTATATGGTGGAATAGATCAATTAAAACAACAGTTTGCATCACTTCCACCATCAAATGAACAAATGCAAAAATTACTTCGATTGCTTCATGAAGTACTTTTAAGTTGCAAACAGGGGTAAAGTTTTATTATTGTAATATATTATATTTAACAATACGATATGTATGTATGTGTATATATATATATATATATATATATATATATATATATATATATATTATTGTAACAGGGAACAAGCTGCTGCTGTTATGGTAGAACTTTTAGGCACGTATACAGCAGAAAATGCTTCTGCAGCTAGAGAAGATGCACAACGTTGCATTTTAGCTGCATTGGCAGATCCAAATACATTTTTGCTAGATCCGTTGTTGGCATTAAAACCTGTAAGATTTTTAGAAGGAGAACTCATTCATGATTTACTTCTTGTCTTCGTACAAGATAAATTACCTGCATACTTAGATTTTTATCAACATCATAAAGAATTTGTAGAACATCAGCTTGGTATGTAAACAACTAATGAGATTCAAAATATGAATTTATTAAAAATATAAATCATGTATTTTTTTATTAGGATTAAATCACGAACAGAATATGAAAAAAATGAGGTTATTAACGTTTATGCAACTGGCAGAAACAAATCCTGAAATGTCGTTTGATACAATTCAGGAAGAACTACAAATTAATGAAAATGAAGTAGAAAGTTTTATTATTGATGGTAAATTATTAAATTAATTGTATTATTATAGCTTGTAATGAGCACTTAGAATATATATTCAGCTGTAAAAGAATATTTCTTCATACAAGAAAGTCACCCTGTGTAATTAACGTGAATCTCTAAATTTCTTTATAAAATAGAGACAATGTATCCAGGGTATATTAACGAATCAGTACTGGCTTAGTAAAATTAAATTTTTACTAAGTTATCGAAATATTCGACATTTATGTGAGATATTAAGTCTACGTGCTTTTATGCATATATTTATAAAGCACATAAGCATATAAGAGATAACAAACTTTTATGTTTCAGTTTTAAAAACAAAACTCGTTAGAGCTCGTATGGATCAAGCTGGGCGCAAAGTTCTCATTTCAAGTACTATGCATAGAACATTTGGCAAACCACAATGGATGCAATTGCGCGATTTACTTGCAGCCTGGAAAGCAAATTTAACTGCTGTACAAGAGGGTATGAAATCTGTAGCTGCTGCCCAAATGGAACTTGCTGGAAAAAATAAAGCTTCCATTACCCATTGATGATTTAATTTATGTGTATGTAATTAAAAATTTACGTATACAAACATTGATTGAAAATCAAATTTAATTAATTTTTTAACTAATTTACAATTTTATTTGAATAAATATATGCGCCGTATACTACAGTATTATGTTTACGATTAAATTATTTACATAATTAAAAATCTGATGATAAAAAATTATTTATAAGATTGTAATTCTGGTGGTTTATTTAAAATTGTACAATATACATATACCTTCCTCGTTTTTAATTAGAAAGCGATAAAAACATTAACAAATTCTTGAAAAATCAAGTATATATATTATACTATTTATAATGAAATAGTTGATTTAACGTACCTTTTACCTTTTATATAAAGTATTGAAAAATTGAGATATACGAGAATTTGTGGTGTGAATAATCCTAAAATATTGGTAATAATTCAATTTTACACTTTCGATTTTTCATACAGCAACATTTTATTTTCATTAGTCAATTTTTATAAGTGATATATAACATTTCTGACATTTTTGGAGCATTTCTCATTTTACAAATTGATCAGTAGAACATTCACTTATACATTACATGATTAAAAAAGCCACATAGGTTTTTGTACTAATTTACTTAATTGTTTTTAATCTATAATTTGTTGCTTATCACATGGTACTATTAACTGGTACAAAAATTACAAACCTTAAAAAACTAATATAAATCTATAAAAAAGTAACACAGCAAGTGTTTTGAAGAAAATTCAAAATATAAAAGTAAAATAAAAATATCTATTGAAATCTTTATATCTTTATACAAAAACATACGTAAATGATTTTATAAACATTTTTTTATCTATATGTCTTACGTACATTTCTGCATATTAACATAGATATACGTTCTAAGAGTGTTTCATACGTGTTTACAAAAACAATATATATGTATATTATAGCAAAAATGTTCGAAACGTAATACATATTTTTATGACATAAATTTTTTTTTTTTCTTTATAATTGAATGAAATTGTCAATTAATCAAAAAACAAAATGTTAACATACAGTATAACATAATAAACACAGAAAGAAATTTCGAAACGATTATTTTCAATTTCTGCACTTAAATTTAATTGAACTAAACGCAGCAAATTACTATAGAAAATACATATTACTATAGAAAAATATTATCCGATTGACAAAAAATTTTCTTACATGTAGGAAAAAGATTTGCATCAAGAGTCAAATCAATCTAGTAAAACATTATAGAGTATCACATCAACGTAATTTATGACAGTGATTTGAAATTAATATTCGCAACTTATAATGAATTATTCTACATTTAATGATAATAGTATGTTGTAAAAATAATTTTTATTGTAAAATTATTATTTTAATAGCTTAGTTACTAATTAATGCGTAAGAAACTTTCTTTGCCTCTTCTTTTTTTTCTAGTGCGATTTTATTTTAGATATGGCATCGTAAATCTCACGTTGTATTGATTCTTGAAATCTAAATGTTTTTCTTTTTACGTTTATATGATCAGTAACAAATATATAGCACATTTATATAACATAGCCTCAAATATATGCAGGTATGAAAATCTTTTTCTTTTATAAACTCAACATATTGCTAAGTTAAGAGAGAGAGATTTGAAATAATATTTTAAAATATATTGAAAATATGCGCGAAATATCAATATTCCCGTACATTTCTATGTTTATTCTGCCTTTATGTACTTACATCAATCTCTTGTAGCAATTATTGAAAGACAATTATGAATAATAGGTACTTTATATGTATATTAAAGTTTTAAGATGAATTCATTCTCCTTCTTTGAAATTATTGCAAAGTCAGATTTGAGTAGAGAAACGAGGACGTGGCAAGTCTCCAAATACTGTATCACCATGAACGCTTTTCGCTAGAGCTTTAATTGAAGCTCGAATATTATGTGGATCATGCGGATCTCTTGAAAGCTGTAATAATATTTTATTCTTAAAAAAATAGTCTTTAAAAAATGCTCAATAAATATTATAAAGTTATCAATATAAGAATAATTGTAAATAATAGATATATGTTACACATATTTATACCTGATCATCATCTTCATCCTGAACTGTTCTACGGACAAATGACGGGAAAGGTGGAACACTAACTGGTAATGACTTGGCCAATGTAGGATGACCGCCTCTTTGTCCTCTTGGCATGTGAATACCTTCATCTTGACCTGAATCTAAGTATAATATGAATGACTTATATAAATTAATATTTATATAAATTGAAAGTCAAACTTACCATCTGTATCAGATCCTTCTTCTGAAGATTGAACTTGATCAGTATTAAGAGTGTCTTCCATTCCTTCCAAAGGAAATAAAGCTTCTGTGTCAAAACTAGTTGGTTCTTTAGTGTATATATATATTCGATCTTTCTTATCTATACTACCATTCTAAAAAATATACACGATTATTAAATTGCATAATTAGAATTATTCATGAATATAAATTAAGTTATAAGAAAAAACGCACAACAAGGGGAGTAGGAGAATTTTTAGCACCAGTTTCATATTTAACATTAGAATTTGCAATAATTTTTGTTTCATTTGATACTATTTGTGATGTGTTTACTGTATTTGTTGTAGAGGTAGTTAAATTGGTTGTAAAACTATCTGGTGTTGTAGGAGGTGTTTCTATATTATCAGTTAATCTTTCTTCTCCTTTACAGATTAACCTGAAATAAGTATTTTAAGTATAAACCTAAATATAAAATCTAAAAATATTTTACGGCAAAACTATAATTATATTATTAGATAAAACCTTCTTAATAATCTATGCTCATTATGAGCTCTTTCACGAAACTGCTCTAACAATTGATATTGTTCTGCTGTAAAAGCACGAATTTTATTTTCTATGTCTGCAGACTGCCTTTGGACAGCTTCTTCAAGCTGCTGTTGGAGACCACCCAAAGCCACTTGCACATTGTTAGGTAACTGCGATACTGGACAGATGAATTAAAATGTATGACAAATGTTTACATATTATTGCAACAAAGAATATATTATTGTTCATTTCTTATTTCAGGTTTTATACTTGAATCACTAATTTAATTAATCAATATACCAATTTACCAGAAAATTTGGTAGGCTGTTGATGAAAATAATCAAGTTCATCCAAAGTGTTATGAGCAATTATTATTCTAAACACTGAACTATAATCTGGATCAGATCTTAATTTATTTATTTCTTCAGGTGAAATCTGCAATAGAAAATATACATTTTATATATTTATTCATATTCTCTTATAGTTATAAATAATTTTATACTCACAACAATTTCGGTATTAATAAGAACTAATGCAGCACCATAATCTCTATGTACAGCATGAGTATACATTGAACAATTATAACAACGGTGAATGACCCATGATCCCACATTTCTTATTTCCATTAAACCTGGTTGTTCCTTAGTAATGCCTTCAAGTTCTGGTACGGATGCAAGATTCTATCAGAAATAAATAAATATTTTTAATGAAAAATTTGTATATTTCAAAACATAATCTATATTCTATAATATAATAATTTAACAATATGATTATATTTAAAAATATAATCACATTGTTAAATTATTATATTATAGAATAATATCATCAGCTACTTATTGGCATCAACTATTACGAATTTATCATTTCGTTTACATAAAAAAATTTTAAAGTTTAAAATATTTAGAAATAATTGGTATTGAAATATAAATTCTTTGAAATTGAATAGTTTTTAAAAATGTGTAATAATTGTTACAAAAAGTTTTTACCTGCTGAAAAAAACCATCATTCTGTTCCTCGGGTGTCAATTCAATATCATCGATGTTGACCTTTTGCAGTTCAGTGCCCCTGGATTTTATGGACACGTTTAAACATTTGCATGTGATATGCATCTTACACAATCAGTATATAACGTTTTTCTAAAAGAAACTTTAAAAACCAGTACACTGTTTCACTATGCCGGAATTCATATATATCTATACAGTTCACTCTATGCTTTTCGTAATGTTTGAAGTAAACTTTCAGGACTTTGTTCTCGATCACTTCGATCTTTACAATTAGAATGGATAAAGACTTTCGTAAGTAATTGGAAAAAAGAAAAAAAAACAACAGAAAATATAAAGCAACAGTTTAATTCGAGGAACAAATTGTTATAACACAGCAATTTCGCGCTATTAAATTTCAAATATGTTGTTTTTGTTTAATTAAAAACCTTGTTAAAAAATTATTTACTATTTGAGAAAAGCAAGCACATTATCTATATATTTGAGTACGATGGATTCGTATATTATCTGATTTGTTCGGAGAGTTGATTTATATGCTATGGCAGAGTCACACACTCAAAGCCAAGTAAACGAATTACCGAAGCTCGTGGCTGTGTCGAATACATATATGTATTTACGTCTGAGAGTTCGTTTTCACCATATAAAGAGACAGTTTTGAATATTAATATTCAGAATTTCTGGATGATTGTTATCGAAAAATCCTTTTATATTAAAAAATATTAAAGAATCCTATTTAATTTTTACATTTCTTGGGTATAACACACGTATTTACAAGTATTTTTGAAAATGTTCGGAGCTTCTACTAAAAATAAACACTGATTTATAGGTACGTGCAGATGCGTACGTGATCACCCCAGACAAAAACATACTTGCTAGTCAATTGACCGACTTTACCATATGACATAGGGTTTTAACAGTATATGGGTATAATTCCTATACATATATATACACGAACACGAATACAAAGTTAATTGAGATTATTTATGTAATGTATAAATCCTATCTTTTTCGTTAAATAATTTCTGTTTCATTTTATAATAACAAATATTACCAGTGAAACAAACATCTATTTACTAAATAACATTATGAAGTATTAACAAGATATCTTTTGATTGCAACTAATTTTGATATATTCGGAATCTAAAGCAGTTTCGAACTTCATTTTCAAACATTCTATTTCCAATTTCACTTTTAAATGGAAGAAAATAGTAAAACAAAACACAGAGTAACGACTTGTTAACAATAAGAATATTAATTATTATAAATACTTATATATGCCCAATTATGATTTATAAATGAATCATAAGCAATGTTTTAAATATTTTATTTTAAATAATTGTTATATTTTCAAAATAATATTTTATATATTATTTTACAAAGATTTATATACCAATTTTCTATACGATATTATCTACTGACATAAATTCACAGTAGAATTATATACATTGTTATGATCATAAAATTTTCAATTATTATGTAACAGATTAAAAGGAAATATCACAATATATCTACAGGAATGTTATTTACAATAAACAGTAAAATAACAAAAATATTGGAATGCTAATTTCATAGCAGTACAATAATAATATGTAACAAGTATATTTGATTTTATAATTTCATGTTAAGATATTCTTCTTTCCATTTGAAATATTCATTAAATCTTATTGCAGCATACCTATAAAATATCATAGGTAAAAATAATTTATTTTCTGAAGCAGCGTAAAATTATATTAGCAGCAAAATATTATATTAGAATTGAATACTTATTACACTAATAGATTTCAATAAAGATTAGAGAGTTTAATTTATACACCTTTCATATATACTTACTCTAAAAAGTCAAAATCAATTGTTGAATGTTCACTTTGTATGAGTCCCCAACAACCCCAAAAAAAATGTGATAAAAGAACAAATTTATTTACTTGTAAATACAGTAAATTAATTTCATTTTCAGGTACACATTTTACATTATTATATTCCTGAAGATATATATTTAACCATGCCTTCTGCAATTGTTCTTCAGGATACAATGAATAATCAGGACTATCAATACCTAAAATTAAATTATATATAATTATAACTTAGTAAATTCTATTCTTATCATATATCTAGCTAATATATTATATATTTAGCTAATTCCATTCTATTACATATGTATTTCTCAAATAAAGATATATATTTTGATAATTTTGATTAATACAAATTATGCTATAAAAAATATTTACAGTATCATATTTTAATATATATTTAAATTACCAGCAAATTCAGCAAAATGATTTGCTATATCAAAAGCTTGATAATTATATCCCGTATATTCAAAATCAATAAATGTTACTGAGTTTTCTTTTTCATTATAAAGTACGTTTGCCAAAAGTAAATCATTATGAGCAAACACTATTTCGTTTTTCAAATTTATTAGTTCTTTTTTTAATGCTTCATAATCTTGTTTTAAAACAACAAGTGGTTTTATGAGTTTTTCAAACCTAAAATAATTAATAATAATTAACGTATATGTTACACGTTATATATATTAATAATAATTAATGTATATGTTACAAATAAATATAATATTTTATTATTCAATATATTACCTTGCTTGTTTGGTAATATTTGAAAATTCTTTTGGCATAATTTCCATAAATTTTTCTAATTTTTTCCAAATACAAGCTTCTTTGGACATCTCAATATCAGGTTTAAGTCTATGCATTTGAGCCATTCTTTTAGCAATTAATACATATACATCAGGGTTTCTGACTGTTTCTGTTGTAAGTATATTACCTTCAATAAACTGATAGGCTAAACCATTATTGAATGTAGCATAAATGGAATGTGTAAAACCTGCTTTGTTTAATATCTGTTTAAAAAATAGATCAGACCAGATACAGATACATATATTTTTACTTTTATTTTTTCTAATAATTGTACTCACTCGAATATTTCTTGTTTCATCTTTTCTATTAATGAGCAAATCTGTCTTATGTCCATAAACTCTAACTAATACCATCTCATTGTAATACTCAGAGTACCATACTCCTATAAGTTTATTTGTGATTCCATCTGTAAATATCTGAAAATAAAATTCATTGTAATAATATTTAAACATATATTTTGATTTTTCTCTAATAAAAATATATCAGTTAATTAATAATTATAAAATTCACATTCATTAAAATTGACAAAATTCCGAATAACTAGAATAAAACAATGTTATAAAATATTATTTTAATGTTAAAAAAGGATCATAAATACTGAGTAGATTTAATTATCAAGATGTACATATTAATGCAGAGGAATATAAACACTAAATAACACAATGATATATAACTTATAACTGTGAATAACAAATTTGACAGACTTCTTGTCAATAGATAAAATCTGTAGGAATAAAATGATATTAATTTTTTGAAATTAAAAAAAAATGATGCTGATTCTTTAGTATATTTAGTTATGCAGCATTATCTATTACTATAGCACTCATTTTAATAATTCTAAATTTTTATTGCATTAAAAAATTAAAAACATAATTATATTAGTACTTACTGCAAATATTTAAGTACAACTTGTATTTCAGTTAAAAATTTACAGCAAACAAGGTTTCGATGCTATAATAAATTGAAAACGTGAGTACAAAATACCAAATTCTTATAAAATATGTACATATACATATATATGGAAAAAGAAATATTATCTAACTTATAACATATTTTACAAAATGTTTTACCTTGAAATGTAATTTGTCCAAAGGCCATGTTGGTCTGATTTTTTTAATTATTTCTTTAGCACCATCAACAATTTCATTCTCATCAATTGTTATGTCAAGATGTTGTTCTTTGCATGGTTCTCCCATAATTATATATTATCTATAATAAATAAACTTTTCTCACTATGTATATAAATGACATTTCATATGTGTGTTATTTTTTAAAGATTAAAAATTAATGTCATCAATAATTTGCTTGAAATTAAAATTTTTTTATAACTATAGATTAAAAATAAATAATACATTAACACTAATAGTATTATATTAAATAATAATTAACACTATCTATCAAAGTTGTATCAGATACATATATAGGCAAGTTACTTTGTAGAATTGTCCTCCTGTATTGAGACTGAAATGTTCATGTCAACTTCTGTTACCCACTATATATATACTGATAATAATGACACAGTCAACAAGAATAGTGTAGGGTAGGCTCGAATTCATGATTCTATTACGATTACGGAAGTTATTCATTATTCATTCAACATGTTAAATGTTTTATATACATATATATGTATATATAAAATGTAGGAACAATTTATATATACATTATATATACCTTACGTAGGAACAAAAATTATAAAATATTACCTCACAAATATTAACATAACAATTATTTTTATATTTTAATAATAATAAAATTATCATGAGATTATAAACGTTTATTCAAATACGTATAATTTTATATATATATACATATATATACACGCTTTAGCAAATACTATTTAATTTTATAATTTGTACGAAAGTGATAACATTTTGTTTATTAAAAATTATTAACAAAAGAACTGATAATATTTTATATCTTGTCATTTATTTACAGATATAAAGAATTATCAACATGTAAATATACAGATCCTATAACCAATTTTCGTGTCCAAAATTCAAGCCATCTTAAATCATAGTTGTTAGCTTAAATTAATCCCCAAACTAGGGATTATTGCTATAAAAAGTTTATTAGACTACAAAATGTAAATAGCGCTTAATTTAATTTATTATGAGAAATATTCAGAGAAATAAAAGTTTACACTAGTACGGAAAATATAAAGTTTTAAATATTTTTATATTCAGTTTATTAAACTATGTAAAAGTATAATACGTGTTACGAAGCATTACAAATCATTTTTTTTTAAATATAGAAAATTTCTTCATTCTGCTAACTTCAAATCAAATAACATTTATGGTTAGCGTTTATGATATGGCGCTCAGAATACAGAAAACACAAAAGAAAGAACACAATCTTACGATAAAGAATACATAAGATTATAATTATCAAACGGTTTATGTGATATATATGTCGTACATAAAATTTTTTTTAGCAAAGTTTCTTTAATAACAAATTTTTTTAACAAATATTTATAAATATTTAATTAACTATTTAATTTAGTATTTTGAATTTATGCATAATCTATGTTTTTTCATGAAATTAATCATAATTGTGTGTGATATAAAGACATAAAGTTAAGAAAAATTATATTTTTAGAAATACATATTTCGTTTTGTGTTTGTTATGTATTATGTTCTTATTCAACATTCTATTCTATGTATATATGTATCATAGTAAATAAACACAATACAACTTTTGTCTACTGTGATATTTTAAACAGTTCTAAAATTTTATAATCTTTTAATATTAATTAAAATTTTAAGATGTCGAAAAAGATTCCACTTACTCAGAATGACATACAACCTACATTTAAAGGATTTATCGAACGTATAAAAAAGAAAAGTATTACACAATCTAGGTATGGAAATTACTTATTGAAAGAAATCTAATAATATTTAATGTAGTTTTTAAGATATAATTTTCTTAAAGTTAAAATAATTTGTTTAATTTATAGCACTCCTAAGTCATCAAATACAAATATAAAACCAGGTGATGTGGATAAACCTAAGGATTTTGAACCTTCCAATACAGAAAAGTTAGAAACAAATGATAAAACATCATTTATATCTTCTGTAAGAATATCTTTATTAAATGTAAAATATATTATTTTATAATATAATTATATATTTTTTAATTTAATTATTCATTTTAGGATAATTTGAATGATTCGGCACATAGTGCTATTGAAAGTCCTATAAAAGTAAATGATAATTTAAACAATAGTGAATATTCTAAAAAGGAGACACCACTTATAAATGAAAAAATTGAGCTAAAATTCGCTAAATTCAAAAATGTACAAAAATCGAAAATTAAACCTAATTACTTATCAGATAGTGAAGATGATATAATGATGAAACCAATTTTAAGTTTAAATAGAAAAAACAAGATTTTTGATAGTAGTGGCGAAGAACAAATATTAAATCAAAATTTATCACCTTTAAAAGGAGATAGTGTATCTACACTTGATAGTGTATCTATGCAAACATCTATTGGGAGCAATAATGTGCAAACAGAAGTACAAAAAAGAAATTTAGTTGAAAATAATAGTCCAAGAACTCCAAAGAAATATTCTAAATTCAAGAAAGAAGAAAATATTATAATATCAGATTCAGATAGTAGCCCAAATTTTAAACAAAATTCAAAAAGAATTACAAAAGCATGGGTAGGACCAGATTTCAAATTAGATTTAAAACCTTTAGGCTTAGGAAATCAATTGGATTCATGGATACAATCTGCAAAAGAGAAACCAATAATGTCTTCAGTACCAGTAAATATCAATATGATTATTATTAATAATATTATTATTATTAATGAGTACCTAAAGTGACATGATTATTTCTAGATTACAAAAGATAAATTGGAAGATAGATGTAAATATTTAAAAGATTTTCAAATAGAAATTCTTGGTAAATTTTACAGTGCATTAGATCAAATACCATTGCCAGTGTTAGAAAAATTTCCACAATTTAATGTAAATACATACAAAAATTTAAAAATTTTATATCAACATGTTAAAGCAAAAATACGTTTGGTTGAGACAAAATTAGCACATGTTAAAACTGACGAAAAGCAAAAACTTGCTGATGAAGAATTATCTGAAGTTAGAAATAAATTCACAAATAATTCACCATTAATTAAAACACCTAAAACTTTAAATCAACAGTCAATTATAAGTATTTCAGATAGTGACGATTTCAGTACATCTAATAGTAATTTATTAGATGCAGAATTAAGTTATACTATGAAAACACAAACCACAACTTTGTCTACAGTAAAAGAATTCCCCCAATTATTACAAACAAAAATCGAGTCGCAAGTGAAAAATCAAAAGAAAAATATAGATTTAAATAGTTCTGAACAAACTAAATTAAATGATTCTCTAGTTCAAGGAAAAAAGAGCACATTTCAATTGAAAAGACCTGTTAAAGCAACAATTGGATCTGAGGTTTCTAAACAAATAGGAGAAATATGGAAAAAGGAAGAAAAATCTGAAGTTATTAAAAGTGCAGTTTCTAACTTAAACACAGATACTAGTTTTGATAATACATATGATTTAGATAAAGTAGAAATTAATAAAAGTCCATATCTTGAATCGAAAAAAAAAGAAAATTTTGAAATTTCTGAAAAATTAAAACATGAAAATAAACAAGATGATTGGAATATAGATGAATCATGTATAGAAGGTAAATTTTATACTTTATATATATATATTAGTTAAGTACATGATTATTTATTTATTATAGACAATATCTCATTTTCTGAAGACATGGTTGATAGTTTAACTCAAGAACTTCAACAATTTCCTGCATTGAGTAAAGATTGTAATATAAACTTAAGTTTATTAGGTAAATCTACATTACAAATTTATTTTGTATTGTGTACATTTTTATTTTTGTTTTAATTTGTGTTGTTTGAAACAGATGCTACGCAAAATGCTGATAGTAATAAAAATGAAAAACAACAGAAAAAAGATGAAATAAGTTTACAAATAGGTATTTTTACTGGAAGTTATAAAAATGACGGTGTTAGCGGTGAATTTGATGGATTAACATATCCGCATTCACGAGAAATGTCAAAGGTAAAAAATTTTGTTTTTGAATATTTTTTAATTTAATATTTTTTAAATTTTGTTATGTATCAAGTATGATATTTGTTAAGGTCTTCCGACAAAAATTTGGATTATATTCATTTAGACCAAATCAATTGCAAGCAATTAATGCTGCAATGTTAGGGTTTGATTGTTTTGTTTTAATGCCAACTGGGGGAGGAAAGTCACTGTGTTATCAACTGCCAGCACTCTTATTAAGTGGAGTAACCATAGTAATTTCACCATTAAAAAGTCTTATTCTTGATCAAGTTCATAAACTCACTTCTCTTGATGTAAGTTTTCCAAATAGTATTTTATACGTATTTACGTATTATTTATTAAGAAATTTTGTATAGATTCCAGCTGCCCATATGTCCGGTGGAATAACAGATAGTCAAGCAGATGGAATATATAGAGAACTTTCAAAAAAAGAACCAGCTCTTAAATTATTATATGTAACACCAGAAAAGATCTCTGCATCTCAAAAATTTTGCAATCTTTTAACTACATTATATGAAAGGGGATTATTGACAAGATTTGTTATTGATGAAGCACATTGTGTTAGTCAGTGGGGTCATGATTTTCGACCTGATTATAAAAGATTAAAGTGTCTTAGAGAAAATTATCCTAAAGTGCCAATCATTGCATTAACTGCAACAGCTACACCAAGAGTTAGAACTGATATATTACATCAGTTAGGTCTTACTGTACCTAAATGGTACGTAATTTAATCTTGAGTATATTTTATATATGTAATTCAATCCTTTATGGTACAATTTCATAATAAAATTTACTTTATTCAGGTTTATGTCAAGTTTTAATAGGCCCAATTTAAGATACAGTATAATTGCCAAAAAAGGCAAAAATTGTTCAGATGAAGTAATAGCTATGATAAAAACGAAGTATAAGAATGAATGCGGTATTGTTTATTGTTTATCTCGTAAAGATTGTGATGATTATGCAGTGCAAATGAAAAACAATGGCATTAGAGCATTTAGTTATCATGCTGGTCTTACAGATAATAATAGGAGTGATATTCAAGGACGATGGATTTCAGAAGAAGTATGAAAGTACAATTAAATAATAGCACAATTTTTAAATAGTTATATCTCAATTACAAATAAATTCTAGATCAAAGTTGTCTGTGCAACAATAGCATTTGGAATGGGTATTGATAAACCAAATGTGCGATTTGTAATTCATGCAGCTCTTCCGAAATCTATTGAAGGTTACTATCAAGAAAGTGGACGCGCTGGACGTGATGGGGATAATGCAGATTGTATATTATTTTACAATTATACTGATATGCATAGAATTAGAAAAATGTTTGAACTAGATAGGCCAAATCCCAATGTATTGAAAACTCACATGGATAACTTATACAAAATGGTATCATTTTGTGAAAATAAAACAGATTGTCGCCGAGCGCAACAACTTAATTATTTTGGAGAAATGTTTGATCGACAACAGTGCATTGCTAATAAATCTACAGCATGTGACAATTGTAGATGTAAAGTAAGTTAAAACAATAAAATTTATGTTAAGTAAAATATCTTATAACTTACATATAAATTTCTAGGATGATTTCATTATGTTAGATGCAACAGATGATGCAAAACAGATTATTAAAGCTGTACGTGATATTACTCAATCAAGAAATTCTAAACTTACGTTAGTACTCCTTACAGATATATTTAAGGGAAGTGACCTCAAAAAATTAAGAGACTTAGGTAAACAAAATTGAAATTTTTTATGTATTTTATGTATTTTATTACATATTATTTTTTTAATTAATGTAACTATCAAATATTTGTGTAGGTCTTACTAAGCATCCTTTATTTGGTCGTGGAAAATCATGGAATAGAGGCAATGTAGAACGTTTACTCCATCATATGGTGCTCAAAGAATATTTACAAGAACAGATGTATATAAATAATGAAATTGCTTGTGCTTATGTAAAAATTGGACCAAATGCGAATGAACTCATGACAACAAAAAATGTAAAAGTAGGCTAATAAATGCTTAGATTTACTTTATTTTACAATTCACTTTAAGAATAAACTGTAAGAATAGATTATTAAAATGTTTCTTAATATAGGTGATAATTCCTACGAGATCATCTACTAGTACTATTGCTGTAGCAACAGTGTCTACAGTTACGAAAAAGATTGATACTGTACTTCTAGATCTACAAGAACGATGTTACAAAGAATTAATGGAAATAATAAAAGGAATTGCTGGAGCGCTTGATATTTCAGCATCTTCAGTTATGAATATGATTGCAATTAGAGCAATGAGTCAAAAGTTTCCAGATACTGAAGAAGCTATGCTGCAAATCCCACATGTAACTAAAGCAAATTTTGAAAAATATGGGAAGGCATTATTAGATATTACACAAAAATATGCTGCAGAGAAATGTGGTAAAAAGCTGTTATGTTTAAACAATTTTAATATATAAGTACAGTGCAGTTTTAAATGTGTGTGCAAAATTTACTTAAATTAATAATTTTGATTTTTAACAGCATTAATAAATGAAAAAAAAGAAGATAATAATAACGATGATGATGATAATGATGATTGGTATAACGATACCTCTACTTCTGTTTCTAAATCCAATATAGTCCGTGGTAAAAAGCGTAAAGGCAAGAGTATTTACCGAAACGTAAATAAAAAAGTCAAATCGGCAGCATCAAGGTAAAATATACATATGCATTTAATTTAATAAAACGATTATTAAAATAATTTTAATGTAATTTATATTAATTTTTAATAATTCTTATTTTATTCTTAGTTCACAAAAAAGACAAACAACGACGAAAGCAAAAAATACAACCAGTAACTTAAATAAAGGTCCAGGACTCATGAGCCTCAGTCAAAACAGGAATCCATATAAATATATGCAAATCAATTAATATACTTGTTTTTTTTACTGTATTTATATTTAAAAGAGCATAATACTCTATATAATACTTAGGATACAATATGAAGTTGGCAATTCTGCCATTTTAAGTCAAAATAATGCACAAGTATTATGTAATTAAAAAAATCTCTAAAAGATGTATAAACAGAATTTTGTAATTAAATGATTTATTTTTAATAATAACAATTAAGTTAGATTATTGAAAGATACTTTTCTAATTTTTTATTTGTATAACAATTTGATAAATATACATTATCTATCATTTATCTATTCCATATTTTATTTACAACAAATACTACATATTTATGCACAAACAAAAGATATATTAGATGTTTAAACAAATAACTTTTTATTATTGTAACATAACTTTATTCTTTCATAAAGTTAAAATAAAAATTTGAGCTATTAAATACTTCATAACTAGTACACTACAATATTCATAACTCGGGTTGCATTATTCTTGCTTGACGCTCTTCATTTTTTATATGTTTTTTTAGCAAATCCATAACTTCATTGTCGAATTCAGGCGGAGTGGATTTTGCACCAGTAGCCCAATAAAATATGTCCCAATCATTGGTTGGCAAATTGATAAGACAATCATACAAATGTAGTTGTTTATCATTAAAACTGGATAGGTATTTCTTAGCAAATGTACTTAAAAGAAGACCATTTTCTAACATACCACGTTTACGAGATTGATACAATAGTCTGAATTATAAAAAATATAAAAAAATAAAATTACATGAAAGATATATTTTAATACTGATAATGTTTAATTTGTTTTTATATTACCGAGCTTTTTTAATATCTTTACTCTCTTCGTTACGCTGGTTATATAGCGGTATGTTGGGTTCTCGGCTTTCTGGATGAATTACATCTTGAAAGTCATCTTTATAATTCATATGAGTTGTTGAAATACATCTTATTAAAGGTACTGGTTTAACCTTAAATTATAAGCGAGAAATACTTTAATATCTGATTTGATAACGATATTATTGTTATTGACACATTACTATTTACACTTTTACTTACTACAGGTACAAGAGATTTTACAAAAACATTCATTTCTATTCCTTTATTTTTCTTACGTTTAAGATACAAAATTTATTACGTCTTTTTACGATTAGGTTAAGGTCAGACAGATGAAATTGGTAGATGAAATATTTTTGTAGTTTCTTAATTATATATATTCTTAATGTTCGTATGTGACTTATTTATGTTCGTTTATTTAACATTTGTTACTAAATAAAGAGAATAAATTTAATTTATTCTGGTGATAAACAGTTGATGTCAAAACACTTTTGTTGAATCAATTGTAACTATAGCTATTTTACATTTATATATTTATATTAAATATAATTTCTTTAAATAATTATAAACAAAATATTATACATATTGTTGTATTATATTTTTGTTCTATAAATATATAATTGACAGTGTACAAATATTTCTTGTTTCATACAAAATTGTATTTTTTAGCAATAGTCTGCCACTGCTTTATTTGAAATGGATTTTTTATAATAATAATTTATGCAATTGATGACAAATTTTTGTTGACTGTTGATTCAAATATTATGCTAAATATAAATTTGTCATTAAATTATAATTACGTAAATAAGAATCCAAGGAAATGAAACAAAATGCTTTCTGACTCAAAAAACAATGAATCTATTTCTTCAATAAATGATACAATATTAAAAGATATTAGAGATCATGATGAAAATGAGATATATACATCTAGTCCTAATATACACGAGAGAACTTTAAATAGTCTTGCACATGAATGGAGTATGTGTGATATATTTGAAATAAATGAAAGTGAAGGAGAAACACAATGTGCTAATAATGAAAAAAATGAAACAGATTTGCAAACAAAAGTTACCAAACAAAATATTGTAACTCATTCTCAGAATATGCTTAATGAAACAAATAGTCACTGGCAGGACAATAAAGCATTTACACAATTGGATCCTTGTAAATCAAAAGATAATATTTTGGAATGCTTTCAGGTTATTAATAATTTTAACATCTATAGAATTATAAAATTTTTAACTTTAGATTTATATGATCATTATGCTTTCCAAAATAGGTCACACAAAAATATGAGAACTGTTTTGAGAAAACAATTTCTACAGAAACCGTAGATTCAATGCATATGCTAAAGAATGAACAACAAAATATCAAATTAATGAAAAGAAATTCAGACAGTTGTAGCAGTATTATTCAACATAAAGTATGTTGTTTAGATAATCAAATAATTAAACAAGGTACAAGTATTCATTGTAAAAATTTAGTAAACGATACATTTTATGGTTTACCAAATAAAGCAAAGGAACTTTTTTTACAAATTAGGGGTATTAATTCATTATATGGTAAGTACTTCAGTTATAAAAATAATTTTAATTATTAATAAGTTTATAAATTTATAAATTTTATTTTTATTCCTATTATGTTTATATTATTTTGTCACTATTTCTTTTAGAATGGCAAGATGAATGTTTAAATTTAGACGCAGTAAAAAACAGGAAAAATTTAATTTATGCACTTCCTACTAGTGGAGGTAAAACATTGGTTGCAGAAATATTAATGTTGCAAGAACTTATATGTAATAAACGAAATGCAATATTTATATTACCATTTGTTGCTATAGTGCAAGAAAAGGTAAACATAATATTATGCTTACTATACAATTTTTATAATAATTAATTATAAGAAGTATATATTTATTTATTATTAAATTTTAGGTTCAAGCAATGACACCATTCGCACTTGAATTAAATTTTTTAGTTGAAGAATATGCAGCATCAAAAGGAATTTATCCTCCAAAAAAGCGTCGTAAAAAAAATAGCATATATATGTGTACTATA
The DNA here is from genome assembly GCA_036937485.2 of Tetragonisca angustula. Lineage (NCBI taxonomy): Eukaryota > Metazoa > Arthropoda > Insecta > Hymenoptera > Apidae > Tetragonisca > Tetragonisca angustula. The sequence goes on along the minus strand of JAWNGG020000034.1, from coordinate 705,270 downwards.
GAGAAAGCATTAAGTTTAATAAATAGTTTAATAGAAGAAAATCGTTTGAATGAAGTGGGTAAAAACATTGAAAGATTTGACAATAGAAATTTTAATTGAAGTGAATGTTATATCATTACTATTACACGATCCAATTATGTTCAAATATTTTAGATTGGTATTATAGTTATTGATGAGTTACATCTTCTTGGAGAAAGTGGAGGTAGAGGAGCTACATTGGAAGTTCTTTTAACAAAAATATTATATGTTAATGGTAATGCAATGTAACATTAGATTTGTTGATACATAATTTATATATAAATTTTTATTGTTTACTTGTTTTAGATAATATTCATATTGTTGCAATGAGTGCAACAATAGGTAACTTAGACGAAATAGCAACATTTTTAAATGCGGAGTTGTATACTGGAAATTTTCGTCCTGTAGAAATTAAGGAATATGTGAAATGTGAAGAAAATATTTGGTTACTTGATTTTAAAACAGAAGAACTATTGACAGATGTAAAAAAAATTAATTATCGGGTAAGTTAATGCTTTACTGTTTTATATAATTATCAAGTAATTAATAATTATTATTTACTTGTTTTAAAAGTATTCAAATGATGCGGCAATGATAGATCCTGATCGAATCGGAGGTTTGGTAATGGATGTAATTCCAGAAAATTCCTGTCTCATATTTTGCTCAAGTCGAAAAAATTGTGAAAATGTTGCTCTGTTATTATCTAGAATTTTATTCAAGTCAGAACTTCATTTTATATTTTAAATGCATACGTATTATTATGGATTTTATCAATTATGCATGTAATAATTTATAGATCATTAGAAGATTACAAAAAAGTTGAAAAAGAAAATTTATTAAATGCACTTAAAAGTGAAGAAGGCCTTTGTCCTATCTTACATAAAACCATAAAAGTAGGTGTAGCTTATCATCACTCTGGCCTTACATCTGAAGAAAGACGATTATTGGAAGATGCTTTTAAAGCAGGTACTCTGTGTGTAATATGTTGTACTTCGACACTAGCAACTGGAGTAAATTTACCAGCTAGAAGGGTACTTTATTCATTACTTGTTTTTTAAGCAGTAGTTAATTGTTGTTCGTTTTTATAAAAAGAAATAATAATAACAGGTGATATTGAGAAGTCCATATGTTGGCAACCAATTTCTAAATTTAAGTAGATACAAACAAATGGTAGGAAGAGCTGGTCGGGCTGGTATGGGAAATATAGGAGAAAGTATACTTATATGCAAAAATAATGAATTAGAAAAGGTAATATTTATGTAACTTTATTACATATGTACGTCTATTAAATAAATAAAAAAATATTATTGTTCATATCACTAATATTTATCATGTAATCAGGTAACAGAACTTTTAAGATCTAAAATGGATGATTCCTTAAGCACAATACACGTAGAAAGAGATAGAGGTATCAATAACTTAATTTTAAGTGCTATATTATTACGGATAGCGACGACTAGACTTGAATTACACAAAATAGCCAAAAAAACATTACTCAATATTCAGCAAAAACGTTTAAATGTGAATATTAAACAAATCGTGGATGAAACATTAAGTGAACTTATAAAAGCTAGTGTTATGAAAATAAAGAAAATAGAAAAAAATTTTGACAAATTCAAACCAAATATAAGTGTTGTTTTTCCATCACAAGATGTATCTTCTAATGATACAATTAAAGAAATAAAAGGAAAAAGAATATTAGAGCTTACCAATGAAACTGAATTAGAGTTATGTAGTCTTGGACGTGCAGCTATGAAAGGTAGAAATAATTTTATTGCTAATAGTTATTATTTAGCACTTTATTCTTTTTTACATATATGTTTTTATGTTAAAGCTTGCATTAATATGCAGTGTGCATATACATTGTATCAGGATCTAAAAAAGGCTCAAGAACATTTAATTCTTATTGATTATTTGCATCTTTTATATCTTGTTACTCCTTATGATTTAATATCTCAAATAAAACTAACGGGATCAATTTATTACGATGTGGTAACTTCTAATTTATAATTTTTATTATAATTTTAAATTATTATTGACAATAATTTTTTCATATTTCCATATATTTGTAGGTAACTAGTTTATCAGAAACACAAATGAAAACAGCTAGACTTGTAGGAATTAATGAAGCAAATATAGGTAAAATACGTAATGGATTACTACCCAAGGTTTGTGTGTAGTCGTTTATATTAGATTTTTATCAATTCATTTGTATTAGATTTATTTTTATATTATAAGCTATTTTATATGTAATAGGATGTGGAACCAAAAGTGATTCACAGATTTTATGTAACACTAATACTGTATGATTTGTGGTCTCAACATGCAGTATATGCTATAGCAGAAAAATATGAAATAAATAGAGGTATTGTACAAAATCTTTTGACTGCTGTATCATCATTTGCATCTTCTGTGATTCGATTTTGTCAGGTTAGTAAGTGCAGTATATATAATATTTCGTAAAATTTCAACGAACGAATATTCCAGGAATTGGATGAATTTTGGGCATTTAAAGATTTATTAAATATGTTTAGTAAAAGATTATCATATTGTTGTCCTTTGGAATTAGAGGCATTGATGGATTTACCTTTAGTCAAAATTGTAAGAATATTTTTTTACCTAGAAACTAAAATAATAATTTAGTTGAATTATAATATTATTCCGTTTTATAGGGTAGAGCACGTCAATTGTATAACGCAGGGTTTAGAACAGTACAGATTATAGCTAAAGCTCAACCAACGGATTTGCAAAATAAAATTCCATATCTGAGTAAAAAAATTGCGACACAGATTATCGCAGCTGCCAAAGTAAATTATGTTTTATATTATGTTTATATTAATGATATATTATAGTTGTTATTTTTATTATTATTTTACAGTTACAAATAGTAGGAAAATTGGAAGATTTAAAGGAAGAAACACAAAATATTTTAGATGGTATACATATGAATAATTTGACGGGTCTTTAGTTGTAAAATAGTACATTATATAATTTTATATATCTAAAATCGTGCATCATAAACTTTATTAATTATGAATGAAATACTTTGTTTATTATCTTCAAGCTTTGTAAATTGTATTAAGCATACCAACATGTTTGAATAATACATTTTTTAAAGTTATTTATGAATAAAATAGGCACAATATTTATTATTTCAAAGTTTTTTAAAATGTGCTAAACAGACCAATGTATTCAAAGAATAATACATTGTTTAAGCTGGCACATATATTAAATGTCCAAAATGTGATTGATTTCATTTGGAAAGGATGACATCAAAACATTATGGAACATCTTTTACATATCTTTATAATTATTTTTATTAGACGAAGTAAATACAGTAAATACAACAAAATAAATATTACTAAAATATTTGATGAAATGTATAACATTAAATCATTGTTTATTGCCTAACGTTTTTTATACAAACACGGTTTTAATGTAATAGAAGGTAATTTATTTCTTTTACCAATGTCTCCTTCTTTTTTGAAGTCTAAAAAGTAGAACAAATTGTGAGATAAATCTTTCCAAATATTTTTGAAACCATAACCATTTATTGCGTTTATAAAATCCTCTACTCGTTCAAATCGACTTTCAACTTCAGCTATCTTTAATATACCACTGGAACAAATGTTTTTTTACAAGAATTTCCTTTAAAATTCTTCTATTAAAGTTTAGTATCCATTATTATTTATTTATGTTTATTTTGTACTCACCCTTTTTTAAGAACTCTATTTGCTTCTATAATGTAGTCTTTAAGATTAGTTCCCATAAGTGATAGGCAAAATACAACAACATTAACACTATTTGTTAATAAAGGTGTATGTGCTATATCACAAGCGGTTACATTTTTGTTTAGAGAAACAAAATCAAAAGAATGTACTTTATGAGGAACTGTAGTAGCAAGTCTTGCTTCTCCGCATCCAAAATCAGCAATTATGTGTTGCTTTGGCCTATGACATGATTAATATTCGTTCGTTCATACGCCTGATGTAAAAATTAAAATAATAATATTTATAATTGTAAAAAATATACTAACATTTTTTTAATTGAAGCTATCACATTATCAAGGGGATTTACAGGCCATTGTTCAACTTGCTGTTTATATCCTTCATGATATGCCTTAAATGCATCAGGATCATCTTTAAAATATTTTTTAGATTTCGAACTTTCATTGTTATATAGAGTTTCATTCAAATATCTGAATCTAGAAGCTTTTAATTTAGTCATCATTTTTTGTCTTAAAGATTGTGGTTTCATATTTACTTTCTGTTTTTCTTCTTTTTGTTTATTAGAAAGTAATTTCTGCAAATGTTTGATATCTAAGTTATGGCTTTTGGTTACTTGAGGATCATCATTTTTCTTTTTGGAAGTTGTTGAAAATGTACTCTTTCTTTGTCTCAATTTCTTTTCTAACACTTTATTCAAATTTTTCTTCTTATTTAGTTTTTGTTTTTCTTTTGTTTCATGTTCTATACATTTGGATTTTGTTTTTTTTGCAATCTTATTATCATTAATTGTACTCTTAGATTGATCAGAAATTTTATTCTTTTTATTTTGTTTCTGACGTTTTAGGTTTTTGTTATTAAATTGCTGATTTTTTTTACTTTGAACTTCTTTTACTTTATTTTTATCTTTGTTCTGTACATTTACTACTTTTATAGTGTCAGAATTTAAGAAGTCAGTACAAACACGGTTTTTGTCATTCTTGTATATTTGCTTCACAGTTTTAGTTAACTTATTTTTCGTAGATTTACTTTTGAACTTCAAATTTTGATCTTTAAGAATGGCGGGTTTTAGTTTATTTTTATCGTCTTCTATTGATTTTTTTTTCTAAAGATATAACAAATGTTCTATAATTTCATGTAATTGCAAATGTTTTGTAATTTTTATTATATAAATAGTGTTGTACACGTATGTTGTATAACCTATTATAACTTACCTGACGATTGCTCTTTCGTTTGACGGTCATATTTTTGCCAGCTTTTTTCGCATCTGTGGCATTCTTTTTCAACTTTTTAGCCATATTAGTCTTTTATTATACTTCTTTATACGAAACTACGAATAAAAATATATTCTTACTTTTCACTTTCTGTGGTATACGACGCAATTGTTATTTCTCAAACAAATGAACAAATTATATTAGTCCTAGTAAAGAAGGAATCTTTTACTCATTTATTCACTTCACGCATTACTGCTGAGAAAGATCAACACACTTGATATGATTTCCCTCTCTTTTTACTACTTGAAAGACTAACTATAGGTGAGAAATTTAGCTGCATATGTATATTGTGTAGCACGGTATCTGACAAAGTATTTAAGTTTCGATGTTATGGTTTATATTATAAAAATGTTTAATATATTCGCAATAGATGGCGTTTATTATAGTAATTGATGAGTGCTGCCATGTAAGACAAGTAAAGGGCATTGACTAACTAGGACAGACCGGACAACTAATGGTTTTTCGTTTTGGGAGTCATCTAACCCCCATAACATTCTATCGATTTAGGCAGGTTCTGCACCGCAGCGCTACTAAATTTTAACTAAATAAATAATTTATAACAATCAACTTGAACAATGTATTTAAGACAAATGACGTGAATTATTGAATGAAATTATTAATTTAATTGTTTAATATATAGAAAGGTTGTGAAAATTATATTGAATAATGTTTAGAAATGTTATAGAAATAAAATAATTTAATTGTTTTAAATGTAGAATTATTCAAACTATAAAACAACGTGTTTCTATGATATTTTTGTATATTATTTAATAATTTTAACTATTTACTTATAAGAATTGAATCAATCATTGAATAATTTCCTCATACTTCTACACATTATTTCATAGTTTGAATTTACAGCAATGAAATTATTTTATTTACAATGATGGAAAAGATAATTACATAATATATATATATATATATATATTTCTTGCTCTCTGAAACAACAGTCTGAACAAACAAGCAAAAATTTTTATATGTTGCGCGATTATTCAAAAGCGACGATCACTGCTTTACTTGCTCTTTGACTACATAATTTTTCTCTACATAAATTTTGTGCCCAAAACTGGGCAGTGCAAAATACTTTAGTGTCTCCGATTTAACCAGCGGTTTTCTCCAGATAGGTGTGGAAAAGACAGAGCTTTCTCTTACGCCATATAGGTATTATGAGTAGCAGTGTATGCCTTCCGGTCTGAAAAATGCAACATTCCAGAGACTAATGGATTCGATTTTAATCGGCTTGTAGGGAACAGAGCTGTTTAACTAGACGACATTGTAATATATGCTAGCTCTCTTGATGAACATCGGGCTAAATTCGATAAATTTAGCGCCTACGAGACGCCGATTTAAAACTGCAACCATGGAAATACGGGTGTTTTTCACCACGAGGTAGCCTACTTAGGCTACGCGTAATCAGCGAGGAGGGTGTGAAACCATGGCCGAGAAAAATCACCGTTGTCCGCGAATTTCCAGTTTCAAAGGCGAGAAACGTACGTGAATATTTGGATCTTGCGAGATATCATCGACAAATTCTCACAAATCTCCGGCCTTTGTTCCGAACTAGTCCGACAATATCGCGATTTCACAAAGCCTTTCAATATCGAAGCCATCGGCAAAAACTGTCCCGTGACGTACAAGTTGCGACTCTTACACGAAGCGGAATTGAATTATTCAATTACACGGGAGGAATGCCTCGCGATCGTTTATACGGCAAGACATTTTTGGGCCTACGTGTACGGACACAAATGTCAGTCTCATCATTGTCCACTAGTGTAGATGAACTCTGTAAAGGGTCCAACGTTTATTTAACTTGGAACGAAATTAAGACTCTCCCATTTCTCTCTACGTTGTTACTATTGTTACCGCTGTTCTTATTATTACTAGTCGATGTACCAGAGTAGAGTCTGCAATTTTCGCTGTCAGTGTGCCAATTCGGGGAATTGCAGCCTCGTCCAATCGGACGAGGTGACGTTCTTGTAATCTAACGTCCTTTGTAATACGACTCAGCGGTTCTTCGGAATTCTACTGTGTCGTTAGGGATAGCGTTGCATCACTTGCCTCTAAGCGTTGGAACCTCGATTTGGCATACTGACAGCGAAACTTGCAGACGAACCGCGGCTTTCATCCTCATTATCCCTTTTGCAAAGCACGATATTGAGAATAAAGCGTCTCAGTTGTTTCGTTTCTCTTCTTTCATTCCGTATTAGATAAACGTGTGTCTCTGATACAGAAGGGCTGCGTGTTGTTGCGACCTGTTGTATGATTTGCAATTGTACTGTGTGTTGTATTTATGTATTGTACGTATTGTACATGTATTGTATGTATTGTATGATTTCCAATTGTATTGTACGACTGTGTGTATCTATGCGAGATGTATCTATTGTTAGTGCGACCGCCGTTTAGGAGTTCACACAGTTCAAGCTTAGTCAAGCTTAGTTCAAGCGTTTTGGAGTGAAGTTTTAGATTTAAGTTTGAACTTGAACTATGAAACGTCCGTGTAGAATAAGGCCCTGGGCCAAGTAGAATAGGAACTGGATATTCTTCAAGTTGAACACAGAGACTTGCATGTAACGGAGACCAGGGCGGGGCTCGAACATAGTCACCTCTTCCTCCAAACTTTAATCTTTGCAAAACGATATCAAGCTAAGAACTACGCAACCCACGGTCCAGTTTAAGTTGTACAAAATTATTTCATGTTTGAGTAAACTGGACTGTAGGAGTAATTAGTTGATAAGTAAATTATTAATTGGACGAATACCTCCTAGTTCTTGAGATATTCCCGCTTTTTATTCACAATATCTAATACATTATCTATCGTTAGCATTGTCTTTTGCAAATGTAAGTGTAAAGTTTATTAATTTATTTTTTCATTCGTCTGCTTTCACATTTTACAGAATATATTAAATTGTGAAACATCGTACGCCCTTTTGAAACAATTTGAAACGTAATTTGATCATCTCGCAGTAAAAGTAACGTTGAAAAAAAATTTGATATTTTTCACTTCATTTCATATTTTGTATTTTAAATATTTTTTCGTACTCAAATATTTTTATATTTCTAGGTAATTTTTTCGTTAGATTCACCATATATGTAGCCATTTACGAAACACTCGTAAGAAACTGCTTGAACTGAGTCATGTAACCAAATAAGTATTTACATTTGCTCATTCGCGACTTGTATCGCGATATAATACAATTAATATAGTAAGCTTTTTATGTAACTTTTCGCGTGCCTTTTAAATAGATCGAAACTGTTTCCAAAATGTCAGTATATTCCATGGATTCGCTCGAGAACGTTGACGAAATCTCACCGAGGAATCAGAATTTTTTATACAGAAACACCGATGGATTTAACCTAGAACCAAGTAAAACTTTGAATATTAATTTATTCGATGATCATTAACTCGGGAAGCAACGGGAGAATAAAAACACATACACAGTATCTCAACGTTTAGCATTAACATTCCAGTATCTACTCCTGTGATCAGTAAAATTACAATTTCTCATTACAACGCGTCATTTAATCACTATAATATTGACGACTGACAATTCAAGAGTTATACTGTCATTAAGCGATTCAAATACTAATAATTAAGTATCAAGTCTTGATGTTGTAAATAGACTAATTTTTAAGTTACTGTTTAAGCTTCTAGATAATAACGAGTCTCGGATATTTGATATCTTTGCTAAGAAACGTTTACCAAAGAGTATTGATTTTTGTTCCGTTTCTTTTTTACCGGAAATGTTTCAGATACCGGATCTAATGAAACTACGTCGAGTATCAACAAAGACACGGGGACACCCGGCAGCAAGAATGCGATAATTGCGAACAGGGGACTCATAAACGCGTCCAAGCAACGATGTCCGACGTCTACGGGCAGTGGAAAACGAAACGTCGCAGATCCTCTTAAGAGAAACGTAAGATCCCTGGCGTGATGAGAAACCGTTCTGATTCCACTTGGCTGCAACGTACTATTTCACAAGGAACATTCTGATCGTTTCACAAATTATAAACTTCAATTCTTATTGCTCTATTATTTTTGTATTACGACTGTGCTGTTTGAAACATCAATTGAAGGAAAAGGAAGAAAGGAAAGCTTATTGCTTGATGAGTATCAGGTGATTATAAATGTACAATTTTGCTTTCATTTACTGGAGAGTGATGTTCCTTCAATTTGTTCAATCAAGCAGAGGGAATAAATATTTCAAGTCGAACCTACTTTCTCCCTTATTTTTTAGAACACAAACGGTTCGAAACGGGAAGATAATGATGGCAGCAAGAGACTGGCCGATACAAGCTGTACCAAGCGTTTCTCGAAGACGTCTGCGACGAAATGTTGTTCGAAGGACGTACCGATGTCTATGAAGCCGAACAAAAAACTCGGAAACGTGCTGGCCCCGAAGGTTCAGCAGGCGAGAAAGCCACGCTCCTATTTGGAGCTTTATCGTCGGAGATTCAGTTAGTCTGAAATCAGATGATGTTCCTCCTCCTCCTCTTCCTCCTCCTCCTCCTTGGTTCGTGGCTGACACGAAGGGCAAGGGGAAGGGTGCGTTTACGCGGGGACACTTGAAACGCCACCGGAACGATGTAATTTTCCTCGGAGAAGGTTTACCTTGGTCGTGATTAGATGTCTTTTCGACGTCGGTGGTATATGCCCAGGGAGAATTAGAACGTACGGTGGTCATCTCAGGACCGTCCCTTCTTGTTTGTTTGTCCAGGGACCGGCCATGCTGCTACTTTATTGTTATTTGGTCGCGTTGGATCTTCCTTGTAATTCGAGGCGCGACGTGTCCACTAGGTCCCGATTTACCGCGGGAAGAAGTATTGTTTTTGGCAGGATCGCTATTTTTTAACGGTTACGAGCGCCAGGGCACGTACGACGCCCTGGAGATTACGCGTGGGCTGTTGCAGTTTGATATCGAGGGGATTTAGTCTGGAAGCTTTGAGATTTGGATGCATGAAGAATTTATCCGCTTTAAATGCTGTTGTTTTTTAGTTTAATTGCAAAGACCATCTAGGACGAATTACTGTTATCTGCCGGTTTATCCTCGTATGATAATTATTTGTAAATTAATTTACAATCTTTTTTACAAACGCGAAATTTACTGCGTTGTACACTCAGTGAGACGTGTTTTTCGATGTTTATCACAGTTCTCGAGATATTGCTGTTGAAACAACGGAGATGTTAAATATCAAAAGATTTGAGAATGTCCTTGCATCGAGTCGTGTACAAACTAGCGATTCTTACTTCAATTTCAAAGCGATAGAACGAAGAACGTCGTGAGGAAGATGTATCTTTAGTATCTCGTTGTTCGCAGGTGGACCACAATACAAGGCTCGATCCCCGGAGGGTTCCACCTTGTCGGTTTGCGGAGACAGCGAACGAGAGGAGCTCAGTGACGACGATACACGTTCGTTGGCGACCCCGAGGGACGATCAAAGCGAGCTGAGTTTTTATCGACGTATAATCGAGGGATCTACCGATCCTCTGGCCTCTGCCGAGGTCAATCGATCCGCTAAAACTGTGCGTCGACCAACGTTCCAAGACACAAACACTATCTTCTCCAGCTCGAACACAGCTAAGTACAGCGCGCCTGACGATAAATCGAAGAAGAGTCTCGGCTACAGGCCGTATACCATCGAGGAGTACAAGACCTTGCCGATACCGAAGCTTGATCGATCTCTTGGGCCCGATAAAATTGAGATGCAAGCGAAGGTAAGTGTGTTTCGTTTGTTCCCTTCTGATATATCCTTCGACCGTACTTAATTGAGCTGGGATTTATTGGTCGTGAGATCAATTGGAGGTTAGTGTTGGCAGAAATCTTGTCGTTAATAATCATAACTCAGGACTTGGTCGTTGTGATTTTTATCAGGTATAAATATATTTGTTATTTCTTATTATGCACATTCGTACACGTCACGACTTGAAGAACTAGAACCTAAGAGATTTGTTTTATTCAATTGGTAATTTAAAATATCCTGTTTATTATTATTATTTTCTTTTTTTGCATCCTACAATTCAATTCCTACGTATCTTTTTTTTTTGCGAGAAATGTTTCTAAACATATACTTTCGTATTCATAAAATGTGAATCGCATTTTTGATGATTCGCGGATGAGCAGGGCTATTCGGGCTAAAGTCGAGTTAGCAGAAGTTCGAACAGAGACATCTCGCAATCTCGTTTCCTTGTCCCACCGGAAGTTAACCTGCCGGCATTGCGCCGAGAAAGCGCAAGTAGAAGAAACTTCGCTTCCGTCGACCCATCACAGTTTACAATTTCACGGAAGACCTAAAGCGAGTTAGCTTGTCGCCCGTCTTCGTAACTTCAATCTAATAAACATGCGGCCGTTTCCTCGGAGCTACCTTATCATTTCCTACCTTTTATTTTCTTCGTGCAAGTCCTATCAAATTCATGCGTCGAACGATACGCGGAAAATTCCGTGGATTTCCAAAAAGGTCGGGCACCTTTACGAGCAAACTTTTGGTGGAACATGCATAAATCCTCAGTTTGTCGACGAGCTTAAACTTTCATCTTCAAACATTTGTTTGAAGACATTTCACTCGATAGGTCACATTATAGAAATATTAGTTGCAAGCTGATCGAGGGATAGGGAAAGGGAATAATTAATTTTAAGTGATAGGCAAGGGATGAATCGTTTCAGAGATCTACTACAAAAAAAAAAAAAAACAAAAAAGGGTCAAGAAATACAGTTTTTGAGGAAAGCACGGTGAAAGTTTGAAGTTTTATCTGAGATAAAAGAAAAGTCACTACAACTTCGCTAATTATTCGAATTTCAAATAAATACCTCTGGCGTGACGTACATGTATAAAACTTCACACGTCGTCGATTAGATAGATCTTAAATGATCCTTCAAAGTGAATGCGAGCAAAGTTACTACAGGAATTAACAGGATGGCGTCGCGAGAGCGGCGAATGCTTTGAAAAAAATCGTCAGCAATGCCGATCCTCCAGGACAGCATTCTGGTTGGCGTGCCGGTACAGCTTCGACAGTCGCCCGTCGCCAAGCGCACGACGAGGAAATAGTTGTCGCCGACGTACTCGGAGACACAGTAAATTCCAGAAGCCTTTGAGCTAAATACTCGAGAGGCAGAGGGTCGGCTTGTAAATTTTTCAGAGTTCCCAGCACCGCTAGCTGGAAGAACAGGGACAGAGGAGGAAGGAGGTCAGCTCCTATGGTCCATGGAGTCACGCGCATTCTCTCGCGTGGACACGTATCCGCATTCTTGCTCGCTTTTCAGACGGAAGAATTTCATTGGCAACGATTTCACTGGATTGGAAATCAAAATTTCACGCGATTGTTCGGCGACGATTCTCCATCAATTTCTAGCCGTCTGGATAGACGCTGCAACTAGGTGTCAGTCACGATCACTTGAGAAAAATATGCTTGGATCGTCGTTGAGAATTTTATTTAAGGAATTTCAATCGTCTTTTTTTACGATAGAAACTGTTTGGAAGATGATGGAACGAAGATTTCTCGCGATATCTAAATATTCACGAAATATTTAAATATTTCTACCATGGACCGTGGAAATTGTGTCGTATCGAACTTATCACGTTAGATTTCCTTCTTTGTTACGTGAATTATTGTCGACACCGTGTTAGCATACGAACAAGAGTTCCGAAGATTGTACTGTGTTTGCAGCGATAAATAATATTTCGGTAACTCACTCTGTAACGTAAAGTTACGTCAAATCGACGGAATTGTAATACGAGCGTAGCGTTACGGAGCAGCCCTGTTTAAACTGGAGTATAGTTTTGGAAGATATATCTCGGGATATTTAGTAGGTCGAGGATAATTTTAGTCTTCAGTTGCGAACTGAATCAAGCTTGGTACAATTTCAAGCGGGGATGTCGATGAATAATACTTCGGCAGAGAACTGTTGAGAGAAGCTACGTGAATTGATTTAGACGATCGATCATTCACCGATAGGTGGACGTAAACTGGGTCGATCTCAATCTTTAATCGCGTCGAGTTCGCGTTTGTCGCTCCCATGCCTCGTGATTCTTTAAAACGGGACAAGCGGAACAATTTGGATCACGATCCAAACATAATTGCATTAAACATTTCGAGCTAAAAAAGCAAGGCTCAGCCAGGATCAACGAGGAGGTGTGCACGTACGGTGGCGATACAAAAAGAAGTTTCAGGCTGCAACTTTCCCCCGGTGAAAAATACCGACTTTATCCGAGTATCTTTCTTACAGCCGCACATTTGTCGTACATTCTTTCGCTATTATCCGGGATTACCGGAGTAACTTGGTACCGGCGTAGATAAGTACACACGGGAATAAATTTGTTCCTGGTGGACGCGCCGTCGAGAACAGTTTAAATGAAACGCCGGGTGGAGGTCAACGGACTGGAACAAGGGGACAGCAGAGGTACACCATAATGTCCATAATTACACAGACACCCGAAAGGTTGCATTAATATTGCCCGGTTTAACTTGCCGTGATATTAACTGTACCGACGTCTATTAACGTTGCCGTTTCACGAGAGCGTGACGCGCGACGTGTAAACAAGAGAAACGAAAAAACAGAGTGACTATAGAGAGAGAGAGAGAGAGAGAGAGAGCGAGAGAGCAGTGTGATAGAATTGAAGGCTCCAAACGACAAGGGAGAGAAAGGGGATGAAGTAGACGACGTCGTCCATTATAACGTCGTTTGTGGCTATTTAACTCTTAAGGATAACATCGCGCGATGCGTCGGACCTGACCCTTTCGCCAGATACAATTTCCTCCTTTCCCCTTCCGGTTCTTTTGTTCTTCCCTTCTGTCTGGCCTGGTTACCACCTGCCTCTCGCCCATCCTCCCTATCCGTTCCTTTCGCATCGTCCTCCTCTTTCGACGAGCATTTGCATAATCTACTTTACTCGCTGGATTCGGCCGGGGGAGAGTCGGCACTCGACGATTTTCGGCGTAGCTCGATCGATCGATCTTACTGCACTTTTAACGGGCAAACCCGCGCCGGATGCTCCGACGCTTGCGAGTGTGCATGCACGTGCGTGTATATACGTGTGCGCGTGGCGAGAGAGAAGGAGCGAGGAAGAAGAAGAAGAAGAAGAGAGAAAGGGGAGCAGGGAAAGAGACGGAACGGAGGAGAGGCAAGAGTGAGAAAAAGAGCGAAAAAGGGGAACGAGGGAGAAGAAATAAGAGGCGCTATACGTACATACGTACGTAGGGTAGAAGTGTGCCGTTGTCAGACGCTTCGTCGGATGTAGGGGTTGCACGTGTACGTGCTCGCGTTACCGGAGACTTGCAGAGGGATGGCGGAGGCCGTCGCGGAGCTTTCGTAAAAAGTAAATAAAGCCCCCGGCGCCCATCCGAGCACCCACCCCCTCCCCCCGGCCCCACGCCCTCACCGCCGGTCTGTTTAGTTTGAAAGTTTCATCGAAGCGATGGCAGCTTCAGGGATTGTTTGTTGTTGCAGAGAGAGTGGCTGATGCGGCGAAGGTCATACGGGAACTCAGTTAGCGCGCGTAATCGCCAGCGGATACTGCTGCAAGCATACAGGACCAAGGTACGTGTCATGCGCACAATTCTGACGTACAGCGTCGGACGAGAGCTCGGTCTGCGAGCTTACGGTCAAGGGGGAATAGAGAGTTTTCACAGAGAAACAGCAATGCGACGATTTTTGAGAACAATTTTTGCTACTCTCTTGCAGGCGATCCAGCTGACGCATATGTATAGAAGCTGGAAATTTGCAGGAATATGTAACTTATCGAGGAACACCGTGAATGCCTTATTACTTTGTGATTTTGAACATTGTCTTTACCACTTACGTTTTAATAATCTTGTTTTTTTTTTTCATATTCTGCTTTCACAAGATATAATCAGACGTTTAAATTTGCGTTTGATGTTTAAGTTTCGCGTAACACGCATAGGCGATCTTTCTTTCAACTTTACGTTTGTATCCGCTTGCTTGTCAGAATTAACAGTAGGGATAAGCGACGTTCTGTCACGGTGAAAATAAAAGTTCTACAAAATTCTAAAAAAAAAAAATGTGTAAAAAAAGAAGATGTAAGAGTGTTATTTTGTTTTGTTTTAACGATGTTTCATACTTCACTCAAAATTAATTTGCAGCGAACATTGCGGCCATTAAAGCGCGAAGTGTTTTCGTACTCGAGGATGCTTGTAAATAATTGTAAACATTTAATTAATTTTATCGTCCAACAGTTTTCCGTTATTTTGTACAAAAAAAAAAGGAAAAAAAAAACACGGCGCGCAAAAGCTCGCAGCAAAAGTTTGAAAATTTCCGATACACACACGCGCGTGATAATTTCAATTTGCGACAACGTTGCGAAACGTACCAACACCAATCACTTTCGACTCGCGCGCGGAAAATTGTTCTCATTTCGGCGCTTTCGAATTCGTTTAAAAAAAAAAAAAGAAAAAAAAAGAAACAACAGAAAATCGAAAATCGAATCGAAAAGCACGGACGCAAATCAAAGCCAACTATCCTGTGTTTGGAACCATAATGACGTAGAAAAAGGATAGCCGAGGCGTGGCAGGATGACGAATTAACATCGTCTGCTGTTTGCTCGCGTTACGCTCGATACTTAATTGCCAATTAGAGGATGCAAAGAGGCATCGCGACGAAAACTGATTCGTTTTACTTGTTCAGCGCGCGAGAGTCAAGCCTCGTAATGGTCGCCACGGAAGATTTATAAGAGAAATTAATTACGTACGTATCACTTTCGCGTTAACAATGGCGAGCGTCTCCTTGTTTCTTTCTTTTCCCTCCCTCCCCCCCTCCCCCGTCGTTATTCGTTCCATCTTCCCTTGGTTCACACGTTTTGTTCCAACGTTCGTTACAACATCGTTAACGTCGCGCAACCCTCTCCGGCCATTGGCCTTTCAGATTTGCAACATCGTCTCTGTAACACTGCAATTATCACGCGATTGAATCGCGACTGTTTGATTCGTCGAAATTAACTTGATTTCGTAATTACAATCGGAGCGCGTACGCGCACGGCGTTGCAAACGCATCCATCATCAGGTTATATCAACCGTTCACTTTCATCACAGGCGGATTAAGTTTCCTTAATGGTAATCCGCTCGTGTTTAGGAAACCGAGAGAAACGCAGGCAGACCGGGTGCAAACATGTTTCGCAGTTTGTTAATTACACGCTCCTTATCGTGCAATCGTTCCATCGGTGATACGGCATGCAAAATTAGTCTTTAGCCGTTGGATGGAGTTAGATCTAATCATAAGACGTCGAGGTCGAAGTGCGGGAGAGGGGGGGGGGCGGAGGATGGAAAGGGCGGGAAAAGGACGAAGGAATGGGTGGATGCGCGTGGATGCTGGTGGGCAAAGTAGAGAGACTGGTATCCGAAGCTAAATCCAATTATATGCACAAAGCGAGGGCTGCAGGCCGCAACTACCACAAGGACAGGGTAGGAATTGAGGATACGAGGGCGAGAGAAGGTACAGAAATTCTCTACACGTGGATAAACCCGTGTTACATCTCTCTGGAAAAGGGGGAGGGGGGAGGGAGAGGTCCCGGGTCCCGTGACTCGCCTACCGCCGTCGGAATTAGATTTTGCTTACTTTCGTCGTTGCGAGAGTGGCCCCGTCTCGCTTCTAGCATCCTCATCTGTCCTGTCTGTCTCCCTCTATCGATAATCGCGGTCTGAATTTCAACGAGTTTACGCTCTTTATGCATGTTTGCCCGGGGGCTTTCTTTGTCCTGCCGTTGCGTCGACGTACTGGCCACCGCAAAACAATTTACAAAGGAATTTCGGAATGGGTTCGCGACGTTTCGCAATACCAATGCCAGAGGCAGGGGCAGGCAACTTCCTGGGAAACTATTTCAAAATAATTTCCGGCGTTACGCCCCGGCGTGCGACGTGGAATTTTTCACGAAACGATCGAGTTTGTTGACGTGGGAATAGTTTCGGAAATTAACGTCGTCATTAACGAAAGTCTGTTGTAATCTAGGATTCCAGGAGAAATTGCTTTAGTCGAGAAGTTACGTGAAAGTATCACGTAGCGTAGATGCTTATATTCATATCGATACTCGATAATAAGACCTCGCGACTTTTTTCTTATTTTCCCCGTTGTTTCCTTACACTCGACAGAGTGTCTTTCTATTGTCTTTCAGTTTTATTTCGGCTCAGCATGCGAAGAGACTTTCGAACTCGTTTTAACTACTGACTTCTCCTTTATGTCCACAGACGAAGGATGCTATCGCTGAAAAATGCTTCCTGCCTCCTTTGAAGGATCAGGAGGTCGATGCAAAGGTAAATCAAGAGTCCTTACTTTCTTGCGATCGCTCAACAATGATCCCTTTTCTGATACCCCTTTGTACGATTGACCGAAAAAGGAGGATTCTCCCCGAGATGCTTCCATCTATCTTACCATTTTTATTGATTCGATCTGCTGGATCGATAGCGGCCGGTTGCATCTCGGCGCAAAAGTTCTAGCTTTTCATTTAAGAGGAAAACAAAAATCCCATCAGTCCCATTCTCATACGTTCGAATAAAATTTCACCTCCTGTTTCTCTTCAAAGTGAAATATATCTTCCAAATCAATCGATCAATATTGTCAATGATACAAGCATAATTTTTATCGTAACAGATGCAAGATGACTCGATGTGTTCGTCAATCATCGAGGATCAAGGTTCAACTATGCAAAAACATAGCGATACGAGTGACGACAGATATTCAAAGAAAAACGTTTGCAAGCTTTCATCGTCAAGAATGTCGAAGAAATTCGAACGAACATCGAGTTTCTGTTCGTCGTTGAATTCGTACGGCATCGTTGAAGATTCATATTTGGAGTCGTTGAGGCAACGTCATCTTCACGAGAAGGAGATGATAGACCGTATTATAAACCAAACGCTACGCCCGTAACTATAGGGAGCGTGACATCATGAATAATCTACTGCCTGTTTAAAAAGCTGTGAGCATAAAGTGTGTTTTTAATTGGATCTTAAATAAAACGGAGGACGGCGACGGCGTCGTGAAATTGGAAAATTTCACATGAATGTGAAAACGTTTCCTTTGATACAGGTAATAGGGTGAATCGTGGACTGTTGCAGGCAGTTTAACGAGGTAAAGGTAACGTTGTTGTCGATTTAAATTTAAAAATATTAACAAACGACGAACGATGCACATTTTATACTCGCAACGATGAAGCTTGATTTCAATATAGAAAAATATGCGAAACAAACAAAGTTTTAATTGTCAAACGTTCCACACTCGACGATTAAACTCGCAACACATTCTTTTTCGCAATTTGCAAAAGCTACGATGTTACATTCTCCTCGTGGTAGCTAAGAACTCGCGTCATTGATTACTTCAACGAAGAGTACATTTACATTTTCATCTCGGGAAACGAGCTAAAAAATATGTTTAAAGCGGTTGTGAAAGCATTTACATAAATCAGCCCATTGATGCGTACGTCAGCTGATCGTCCATCGTTTCTTCCAATCGCTTCCCGATTCTCTCCGACCTTCAGCGTGTGTGAATCTCCAGTCTCAACCGTTTTCTGCTATCATCGCGCGACTTTTCACGGACAAGACGTTCCTAAATAAATAAATCATACACTCCAATGCCGCACACTCTGGAGATTAGACGATCGATAAAATATTCAAACGTAATTCCATCTGTGTGACTTATTCATCAAATGTTACCTCAGGGTTCATAGTTGATGGAAGCCGACTGGCGGCCGTGGCGCGGCTCTTACGCAGCTGGTCAGGCATAACTATGTGCACTTTTCTATTTATACTGACAACTAGACCGTACGATACACCGGGGAATGAACTGTGCCGGGCCGGCACAAGCTGTCTCGGCGAATTCAGAAATTATTCAACGCTTTTTGACGTCTCGAGTACCCGGCGGTTTGGTTTGCCAGGAATTCTAAGCTGTGTCAAGGTTCCACCGAGGCGAACCTTACCGACCATTTTTATCCGTGGAAAAAGAATTTGGCGGTCTTCGGGATCAAGAACTCGGAGCTGTCCGTCTCTTTCTTGCGAGCTCTCAGCGATTTTACGAACAGCTTTGTGAAAAGATTTTAATTCAGACGAGCGTTCTATCGTTTCGCGTTGGCCGTGGTATTTTTTTCAACAATCCCGAGGCCGAACGTCCGTTGACTACTTCGACGAGGGAACATTTTTGGCGAAGCTGAACGCTGCAACGGGCAGCAACAGTCTGGAAAGTTGGATTCTGACGCGGCTATTTAATTTCCGCACGGCGGACTGTTGTTATCAAGTTCAAGTTTTAACGTGTTATCTTAGGGACGGGAGAAAGGTAATCATGCAAATACGATAACACCTGTCCACGGCTTTCCTAAGGCTTTAAATGTTGGACAGAAGTTAAATTGAATACGCCCCCGACATTTATTCAAAGGATACCCCGGTGTGGTGGGACATTTTGAAACGTCTCTGTCGAAATTCTCGCGTGAAAGTATCGCGACGGCGAGATTGAACTTCAACTCGCTTTAATTGAATCGAAATCGAACGCGCCGGATCGCGCCGTTCGGCCCGATGTTTGACAATGAACGAGTCATAAATTGAATAATTTATCAGCAGATTTTTAAACATTACAAATTCCGAACATTCGTACAAATTGAAAATTCTATTTAAATTACAACTACAAATCTCCGGGCTTCGATTCGCCCAACTACAATATTAAGTCAATAAAGAATACCAAGTTTCATAAAACGGAAACTTAACGTACACTCGGATGTTAGTTGCTTTCCGTGCAACCGTCACAATCGATGATTTTTCAATTTTCATTTTTTAACCTTATCGCCAATGTAGCGACACCTCCCCTCATCTTAAAATGACGATATCCCCGTTTCCGCCGGGGGTAAATTTGCCGTGCGATCCGTGTGGCGGTATAAATCAGTCATTGAGAAAATTGTCATCGGCGACTCGAGATATTCGGTAAACAGGGATATTCATCAAGGAAGCGCGAATCGATAGTGGGAATCCTCGGGTTCGTAACGACTGTCTGCGAGAGGGTCTCTCCCTCCCTCTCTCTCTTTCGGCTGGCAGTCGCGGCGCCGCGAGCTGCCTGCACAGAAGCCGATGCGCGTGAATTAGCGATGCATCCCGAATAGATTTATCGCGGCCAGATTAAGATTGACCCCTAGGAGAGAGCGTGGAAATAATCGATTTCCCCTGGTTGCGCCCGCGCGGCCGTCGAGTCGCGGCCAGCACCCCTAGTGGTGGTTGACGTCACTACGTGAACCGTCTACGTGGACAAGGGAAAGTCGCGGTGGCGCGTGGGCGTGGTCGTGGTAGTGACGTGAAACAGTGCCTCACGTGCGTGCGTGCGTGCGTGCGTGCGTGCGTGCCGCGGCGTTTTGTGCGCGGCCTGATGCTGAATGCACGGGGCGCGAGGCCAACGACAGGGGTTGGCACGGACTGATTTCATCATCAGACTGCCGCCAAGCGGGGAGGTCTGTCTCGCGTGCCAACACACATCAATGGTTCAGGTGAGTGGCGTGTGTGATTCCTTAATTTTTTGTTTTTCTCGACGATCGTGGAACGTGGGGCACCTTCTGCGCGGCGTCAGCTCCTCCAACGACGAGGAACGTCGTCGTCGTGTGCTGTTTCGCGAATAAACGACCATCGCGTCCGAGATGTCGCCACAGTGGTGGACGATACCACTGTGTCACGTGGCTTGGCATCATTGCACCCTCGAGTTCGCCGGTCTATGCTTTCGAAGCTTTTTGCGTATACATAGACGTGGACAACTTGCTTGCGTCAATTGCTATATTCTAGGGTAGAATTTATCAGGGGCGTAATTTTCGTTTTCAAACGTTAAACGTGGCGTACAGTGTCTGATATCGAGGTTTTTTGCATATGGCATGGGATTTTGTAATGTGGTATCACGTACTATAAAAGAGATCGTGTTAGGAATAAGATTTTAATACTTTATCGAGGATTTCATTTTCAATTAATGGGGCTCAGTTTATTCTCCTTGCAAGTCAAGTACTTACTGGCACAGACTTTTTTTAATTGATTATAGATTGATGGAGCCAAGATTTTGTCACGATATTCGTTACGGCACGTGCGTTTAGTAGTGTTCTTATATCGCGAGATTGTCTAGAGGTTTGTTCACGATACTTGCTAGATTTAGTTGAAATGCCATAAAAAAATCGATTGTATCGCGTTCGATATAATCGGTACATTTTTTACATATACTTTTTTTTTTTATTACGTATTATTTATTAGAAGAATTCTTTGAACGAAGAAAGCTTCATAGTACGCGTCTCGTCAGGTTGATAAGATTATGCAGTTTTAAACATCATTTCGAAACCATCGCAGTGCGATACTCTGCACTTGCAATACTCGATGCAGAATTCAATATGGCAATAAAAAACACACTGTTGCTTTCACAAAAATCAAATTTCATTTTATCTGATTGTAAGACATACTGAAACATAGCAGCTGACAACGAATAATTCGCCTTCGCAAGAAGTAAACGAACGAGTCGGACAAATCGTTCACTCACCCTGTATTTCGATCAACTCAATTGTCCTGAAAGGTATTAAAATAGAGCACGTCCTGTCCTCTCTAACCAGTCGAATTATTCACTCCTGTTATCCGCGATAAATATCTAGTCTCCATCGAATGGCAATTCTCCAAAGGAATATTTTAGTCGAAACTATCGCTGTATACGTCACGTCGTTTGTTTTCCACCACGATTGTTACAGTTGTTCGACCGACAACCATCGCGATTTTATGGTACCCGTTCGTATATTGTTCTATTACGAAAAATCGCTCTATTCTAACGGACGATTTTCCATCGAAAATTGTCGAATTGATCACACGCCGATCGTGAATATCTCGTAGGCGGGACGAAGTTCGAAGTTAGGACCAAAAAAAACGAAAAAATAGCAGTGTCGTGTCCGGGGCGTGGAGCCTGACGCGAGACTACGTATTAATCTGGCAGGAGTCGCCGGAAATTCTTGGTTGGCGGTGGGGGAGGTTCAAGGGAGCAGTGTAAACCCTTAGCTGGCTCGTTGCGGCCCTTTATGTAAATGGATAATGGGTCTCGCCGGCACTTGGCTCGGTTCCTAGACGACCAGCACCACCAGCTAGCTGCATTGCAACGCCGAAGGGCAGTTCATTAACTGCCGGACTCTGGTTCGATGAGAGCTACGGAGAGCCGAATGGCTTTGAAGTGGCGGACGCCTCGAGGGCGTCCACTGCTGAACAATGGGAATTATCTTGCCTTTCTCTTTCCCTTCCATTCTGACCGTTTCCTTCTTTATCTGTTATTCGCGGTCTTCGCATCTCCATATTCATTCTCTTTTCGTAGCCGTGTGTTATGCACGCGCACACGCTCGCGCGTATTACACGTACGTGTGTATACATGCGTTGTGTATCCTATCTGCACAAGCGTTTGCGCAAGCACTCGCCGGGCGTCTATAATTGAGCCTCTCCGGGCGAGGAAACAATCATCGCGGGAATCGGCGTGTATGAAAGCGATCTTAATGAATTGACGGATGGAGAAGTATCGAAGTGTGTCCTTTCGCGACCGCTGCCAATTATTGTGGTCAGCGAGCCAAACGGTATGGTCGCCTATCGTCGATGTAGCTGTATAATTACGGGTAGAAACGAAGCGCAAATACCATTTTGAGCCGGGCATATTCAGCCCGAATTGCTCATTTAGCCCGGAGAATTGGAATTCGCGGGATTGAATAATATGAGGAGCTGCTTTTGATCGGGATCCCCTTGCATGGTAATCGTTGATTAATAATATTGGCAGCGAGCAAGTGAAAAATCCGTCTAAGTTTAATTTTCCGCCCAACAAGAACGAGGCTTGCATGATATGATAGTTCATCAACTAAGAATTACAGTCTCAATTGTGCAAGTAAATTCTAGATCTATAAGCAGAGACACGTGATTGCCTTTGAATGCCGTAAAACTGCTAGGAAACTTTTGTCACGAATTTTATGAAATTTCTTTTGAAATTATATTTAAAACTTTGCACGGACACACGGTTTACTGTTTAATTCCTCGCTAAAGAGTATTTCAGTGTATAAAAATCTTGACAAAACATCCGGAACAGAGAATGCTCGCGGAAAAGGGGCTCTTGTAAAAAGAAATAGGAAACAAAACGGAGATGGAGATTCTGTTAGTAAACGAGCTGTATAAATCATTCTTTCAGAGACTATTTTTTTCCCTTTTTTTTTTTTTTATACGAAGTAAAAACTTTCTGTTGTTTGCTGTGAGATGCGCTCTCTGCACGAGCAAAGGGAATCTCAGTCGTCATTGTTCAATTAAAATCCCTTTCTCAGACAGTTATTCATTCAGTTATATTTGTCAATCTTACAAATTCACTCAATTCCCCAAAGAAGTTTGATCGATTTTATAAATATTCTGATATACCTTTTTACTTGATACAATCTTTATTTTAATATAATCTGTTTAAAAAAAAATAATTTAAAATTTATTTCAAATGTAATTAAAATACAAAGTGTAAATCAAATTATAATCTGGAAAAGATCGTACAATGTTAGACATTGAATTTCAAAGTAAACGCACGTTGTGGTTCGAATCTTTTGGAAATTTATAATTTATGATCTTGATATGATCCGATTCACATTCGAAGTTTCCACGATGGCGCAAACAGTGGCTTGAGTTACGTTTTCTCATTTTTATATGCATATATATATGATATCTCGATGGTGTTAATCGTTACGCGCCAAGTAAAGCCAAGTGGAAGAGAAGGATAGCAATTTACAACTCAATGTGTGACTTCCACTACTGGCGGCAGTCTCGTATCAGGTTATAATTATTGCAGCTTAGTTAATGACTCTCTATCAAAATAATTGGTTGCAACGTGATAATCGTTCGCCCAGCACAAATAAACCCTGCTGTACGTAAATCCGATTATGCTTCTTGATTCTCTATATTTGGTAGTTAATTAATGAGTGTCTTCGTACGATACGTACGTACGTATCTCACTGCATTTCTGTTACTAGTGATGATTTGGTAAATTGTTTCATTGTACTTTGATTGTTTCCAACTGTTCTTTAACATTAGAATCACTATTCTATAATGTCCAACTAAACATTTCATTTATAATTACAAATCGTGATGAAATATAATGAAAATAACAATCCGGATAAACAGTCATTCGCATCATAGCTGGCTCAGTCTGCACTAAGAATTGATCGAGTTCATTTGGTTTTGTAGTTCGAATGAACTCTATCCAGCAGTTCACTGTTACCGCGTAACTCGTTCTTCACGTCTCTTGATCCCGTTCCAACGGTATGCCCCCAACTCGCAAACTGTCGTAATTCATCCGTCGCAAAATCTCTATTAAACTGAATATTCAAGTCTACCATTTCCATAGCTCAATATATATAAGACGTACTTTTTTTCCTTTTTTTTCTCCGAGGGAGAAGGAAGGAACTTTCAGCTTGCCCGAGACTCAGAATTCGCAAGCTGAACTGGCCGATTTATCGGCAGGTATGCACGGCCGATCGATCATTTCTCAGTTACAATACTTTGGTGGTTGTTGGAACGTGTCCGCAGTCAGAGCGTACGATCCATTCGTCTCGCAGATGGTGTCTCGTCAGGCAGGAGTATACGAAATGATTCATTCGATCGGAGATCTGCGCGGGCGCGCAGATAGATTCTCTCTTGTCCGCCCGGTAACTTGTTTGATTTCAATCATTTTCGAGTGTTTTCAATACATTTTCGAAGTGTTTTCAACTGGGGGGCCGCGCAGCGCGCGACCGGAGTATATTGTTTTATCGTTTCCGAGCGTTTTCAATGGGGTCGACGTGCCGGATGTACAAATCGAAAACATCGAATTACATTCAAGCCCCGTTTGGTCTCCCGACGCGGCGGCGGCGGGTTTCTCACGCACTCTCACTGAATCATTTTCTCGATACTCGCGCGTTGGCTCGCGCTTCCGTCACACGCTGAATTCATTTTACTTTTACAGCGAGACGCTCGCCGTCCGTTCAAATTGCTACTATATCTTTAATCGAATGAGGAATGTCTATGGATTTCGCATGAAACGCGAGTATATGTATATATATATATTTATATTTTAAATATATATTTTTTTCCCCATCTCCCATTGGATTTTATATACGATTTAAATTGAACGTTCCCCGTAAGAACGAGTTTCTCAGAGTTTAATGTTAAACACTTTTTCAATTAAAGTCTGTGTTGTGAAAGCACATAAGTCGTTAATTTTGCTCGGTAGCTCATTTAACCCTTTTGCCCTGGAATGACGTGCCACGCGCGTTGAGAACTTTTTGTGTCCCAAAATTGCAATATTTTCTCCGTTTTAAGTATATTTAATTATAACCGAGGCAAAACGAATAATAAATTTATTACTTCTCAATAATTTTTGTCCAATGATATCGCACCGACGAGTTCAAAAAGAAAGAGACGAACTTTTGCATAACGGTTTGGTCACTCGTTATGGTCCGCAATCAGTTGCCAGCGCAACGTGGTTAAACGTGGATCGTTTGGAAAATGATGCCTGTATGTGCGTGAGACGGTGATTGTGTTTGACATGCGCGATCATTATACGAATCAACACAAGGATTTTTGTATGCAAATCCTCGAAGGAACGGAAAGTCGTTACTGTTCTTAACTGTTCTTAAACTGGTAGAGAGTACTTCCGCACGCATTAGACAGCGGTTTAATAATGTTTGCTTTTCATTAGCCGAGTCGTACGGCTATTTGTTTTCGCATGACTGACGGAGAGCGTATTTTTTCAACTATTTAGCCGTCAAATTATGATAGGCGTTTGCAAACATGTCGCATACACTTTAGCCAGTAGGTCAGCGCTTATTTTTACGTTACGTTCATTTCGCGTTGTCAAGGAAGTTGTCTGTTTCACACGATTGATTGGAAAATGAATTAACGATCTTTTAACGACAGAACATTAACGATCGGGAGATTGAACATTTTCCACGCGTTATTTTAAATTTATTATACGAAACTGTTGTATAAAAAGAGGTGAGGAAGCGAAAGTAAAGTTCTTCTAACGAAGGTTAAGAGCTTTCAGCCAATCAAGATCGTTCCAATTGCGCATCACGTTGAACACAACTTTTACTTTCACCGTCGCTCGTCACTGTGACGACGTTTCACATTTCCACCCTTCACTCCCGAGTCAATTTTAACCTACGCGAATACATGTCTCACAGTCAACACTGCCTGCTTTATACGTTGCAAGTTTGCGAGTATCGAACCAAGGCGCAGCTGAACATCTGTTTCTTCTCCCGAAGGGAGAGTTTCCTCCCCTTTCTCCTCCACCCCATCCACCCGCCTACTTAGTTTCCGTCCACGACAAAGCTCGCTAATTACTCGGCGAGCGAAGCACGCGCCGCGTCTCTTGACACGATTTACACTTTCAGATAGCAAAAAGATCGTCCGTGGGACACAGAGAGACAGGCCAGTTCTCACGTAAGCGCCCGTGTCCCCGCACGATGACAGTTAGGGCTGTCTCGCAGCTTCCTGCTTCTTTTTCCTTCGGTTCTTCCCCGTTCTGGTGTTGGTCTGCTCGTGGCAGATCTGAGGATCGCAGCTTGTTTAATTATCTCGGCAGTTGTGCAAAGCAAACACGTGCACCACGGGCGAGGGGAGGGAGGGGGGGGGGAATTGAAAACCGGCTAATTATCGCGTAAAGATGTAAGAAAGGAAGCAGGAAGTGCAGGTAGAAGATGAAGAAGGCGGCGAGGAGGACGAGGGCTGGCGGTGAAGAAGCGAGAAGAAGAACTAGGCTAAAAGGAACATGAACGGACGGGTGAGGGCGGGCGGAGGGGAAGGAAGGGCAGTCGTTTAATTGCAGCGGTTCACCACTCGACAAAAGTGGCTTTCGTGCTTTCCGGACTACGACAGTTATGCCTGACCTCCAGCTATGAAAAGAAATTGCTTTTTGAAATTCCATCGTGGTCGGCTAACTATTCTTTTTCTTTTTCCTTCCCCCCTCCCCACTCTCTCTCTCTCTCTCTCTCTCTCTCTCTCTTTCTCTCACGATTCTTTCTGTACATCCGGAATTGAACATTTGCAATTAGCTCGGCAAAAGGGAAGCTTTCAAACGTCGGTAAAAATGTCCGCGTTTATGCTCGATCGTTTCGATCGTGCTAATTTCTAACGATGCTTAATGAAATGTTGAATGTTTTCTGGTAATTTTTCTCGTAAAATCACGCGAATCCATTGTACCGCTGTACCTTATCGCGAGCGTTTCACGAAACTTTACTGAAACGGGAAGAAAAAAGAAACGAACGTCCCTACGCCAGCCATCGTGAAATCTCCGCCAGACTATCTCCGCAGCCCGAGGTACTTTTCGCAAGAGTTCGATAATACGCACGTTTGCTTATTCCCCCACGGTGAAAAGTGCCGCGCAGGGAAACCCGGTGCAATTCGTTTATTATCGCAAACCGCATCTCTTTCCAATATCTACCCCTTTCACCGGCTCTATCCGAATAGAGGAGAGGCCGCAGCCATAGAAGTGGCTACGTCGTTCCAGCCGTGGCGAAAGAAAGGACGAGAAGGGCGGAGCGGGGAGAGAGAAAGCAAGAGGGGGGAGGAGTTTCAAAGAATTTCCAATTCTCAGCTTTTCAGCACTGCCGCCACCGCCTTCGACGCTTCGTTTGTGCGCGAGAGCTAGAAGGATGAAGATAGAAGCGTGGTGAAACAGGAAAGGACGAAGGGAATGAAACGAGACAGAGAGAGAGAGAGAGGGGGGGGGAGGGGAGGAACAGGGATGAGGTTGATGGTGGTCGAAGGGAGTGCTACCGTAATGAATGGTATTCAGTTTATTCTGGGTTAAGTTACGTTGCCGCCGACGCTGCATCGCGCCCGGTACCGGCATCCAGGCACTGAACTAGAAGTAAAATGGGACTGTAGCAAAATTGAAAGGCGGAATTTACCCTTTATCCCCGGGGCTCCGATCTTCGCAGCCGTTTCCTCCTCCCCCCCCCTTTTTCCAGCCTACGACGCTTCTTTAACTCATCCTCCTCCTCTCGTACCTTTCCTCACTCTTTTCTCTTTCTTTATTCCTTTCTCCACTTTCCACTGCGTCTTCTTTCCCTTTCGTTGTCGCTCTTCTCTCTCTCTCTTATCTTAACGTAACGAGTAAATGGAAAACGAGCAACAAAAACTCGAACGTGTTTTCCATTCAGCACCTTTGAGCTCGGTTTCCAACGGGGTAACCGAACTTTCCGTGAATGTGCTCCCCATTAACGGAATCATCCCCCTTTGTGCCGTCGTCTATCATCGCGATACGCGTCAGACTTGTCGGTTCGGGGCAAATTTAACTTCTGCCTTGCTTGCGAGACAACATACACAAGGGGAATGAAACGCGTACAGAGGTGTACCTTGTGTTCTCGGATTGGCTTGGCGCTATGATGGGAAATTATGGGGAAATTCTCTGCGGTCAATGGACGTTTCGCCTTTCAATTCGTTATATATTGGATAATTAATTCAATTATCAATTTCAAACGTTTGTAAATCAACGTTTGTTTTATATGTCATCAATTATCAGTAATTTTCGTTCAATTCACAGTTTAAAAAGAAAGAAATTATATAACATTTTGACTTACATCAAAAGCTTTTTATTTGAACATTATTCTTATCAGGCGAAATTCCAAAAATCTAACTTAACTGCTTTGATCGAGAATTCCGCGATACTAATAGACAGCGAGAAGGATCGTTGCAATCTTCTTTGTCATTGTATATCGATTTATTAACGCTCTGACGATATAGCAGAGTGGCATCTGTCATGTAGTATAAAAATTTTAAGCCCGATAATGCGTGACATTGCGCTTTGGCGTTCGATGCGTTTCCTGTATCGTTGGTTACACGGTGAAATTGCGATTACAGGAAGGATAGAGTTCCGTACGAAAACATACGGGAGGAACTGGTATAGTGAATCGTGCTTTCAATCTTTCGTCCTGCATCGTACATTCAACGGCGGTAAAGCCTGCACTGTGGTTCGTGTGTGACCTAACGAAAGCCCAAGTACACAATTTGATAATGGGTTAGCTGTGTAACGTGCACACATTTGCCAGTCGTGTTACACGCGGTGCCCAGAACACACTGAATCAGTAATAACAACGTGTTTGCATAATCAATCATGCCCTTTCTCCCGTTTCTTCCTCCCTTCGTCATGTTTTCAAATGTGCACGATCGAAGATGGATCGCGTTATACTTCCGGGATTTACTTTCGCGCAGCTTATTTACTTTGTTCGATCGTGGATCGTACAAATTGGAAAATGTGTCGCAACATTTTTTGTAAATACGTAGAAATACTAAGCTTTCAATTTTAGAATATTTCTTTCCTCTTCTTTCGTCTTCTTTCTTTTAACGCGAACACCGCAGTCGAATTCTCCACCGTTTTATATACAGGAGCGTTTTTAAAAATTTCTAAAATCATCTTGCCTGACTTCGAACACGTGTCTCTCCTCTAACTCTGCGAAAGTATCGCTTGTCGTAACTTTGGAAATATCGCTTGTCATAATTTCAAAAGTTTGAAAGATATTAAAATATCGGAGATATTAAAACGCTATTTGTCTCGAAAGTTACAACTTTGGCTCCTGCAACTTTCCAAGACATCATCTTCGAACCTAACAAATTTTTTCCACATTTAACTGTTCCGTGTCTTTCACGATGTGACGTTAGAACCAAAAAAAAAAAAAAAAGTCAATAAAAATGTTGTACCACGTAATAAATGAAAATCCAATGCTAGTGAAAAAGATTCGTACGACGATGAGGCAATAAATTTCAACAAATTTTAATCGATGGTGTTTTCACATGGAATTTATCGACAATATGGAACAACGAAATTTTCGTGTGTAATATTTTTTCACGTGCATCTCTATAAATATTAATTACTCGATAGCGTCTTTTTTTTTTTTAAACCACGATGGTCCACTCAGCGTACGCGCTCGCGTATGTACTCTGTGTGCGTAAATAGCGAGCAAAGCCTGGTCGAGCCGTTCGTCACGGATAATAGTATGCAAACGAATTTCCCGCAAACAGTATGCAAATAAATACCCTAGACCAAATATGGAGACGTCTGTCTTTCCTCTTTCTTCTTCGTTCTCCACCGGCATCCCTTCTTCTTTTTCTTTCTTTTTCTTCCTTTTTTCTCCGCGTCGCGTCAGAATAAGTTAATACGTCTGCGTAAACGCGATGGAAACGCCTCTCGAGGTTCAGGCTTGTAGTAGCGCCAGGAATTTTCTCGCGTTTTCACAGCACAGTGAACAGTTGTACGGGAGGTTAGTTTCGGCTTGTAAAAATCTCGGCTGCAGCGGACGCAACCGAGTTCACCATTTTCCTCTTTCCTTGGAGCCGCGTACAAGTAGACGGAAGTACGACTGCCTTGCAGTGTTAAGTGTAATGCCTCCATTTCCGTGTACACTTTGCATACACGCATAGAACGCGCGTACGCATCTGAAACCATCTACGATAACGATCATCATTATCATCCGTAACAATAATTCCCTATTTTTAGGTAACATTTCTACATGGAACGAATCTACGATTTCATCGACGCTCGTGAAATTTGAAGATTTGTAACAAACTTTCTCTTCGTCAACGCGGTGAAAATTAATTAATAGGGTGAAATTTAACAAGTAGCATTGGCTTGTTGAATTCGAGCAATCTGATATTACTTGCTTGTAATTTTGAACAATACATGTAAAACAATTTAGGATGAGAAAAAGTCGGAAATTTAAGTAAATTGCATGAAATACCAAGGAACAGCAGATGGTATTATTTGACAAGAAAGAATTCTTGTTGCAGAAAGAACAGAGGGTCTCGATTTTTAATTTTCATTTCGTAGATGGACTATGCTGTACTATATCTGCGTGGTATTGTATATACTTTTGAATTTCTTTCTCTTCTGTATCTAAGTATACATTTGTCTACCGTTTTACCCGGTTATCTTTCACAATTACCTTTATTTATCTCGAGTGCAAAAGAAAATTTTTACCTTTAATTTGATTTTCGAACTGACAAAACAAATAGCCGGGAAAGTTGTTTGTTTTTACAGGTCTGCTTTGGCATAAAATTCGTTATTTAGTTTTCCAACGTGAAACAAAAGAGGGGACCTATTGACTAACTAAACAATCCAGTTAATTAAAACTGTGTTTATTTAGGACGGAAGGATGTTGTTCTTTCCTACAATTACAGAAGATTGTTGTTTCTAAAATTTTCATACCGTCAACCTCAGTATGTAAAATTAAATAAAATATTATTTCGTCGTAGGAAACCTCCATTTACAAATATCAAAACGCGGAGAAAAGAACTTGAATTTTCGTCAATTCATAAAAAAAAAAACATTTGTTAAAATGATTAGAGGTAAATTTCATTTGTTTTCGCATTGTATCGATCGCGTCAAATTTCTCCGAACAATTTCCAATTGTTTTTCAAATGCTTGTATTTTGAAAAAGTGTGCTAAAATTACAAATATATGTATAATCTTTTCACCTAAATTTTACAATAAACAGTGAATCTTTTTCTACACGACGAGTGTATTCGACATTGAACAAAAAAAAAAAAAAAAAAAAAAGAAAGAGTACCATCTTTTCACGACGAGCATACTCGACATAAACGGCTTAAGTGGTGAAATGTGTCGGCAAATCGAATCGTATAGCGCGCTCACGATCGGTAGTACACAACGCCATACGTACCTCGCGCTATAACGAATGAAGATGGGATCGTTGAACAGAGCGATTACCTTGCCAAAGGTGCGAACTATTTTGTTCGTTAAATACTCGACCTGTCCGGGCGTCGTGGCTTATATACGAGCGGGGTTTTAACGGGCCCTGGGAAGTCGTACGATCCATTATCGTTCTGGCTGCTGTTTCTAAGCGAAATTTCACTGGATTCCGCCGGGAGTTCTGCGCGGTGCATTTTGGTGGCTGCTCCCCACAATACCTACAATCTGTTTCTTCCGTTTAGCACCGTAATTGCGCTATTATTACGAGTGCCGCCGCCCATCTCTACGACTTCTATTTCTCAGGCATTTACGCGGTTGCGAAAATCTTTCTCCACCGGGAGGGGGAATTACTCGAGATGCGTGTACGGTCTGTGCCCGAATGTTCCTTCGGCAGTGGAGGTAATTATTAGCGAATCGATTTAACGCCGGTGCATCCGTTGCAGATGCGTTCGACGATGTTGCAAATGTGCGCGATTGAGAAGAGCGTAGAGTTTCATTTATAATTAAAAGCGTAGAGTTTCATTTGTTAATTAATAGAAAAATGCTACGTGCGGGGTTTCAGTTTCTCGTATGCGGGAAACGAGGTAAGGGTTTGTAAAATAAAACGGAGGTAGAATGGTAGGAGAGATAGTAGTGTACACGATATTTGTCGATAGTAAATATTTATCAATGGAAAAATACGTATTTACGTCGTTGGGAGTATTAACAGAACTCTTCTTCTTGACTCGTTTGTTCGATGTTACTTTACAGCTTTATGTATATTTGCGACATATTTATGACATATTGCACGGGACAGTTTTATACACGTATCTTTAAAAGGACACAAATCTTGTCGAACACTGACTTTCACGTTTAACGGTGTATTTTTCTCCTTGGTGTTTATAAAATTCGCGCAGAATAATTAGTTGAATTGTTTTTTTTTTCTTTTTATTTCGCCCACGGTGGCAGAAATAGAATCCTCCGAGACAGGGAATATTTAACGAAGTCTTACCGTGGAAAAGGACGGTACTATTTGTGTAGTAAAACTTCATTAAACCTTACAGTCCCTGTGGGTTACGTACGTTCTATTTTATTGTTCCTTCCCTCTGAAAC
Organism: Tetragonisca angustula; assembly: GCA_036937485.2. NCBI lineage: Eukaryota > Metazoa > Arthropoda > Insecta > Hymenoptera > Apidae > Tetragonisca > Tetragonisca angustula. The sequence continues at coordinate 672,489 of JAWNGG020000034.1, read as the reverse complement.
GCCATTTTATAAAAGTCATTCCACGTCTCATTATACATTCCTTTATTTTTATTCCTACGAAAGCTTAAATTAAGAATTGACGATTCTTTTGCGTTTGTGTGTATTTTTCTCCTAGACCTTCAACCACGTGCAAATTGTTATTAATTTGGAAAAAAAGGAAACGTTTTGTAGATGTTAACAATTGTTAAAAATATACAACCGGGGGGACAGAAGTTCAATTATTGGGATTTGGTGAATTAAATTCTGTTCTCTAGTGGTACGCGTTTCGACGTTTTACTTTTGCATTTCCGCCGGTGGTAACAAGAACCCGACGACGCGGTAATTAGAACGATAAAACAGGCAAGCCGACTCTGTTTTGGACAGACCCGATACGCTGTTGCCAAAGACTTTGCTTCTTGTCGTAAAGCTTGCTCACGCTGTACGTGTTTTGCAGTGAAATAGCCGCGGCATGATTTTTGCCGAGACTCTGTCGAACAAACTTCGAAAGTTACGATCGCAGCCATATTTCGCTCGGCCTTTTAGTTTCGCGTGATGTAAACGATACACTTTCTTCCTTTCTTTCTTATGCTCCGCTACTTCCAAGTATCTGTTCTCTCGTTACACGTCAATGCACTTTCAGCGTTTCAAAGGGAAGTTTGACGGTGGATATTTAATCAAGGAAAAAGTAATACCCGCGTAGAGTTTCAATGTTCGCAGAAAGATACAAAATTAATTAGATTCAAATATGTTAAATTTCGTGTCTTTCTTCTCTTCTCCTTGTGAAAAAACGAAACGCGACACTTTGGAAAATGCAAGCAACGTTGCATCTCGTTTGATGCAAACACGTCTCGGAATGGAAGATTCCTTTGGCCTACGGGGATTTTCAGTTCATCGATTGCACTTCACTCTCGCAGACAGGCACACACCTCCTTCGATCGTCGTTCAAAGAAATCGACCGGTCTATATCGTACTAACAAACTCTCTTTCATATGCAGTTGGGATGTCGACCATGGAACCTCAGTCTGACCAGCGTGGTCGTCCTGGCTCTCTCCAACATGCTGTTGACTTTCCTGTTGCTGCAGTCGGAGACCTGCATCCCGGACGATGCGCCCAGGGATTTGGAGTCGAACGCCGCGACCGAGTGGAACCTCGGCGCACTGATCAAACAGCAACAGCGCGAGCAACAGCAGCCGTCGGACTGCGTTACACAAGATTACCAACCGCAGCCAGCTGACGCGAACGTTCTAAGATTGAACGTGAAGCTGGGCCGTTGGGACGCTCGTCGAATGTTCCGTACGTTCGACCACGTCCTCGTCGGCTCGAGTTTCGTCGAGCTGTCGCAGGCGTATCGCGTTTGTTTGGCCACGCAGAGCTCGATCGAGAAGCTGCACTCGGTGGTGCAGGCGGCCCATCACTGGACCGGGCCGATGTCGGTCGCTCTGTACGCGGCCGGCGACGAGGAGTTCGAGGTTCTCCAGAAGTACCTGATCTACCTTAGGAAGTGTTACGAGCCCGTACGGGAGAGGGTGAGTTTCTCGTTGGCGGTGCCAAGGGTCAGGCCGCCGAAGAGGCAGCCGCGCGAATTCGAGCTGCCGGAGGTGGTGGATTGTGCCAAACCGGAGGGGACGTTGAACGAGCTGATGAACGGGATCTCGAACGAGCAGACCAACTGGCGGATACGGAACGTCTACCCTCAGAATCACATGAGGAACTTGGCGAGGAAGAACTGCCAGTCGGATTACGTGTTCCTCACGGACGTGGACATCGTGCCGAGCTTCAATTTGACCGGCGCCCTCGACGAGTTCCTGAGGACCGATACCTGTGATAAATGCGCCTACGTGATACCGACGTACGAGCTGGACTCGCGCGTCCGATTTCCCCAGAACAAGACGGAGTTGGTCAGGCTGGCGAGGAAGGGACTGGCCAGGCCTTTCCATCAAAAGGTCTTCATCCACAATCAGTTCGCCACCAATTTCACCAGGTGAGTATCTCTCTGTCTCTCTGTCTCGAGTCTTTCAATCGAATTTGCGATTTTATTTCTTTAGTTTCTTGGCGATTCTTTCTTTTTTTCATAAAGTTTCTTTGCGTCAAGATTTCCTTCAAACGTCGATTCAAGTTTCCGTGTTAGTCGAAGTAAAAGCGAGATTGGAATATAGAAAATCCAAGGACCTTGGGAAGATTTAATCCTCCGAGCAATTTTGTTTTCTCTCTTATTCCCCTCGTAAAAATCGAATAGCTTCGCACGTGTGTTTGTATAATGTATATATATTCTTTTTCGTTCAGATGGATACTAGATACTTCACCGAATCATAAAAACTTCGGGAACGTAAAAACCGGCAAGGTGTACATCAGCCACGATGTGACGAACTTCGAATTCCTTTACGAACCATTCTACGTGGCGAAGGATATTGTCCCGGCGCACGACGAGAGGTTTATGGGCTACGGATATACCAGAAACACTCAGGTATGTATCTCCATCTTGCTGTCACTTTGTTCCACTCGTTTCCGGTCAATAACGCAAGGTATGATGAATTATTAACACTTGCAACGTGCTTCAATCACGCACCTTCGATTCGGTCCCGAATTCACCGAATATTACAATTTCGTAATTTATTCGCTCGACGAACCTAGTTTCAGCGGATTTCAGGAAAATTCAGTATTTCTTTCTTCTTGCATTTCTCGGGTGTCTTAAATCGAAAGATAGATACATCAATTAATTAATAATTTACCAAAGTGTTGCGTCACACAGCGTGAAAGGATTAAAATGTAAAGTTTGTTTTATAACGTGTGTAAATGTCAAAAACGTTCGAGAAAATGTATAAATTGGAGTAGCAATCGAGCGATATAAAGTCACGATGAGATAAGAAATGAAAAAGGATATCGATAGTACGGTACACGAGGATTATAGAGGGAACGGAGATTAGCGAGAAGCGAAGGAATACCGGAAGGAGACCGAGTGAGTACACGAGATGCAGTGGTAGTTCGGGAGTACGAAACTCTCGAACGAGCAAATCCCACGCGCCAACGACATTAATTGAATTACATATTATCGTTGCAGGCGTTATCGCACAATGGTGGCTCATTTTGCAGAACAGGCATTATTCAATTTAAACTTGATACGTCTATCGTCGTCTAATCGAACGATTGTATATCGAGGACATTAGTTACGTTCGGTTGTATAATTCGCGTTTCAAATCGCGCTTTCATTGATCGTTAAATGTTTTAGATTTTAAAGCGAGTATCGGGCCAATTCGTTTAATCTTAGATTATATACAGTCAGGAAATTCTATGGGCTGTATATATTAATTAATTGAATTACAGTTTTATTAAAGCTTGATATTCATCGATCTGCTAAGTTCTTTTTATTGGGAAAATTTATATATTTGAACGTTTAATGTTTCTTTTTTTTAACACGCGTATCGTTGCTGTTTGTTTATTTTTCCAATGAGACTTTGCAACGTTGAATTCAGTTATATATATTAAAATGTTTGCGCAATGTTTGCCCGCATCTATCCAGGAAACGTTTGCACATTGTATCGAAATTCACTTTATAAATATAAAACAACGTGCCATCAAGTTTCCACCGTAAATATTTATTTATACCGAACTATAAACATAAAAATCTGTAACACGTCTAACTGTTTGTACGTATCGATTTGTCATAAAAAAAAAAAAAAAAAAAAATTTAAGAAAAGAGAAATCGAAGCCCAGACGAAACTTACTATACTTCTCGTTCCCTCGCGTCGCAGTGGAGTAAGGTCGCCTAGGTTAGGCGCCCGAGAAGTAGTATATCTCAAGCGATAAATCCTCTACTCTCCTCGGTACCATTACTCCACACTGATTTCCACGCGATTTCCTTTCTCCAACAATTTTACATCTTCAGTTCTTCATAAAAAAAAACAAGCTTTCCTACGCTCCAAGCTTTCCCCTACGATCCCCAGCTACATCCTCGCTCTTGCCTTTAAGTCACGTATCCTCGACAACGCAATTTCATCAGCCGATCAGCCATGAAACCCGATACAGGCGTACTAAGCACACGCGCGTGCCTTTGAAAACGCGGACGGACACGCGTGACGCTCTGCAACGACGTTCGGTGGTTTGCTTCTGGCTGGAAATAACGAGATTCCATCGCGCGGCGAAAATCCGTGACGGCGACAGCAGTTCGCCCCAGTATTCGTAAAAGCAGGTACGACGGCAATGAAACGGGTATAAATCTACATGGCCACGTAGCGCGGTAACACCGCGGCGCGAAACAGGCGTACACAGTCGCGAAACGTAAGCCGGTGGTGTAGCAGGTTGCAGGCGTACATTGGTATTCGCGTCTTCTCTGCGGTTCGTTCGCACAACATCGCACTCCCCACGGGGGGAGGGATGAGAATGGATATCGTTCGCTTTTCCTACCCTCTTGTATTTCGTTGTACCGTTGGAGGCACCACGTCGTCGCAGCCGCTCCCGTTCATCCCCCGCCCCCGCGATTCAATACAATCCTGTCGCGCCATTCTTTCGTCGAGCAAACCCGGTTTCCCCCCGACCTTTCGTGCTCCGCGATTTGCCTCGTTTTGTCCCACCAGCTATCCTGCTTCCCATCCGTCGTAGAACGCATCGCATCGCCGATTCTTTTCCCCGTACTATTGCGCGTTGTCCCGCCACCTCCGGCCAAACACTCTTCCAACGGCCGTGACAAATTCGAAACGGGTCTCCCGCGATCCGATACCAGACTACACGCAATTCTGGCAATTAAGCATTTTGCAAACTCCCGATCGATGCGAGTTTTCTGACCTTTTGCGCTGGATTGACGTGGAAAATTCTCACGTCGAGAATTTTTTTGTTCCAAATTGCGACATTTTCTCGGTTTTAAGTATATTTGAATGTAACCCAGGCAAAACAAACGATAAGTTTATTAATAATTTCTAAGTGTTAATAATTTCTATCCAGTGATATTGTCTGGAACCTACTTCTCTTCTCTGTCATTTGTTTCCTTGTTCTCTAAGTCAATCATTCTTTTCTTATCTGATGTGCTTCTACTTTCTACGTTACAAACTACTCTTTCTCACCTAATTTTCTTAATTTCCTACATATTTGTATTAATTACCTTAAATTTAGTGACTATTTCTGTTTCTTTACTGTACTGTCTTTTTCTATTTCCGCTTTTAACAAGATTGGGTGTTCCACGCTTTCTAACCTAACCTCCCTTTTCCTATTTCCTCTGTTATTCGCTTACCTTCTACTTCCAACTCTATTTACCTATTTATCTCTCCACTACCACCTACCTATTCTACTCTCTTTTGCCTTCGTTTTTGAAATTTATTCCCTTTTATTTACCTCTATATTTTCGCATCTCTCATGCAGCACTCTTTACCACACACGTCCTCTAACCAAATCCCCATCCAGTGATATCGTACCGACGAGTTCAAAAGGAAAAGAAAGCGACGAATTATTGTATATGGTTCGGTCACTCGTTATGGTCCGCGAACCAGTTGCCAGCGCAATGGAACTAACTAAGCACGCCAATGGTTTTTGTTCCATCGAGGAGTAACCAGCGTTGTTCTTTTACGATATTAATTCGAAGGCATCTTTTGTTTTCCAGAATTTGTTTTCATCAAATTTGATCACGGCATTGTCATCAACTTCCTTACAAAGTTGAATGGAACAATAAAAGGTACCATCGAATAGATTGTTATTTCATTTTATTTATTTCCAACCTTCTTCGACCAATTTGTAACTATATTGTATTCTGTGTCTTTTAACATTGTGATTACAAAAAGGAGATTTCAAAGATCAGCTTAATACATTCTTTTCTTTCTCACTCATTCCTCAAACTGAAATACTTTGCATTTTCCATGTTTTTTTTGTTTTTTAAATCAATCATCGCATCACAGACTGTGATTTTTCCTTTCGTTGGCTTTTAGAGATTTGTAAAATAATTGTTTCTAACGTGCAACATTCACCTCCTCTCTCTCCCTCTTTCTCTCTTTCCTTTTTTATTCAATTTCGACATCGTACCACACGTTCAAAGTGATTGATTCACGTCGTCGATTCAGCCGTGATTCAGCTCTACCTTCGAGGGATTCATTATTGTCGTATTTATCGAGCATGGCGATCAACGTCACGAACGAACCGGTTGGATATCTAATCGTAACGGCATGGATCGATCGCGGCTTCTCTTCGTCTTGGAACATTACACTCCCGACGAATCGTTATAATCTGTAATTCTCCGTTAAGGCCTCTGACTTTTTATTGTCTGTTTTTCGTAATACGTTGGGGTTTAATTTTATTAGTCTATCGATAAATTTGTTGCACAACGGGTAGCTAGAAGAGAGACACAAACCAGAAAGGGCAAATTCTCCACGATATCGATATTTGTAATAGGAAAATTATTAACGTTTCATCAATTTAACGATGAACATATAATTCCTCTTCAATTCGAATAATAATCCTTGGAATCGTAGGACCTCTGATAAAATATTCATCGTACACACCGCTTGCTATTGAAAGAATTAATTACAGATGTGAATCAATTAATTGCAAACGTGATACAAATATAATGTGATTCGCATGATCGTGTGATACAGTCATATAATCACACAGATATAATACAATTTATACGATACCAAAAAATAATACGATCTTATTAAACAAAGCTGCGGCCAGCAGCAAATGTTCAGATTCTTACCTCCAGCGGGTGTGACATAAATTTGTGAACTCCGCGGAAGGCACTCCATCTCTCAAATTTACACAACAAATAAAAATCGCGTTCCCAACAATGGATCGAGCTTTCAACCGGTGCCTCCCACCCGAAAGCCACCCGTTATCCATTCACCTTTGCGAAAAATGAAAATCCAACAACGGTGCATTTTGCCTGGCGAATACTCCTGCACCGACAAAGGAACATCCTCGCGAGCTACGCTTCTTCCCTTTCTTCTGCTCTCTTCTCTTCTATTTTTCGTTTCTTTTTTTTCTTTTTTCAAAATATTGCGCGTGCTCTCGCAACCTGCTCACGAGACGTCCCGTCGTCTCAATGAATTTCCAAGCGACTCACGGCGTTTCGATATTTGACCTTTCGACGATTCATTTCGAAGATTGACTTTCGATCGGCGACGAAAATTGATTCGGCGTGCGAGCGAAGGGACACGCGAGCGTGTCCGTGGAACAGGCAGACCGCGTGCAGGTAGCGACGATTCAAAAGGAAAGATGATAGCCTCGCCTGGCTCGCTCGTGCTCGTCGATTGAGCGATTACAGCGGCGCGAGTCGTCAATCAGGGAACAGGCCGGCTTGAATGGCGCGATTCGACGATTCATTGAAAACGAACGAGGCACGAAGTTATTTCCACGCTGATCGAACACTGTTTCCTCTGTACACGGTGGTCCTTTCTTCTTCTCCTTTCATTTTCGTTTCTTGTTTCTATCTCCACCTGTCTGGCGGCTGAAATTTTCGTCGAAAAGATTAACGACCTCTTGCTCGATTGTATTTCGCTTTTGTACAGATATCACGCTGGCCGGAGTTGTTCATTGTCGAGCGTGTAACTAATAACACGACGCAAGATTATGAGTGATAAAGAAGGATTTATTGCTTCCTACCGCGTTTGATTTTATAAAAAAAAAACTTCGTGCAGTGTCTTTTTAAATGTTTTCCAACGTGAACCGTTGGTCTTTGATTTATTGAATTTTTATTGTAAGAGCAGTCTTCGGTTGGAATATAAATGCAAATTATTGCGTACCATCTTCATTATTTTTCTGCTTTCGAAAATTCTCGACAAATTGTTCGCGATTTCCTATCTTTCTACAATGGACGATTAGAATGATTTTTTGTTCTGGTGGTTAGCGATCGCGAAAGGTTAAGAGTTTAGTGAGTTGACTCGTTGCTTTCAGATTCGAGACAAAGCATTCTTTTTCATTCTCTCTCTGGTGTCTCTCTTCTTTCTCTTTTGTCCCCGCTTATTAGCGCGATAGAATGGTGGCTGATATCGATATGTTGCAATTAACTCGATAAACCGTATCAGGAGAGTATCTTCAGACGGAGGAAAGACGCGGATGACAAAGGTTGCTCGTAAAAATTGAAGTCTAATGAAAGTTTCCCCGACGCCGTTGTTCTTCGACGCAATTATCAGAGGCCCGGCGTATTTGTAACAAAAGGTTCATTGTGCTCGATAATTATTGATTCTTCCCCGAACAATTGTAATTCGTACACAATCGTTTTCTCGTTTACGGGCAAATTTATTAACAAAAAGGTTAATTTCAACATGCCGTTTTTGCCTCGCGAAGCAACACTGCATTATGCGTCACGAAATTAATAGAACCTGACGGACATTCTGTTGTATTTGTTTAGCGAACGTACCTCAATTATCGCGTTCAATAGATCCGAACAGTTTCCGTCTGGCAATTAGTTTCGTCACGAAAGACAACCAACTTGTTATGATCGTGATGATGTTTATTAATTTCGATATAAATTACAAATACATTGAATTCCTAACCACGTTATTCTCGTCTGTTACAGAGCGCGATCTGTTCTAATTATACACGCATGCGACAATGACAGCAATGAATTCACGTTTATCATGCAACGTTTATCAGTTAACACACATCACGGATGTGTCGTTAATAATATCTATTAATTTTTCGTAAAGTGATAATAAAAATTTGATTTCGAAGGAGAGAGAAATGCAAGGAGCAAGAGCGTGGAAGATCACGGTTGTCGAACAACGGACAATATCGAGTTTATTGGTTGTTGTTGGCAATCGTTGACAAGAGGCGGGAATTTCGCAGCGCTGGCGTCCGTCGCAGATGAAATATAAAGGAAATAGAACCGAACGTGGATTGCTCTGCATCGCGTGCACCCCTCGGGGAAATGTGTTTGGGTTAATTTCACGCTTCGGCATCGACGGAAGCCACCATCGCCGCAGCGGGCCATTACGATCATGGTGCGTCATGCAACCACCTAACACACTTTATTCGTTCCTAGAATTCGAGTGATTAAATTCAACGAGGTGATAAAGACATTATCGTCGGCAGGATTGCTGTCGGCCTCATAAGCTCGTTCGAATGAAAACAACAACGGCGACGTTCGTGATTAAATTCGATCCTTCGGAATTTCTGTGCGATAAGAGAGAGAGAGAGAGAGAGAGAGAAAGAAATACTCGTAGATAAATATCCAACGACGTTGATGTTTGAACGAAGGAAATACGTGGACGATTTAAAATACATTTGACGTCGTTCAGGAGGAATTAACGCTCGGTCGTAGCGTTCAACGCCTCATTCTCTGGGACATTGATAATTACATTGTACGCGCAACGTGTCACGTTTTCAACAATAATCGAGAATCTGATATTTCTGTTATCGAGAGTAATTACACAAAAAGGGAAACGTAGAATATCACTATCTAAACTTGACGAAGGACACGTACGTACGTACGAACGTACGAAACTACCGCTAAACAATGCGAAATTTAAGTTTCGATCAAACGGAAGGGCGCGAAGTTCGATATTCCACGGAGAAACCATTGTCATCGGAAGATGAGCCACCGTGTAAAACCCACCGAAGTCCAACGTACGAAATTTGTAACACAGGTGCCGGAAAAATTCCATTCCGGTTGATCCGCGAGCACGTGCTCAAGCTCTAAAGCGCTAAACGTTGGTCGCCTTTTTCAAAATCTCCGCTTCCCTCTGCGGGAGCACACCCTAACCGTGGCAGAGGGCCACGCATTAGGGTCATACGTGACGACGCATTCACGGGATCGGGAAAGTTTGGTAAACAGCCAGTGCATAATTTTTCAGCAGGATAGCGAGCTAAAACCGAAGAGGAGGAGGAGGAGGAGGAGGAGCTAAAACCAGAGAGGAAATCTGGTAATTGAGTTTTATGCGATCGCACGTCGCGTCGGTATAAATCCAGGCGAATAAGGCGGCACCCGGTAACGTGTCTACACTTATCTTACATTTCCCACTGACATTAGCGAGCCTGCGGATAAAACCACCACCACTATCGCCACGGTGGATTGCAAACCCTTCCATTTCGTCCGGTTCGACGCAAGATCTCCGCGTGAGATTTTAATGCGGGGATTTCTGTCGGCAAACTCTCTTAAGGAGATATAAACCGTTAATGGAGCCGAGTTAATTGAAAAACTGGATATATCGAACCGTTATGCGAACGCCGCGCGAATGTATAATTAATTTGGGCGAACGTGATGGAAAATCTTGATGAGGTGACGTGACGTTTAAGAAGATGTGCGTATCTACGGGCTGTTGAAACGAATGGCAGATGTTTTCAGTGATTGAATTTAAAGAGGATTTAACGTGAAGGGATTGAAATAACTATATATCTATGGTAACACTATTTATATTTTATTTATTTACAATTGTGGCGAGGATGGTGGAAGGATGTAGGATTTGGGTAATGGGTAAAGTGAGGAAAGGTTATGCGTTTCGTCTCAGAGTCGCTGCCTAGACTAATCAGTGGGGCTGATGGCAGCGAATCCTTACCCCAGACGCTTGTTGTCATAACTACTCGTTAGGCTGGACGGTCACCCATCCTAGCGGTGTTCCGCACTCTGTTTTGCTTAACGTCGAATATCGTCGTTGCTTTAACGTACAAACGTAAATTGTAAACGATACGAATTCAAGGTTATTCTTGGTTTGGATCTCGGTAACTTTCGCCACGCAGTGCACGCGGAAAGTAAATTGAAAAGTGTCCGAGTACAAAGTTAGAGGAGAAATATAAGTTCCACTTTCTTCGAAGTAAATTCGCTTGCGTTTCCAGCGGTAATTTTGGAAAATTAGAGACATTGACTGTTCTACTTCTAATATTCGGAACGTAAGAAATCAAATTCCTAATACTCGGAAGCGGAAGCACAACGGTAAGGAATTTCCTTCGTTTTATCATCCACGGTTCTCTCTCCTCAGACTAGAAATAATTTTACGGTCTTCCGCTTTAGTTGAGGGTAACTCACGCGCTCGGTCGGTAAATATCAGTTGTGTAAATATCTATAAATAATCAAGATAATCCGTGGGTATGAAAAGATAAACCAACGCTCTCTTCTCTTTGCAATGCAAAAGAAGTAGAACTGAATGAAGCTGTCGATGCCCTTGGTAATCTAAAATCAGTGAAAGAATAATTGTCGGCTGTGTGCGTTTCACGGAAATTGCGTAAATTTACACTAATACGGCGGTCGAATTAGACTGCCCACGTGAAGTACGCACGGGCGGAGATGCGCTAAATTCCTCGAATAATTCCGTTTGCTTTTCAAAAGTTTTAGTGGGTTGTTTTAGCCGCAATTTCGAATATTCAAAGCTTTGTTGGTTGCGTTGCTCGAGAGGCTGGGAATGAATTATTTGCTTCATATATGTACAAAGGAAATCGTATTTTTAGCACACGGAATATAACGCGTAGAATCGAAAGAGTACATTCTGCATTGGGAACCGAAATAAGTATTTACCTTTGAAGTGCAAATTAAAGCACGATAGTTGATGAAATAATATATTTTTAATATATTCGTTAAAATTACATTAGGAGTGAAACCAAGTCGCTAATAAATAAATATCGAAGCATGATAGTCGATGAAACAATACATTTTTGTTATATACGAAATATGTACATACGAGTAAAAAATAATATTATACGAGTGAAAAATTAGTTCTGCAGTCTGCATCTCGTATTCTTTATTCCTTAGTTTAACCTTATGATATTGCAGAAAGACCAATGTAAAAATACAATGATTGACTTTGCGTCGGGTATAACTCTTATAGATTGGTATCTCGCAAATGTTACCTTTTTACTCTTTCCTTCTCCTAAACATTTTGCGTGAAACACAAGAATCGAGCTGTTCACTTCCGGTTAATAGAGATTAACTGGAAACTTTGCACGGTGCGTCGTGTCCGCGGCGTGATTATTTCAAACTCTCGTGACGCGGTAATGCGATTCTTCGACCAAAGCGCAGCGTCCAGAGCCGGTAATTAGGGAGATACGTCAACTCGTTATGTTGTTTAATGCAATCTGTGTTCCCTCGGAACTCCGGACAAACAGGTGTCCCATGAGTAGCTTGTGTTGCAAGAGCCAGAAATGTTTTACACTGCGGCCGCAAGAATGCGTCCCGCGGGGAATGCTATAAAGGGAATTAATTCTCGTCCACTGATTAATTAAGACGAATAATTGTGTCCAGTGCGCATTACGCGAGCAATTCAGTTTTACTAACCAATGGGGCAAGTGTCTGCGTCAAATGGTGACGTCCGTGCGTGAACGATTTACCATGACCATTGTCTGCCATTGAAAACGTGCCATTTTTCTGACTCTCTGTGTTCGTCAGATTTTTCAGAACTCACGTTTCAAAATTCTCGTAATGTTCGTCAAGTTCACACCTCGTTTGAATCAGGAGGAAACAGATGGACAGATTCCCGTTTCAAACTGCACTGTTTCATTCTTCAATTGCCCACTGTTGAAATTTTTATTTGTTGGAAACATTTTCAAAATTTGGCCCAGGTATAAACGTGTGCATAACATTCCACGATTTTCTTAAAATTTATTCCAAACCTCTGTACGTATTTCGAAAGGAAAAGAAACAAAATTAAATCGAAGAACAACGAAATATTTCATTTCATCTCGTTCGAGTTGACGAACGTTCATTTCAGTTTGTACATTTCTTCGATTTCCACATCTCGCTCACGTTTCACGCGTAAATTCATTGTCAATCATTCGGTGATAAAATTCAATCGCGTGTGCAGACGCGTCGATGAAATTACGTTCGGTTGATTGAACGGCGGTGACGTTTCCTCGATGTCTCTCGGTTCTTAAGATCGAGGTCGCTGTGATTAATACAACACTCATCCCGGAAACTGTAGCACTATGTCATCTTGCTCCTGCGTACATATAATTATTCACCAGTCGTCTCCGAAACAGTGAACTGAAGATTACACGCGGTCTATCAATTACTTTGGACGTCGTCAGAGGCGTTATTGGCGCGTTTTCGCTTCGCAAATTCTGCGTTCCCCTCTACATTAATTACAACCGTTTCCACAACTATGGTTTAATGAATCTCATTACATCGTCCTTCCGGAGGTTTGCTCTTTCGAACTTTATCCCCTTTCATTCGGATTCGTTGAGATCCGTGGTAGAAAACGTTTGTTATTAACTTGGATGTTTATTTAGGAAAAACCTTGTATACAATTATATAATTTTGAATATTACTACGATCTAGATTTTCCCATCTTACTTTTAATTTTTCTCTAACAAGAACAATGACGCCTCGAGTCAAAAATAATTATATTAAAATGTATCAGTATAAAATATTTATATTTAATATATTAAAAAGCAGTAATTAAATTATACGAAACAACTTCGTTTCCATGTTACAAATATTACTATCAAACAGAGGCAACCATTTTCTTTTTAACAAACGTTACACAATAATCTCTTTCAATCGCTGTTACTGTCTTGCAATTATTTCACCAACTCCAAATTTCCTGTCTGATAATCAACCAGTCAATAAATTCAAGTCTCGTGCTTACGACCGTGATCATTCTCGAAGGATTAGACCGTGACAGATCTTCAACCCAAACAAAGAAACAGATATTACACGCACTTCGAGAAGTATAGCAGTCGATCGATTCGCAGAAATTACGTTCTATCATTGAAAACCACTTTGCATACATACGGCAGCACAGTGTACGGCAACGGTAGCGTAATTTCGCCGGCGCTCGTACAGCTATAACTTTCTCACAATTACGAATCAAACGTCGAAACAGCCATACTGTCATTTCCGTCTTGGTAATCACAACGTGTCTACCAGCTTCACGTGCGGCTGTCATGTACGACTCGCTATTGTTACGTATGATTATTCACGAAGACGCATCCATACTGGAGAACAGAAATGCCGGATCCCGTCTGTTAGGTCTGTCTGACCTGTCTCAGTTGGCGGACCGGGGAGCGAGATTGCCAGCCGCGTGGCAATCCTCTTCCTCCTTACCGCCTCACGTTTGCTCTAACGTCGGAAACATTGTGTTTCCTGTGGCAATGTCACTGTTCGAGCGATACCTGGCGCCACTACTTCTTCTTTTTCTTCTTTCCTCGAACCCTTCTAACTGTGCGTTTGTGGAATGCAACACGATTTTGCGTATATAGTTTTCGGGCGCGCGCAGGCGTGAAAATGCTTTTCAGTTGTCGAGAAGGTTGCAAACAACATGAAAATGGAAAATACAATGTTTTGGTGTATTTGTTTCACGCTCTGCCTCGACAGCAGTGAAACGGTTTGAGCATTCTATTGATTTTGGCAATTTCGCGTGTGTAAGGAACTATTTATAAAAGGACAAGTGATGTCGATAAAAATTTTGATAGAAATATATGTAGTGTTTACTGTTTTCTCTGTTTGTTAATATGAGTTCGTAGAATAAGTTTTTGAAACTCGTATGATATGAGACGAGAACGAGAAAATCCAAATTTACTAATTTCTTGTCACTGTACTTTATGCTTAAAAAGATAAATCAACTTTGTTAGTTTTTGTTACTGTTCTCGTGCCAAATGTATGTTTCCTTTTGAATACATGGATTTCTTGTTAATCGTAGAAAATCGATTGTTTGCGGTTTATTGCGGTGACGAGAGGAAGTCAAAGTTTGCTAATTTTTTATTATTGTCCTTTATGCTTTGTTCCAAATAATAAAAATTTCAATTAAATTAAGCGATATAGTTTTATCTTTATCGATGGTTTCGATAACCCAATTGCTATGTTCAGTAAACATGGAATGTAAATTCGAATCTTGCGGCCTCTTCTCGCATCGATACGTCCTCCTATCGTTTCAATATTTTTTTTTTACGTGGAATGCGCGTTTTCCTCCATTTTATCTTGAAATGCAACCATACTAAAATTGAATTTCAAATGCGTGTAACAAAGATATTCCGTGACTGTTCTAAATCAGCCCTGCGGCTTTCGCGTGTCACTTGCGAATTTCGATGCCGTATATTCACTATTTTTGAAATTCCGACGAATTCGGCTGGTGTGCTTGCGAAATATTGGAATATCTCTCTCGAAAGAACGCAGCTTGCAAAAGCGTATCATTTCGGTATTTCGGCTCGCAAAAATATTTGAACATCCGACGAGTAATGCTAATGTCAAATTCATTGGCATTGGTGATGGAGCACCATTATCATGATTAGCAAGATATAAAACTATGAGAAAAAAATTCATTGAACGATCAATTATCCGTGACATTTTACGTATTCTCGATATATTTCGGAGAATCTTTTCTGATTCATCAACTTATTTATTTAACGCAAGCTAATAATTCATATCATATACTAATTCTTTTTGCAGTCTTTTATGTCTTTTATGCAATACACGTCATCGTATGCAGTAAATGTCATCGTCTGTTTATATTTTTAGATTAGTTCCAAATTTCACCAATGCAATCATTACTAATGACCTAACGTTGCTAACGAGATTATTGTGTGACGCGCATATCACGTTCATAAAACTTTCCCACACGCTATGTGATACTGCATAACCAAAAGCCTCGACTTTGATACGTACACGTGTACGTACAGGCCAACTTGCAAAGTCCGAAATCTCTGATAAAAGTTCTGAATCTTTCGAGAATTCTTGGCAAACTTCGTATCCTCGAAGGCTTTCTCAGTGACAACAACGACAAAACGCTGCACGGCCGGTGCTCACGTTTTAAAGAACGATCATCATTCTCTGCGCAGGTGTACGAGATGTACGTGGCCGGCTACCAATTCAAGGTTCTCTCGCCGGTGTTCACGGGCCACTGGGGCCTGCAGACGAGGAAGACGAGGCCAGCTTGGCGCGAACGGCAAAACAGCGCCAACAGGAAGCACTTCGAGACGTTTAAGAAGGAAGTTTTCGCCCGTTACATGCGCGACCCGTTGAAGATGATGAAGAACCCACACTGACGAAAAGTTCGCCGAAGATTTCGCTAATTTCCATTTTCGCGAGATCTCGATCGCCGTCCTTTCTATTCGTCGCTCATCTCGGATGTACACTCTCGGAGTCGGAATCATTTTTACACGTCCTCAAGGACGATCCTGGGCTACAATCGCTCTACCTGATATGACACGGTGTGCCATGAGGTTTAAATTCACGTAACGGGCGAAACTGTTTCGTCGACGATCGACGATCTATTTTTCACTGAAACCGAGATCGTTTTCTATATATTTTGTATTTCGTATCGTATCGCGAATTTACCGAACCGAGGTTTTAGCGTTAAACGTTGGGAGACCGAAGGTTTTCAAGCATAAACTGTCCGTTCGAGTAGTTCCACCATGATCCCTCTTGCACGATTATTTGATAATTGATGATATCGACGAACCACGATAAATGATAAACTTCTCTTCTTGCAAAATTTTGCAACTTTACGTCGAAACGAAATGATGGAACGAGATTGGCAAATCTGTTCGATTTATTGCACTTCTTGGATTTCCTTCCTGAAGTTGAGTTTCTTGCATTATCAGATTTAGTTCTGGTAATTTTGTGGACTTCTTTCTCACAATTTTGAAATTTTGCATCACGTTGAATGATCGAATGATTGATAATTTATCGTTAGCAAATCTATCTATGCTGTGGAAGAAATTTATTTTGTAGATTAGATTTCTTCTGCATGATTTTGAAATTTTCAGGAATAATCGAATGGCTGGCAAATCTGTTCGATTTATTCCACTTCTTTGGATTTTATTATCAAATTTATTAGTTCTGTAGTAATCTTGTTAAAGGTTGGATCCCCTTTTCACAATTTTGGAATTTTGCATTACGTTGAATAATCGAATAATCGATAATTTATCATTACCAAATCTGTTCCAATCTATTCCAATTTTGAAATTTGACATCAGAATGACGGAAGTAACTCGAATTTCCTGTATCATCCAATTTGATTCACAGAATTTTATAGTACCGACGATATATTCGATCGTGCGCGAGAGGGTCCAGAAATTGATCCATCCATTGTACGACGAGTTTGATGGCCTTTTTAACTTTTTCGCAGGGGAAAAGCGTGGAGCTTCACTCGCTTAAGGTTCGTCGTCTTGGAAGTGATGGCATTTTACTTAATGGCCGTTATTTAAAAGCGACATTATCGAATATCTCGATCCTTCCTGCTATCCAGGTGAATTTCGCGTGTTGTTTGTACGTTCGAGAATCAACTTAATAGCTTAAGGCGAGGATAAGCAGTCATTATCGACAAAATGATCAATTACTCGATCAATTACCACCTTCTGTCCAACGTTCTCTGTTTGCAAAGAGCTCATGTATGATTCTAGTCCATTAAACCTCGCGTTTATTAATCTCCAAATGGTACACTGGCTGTCGTAATCTCGAGAATGACAGGCAACCTACTTTCAGCCGTGGGTTTATTAGTAATGGTGAATCTATTCGTTTTTAACTCTGCTGCGTTCCTTGAGTTACTTTTTGGAAGGTTTCTTGTTTTAAGAAGGTACTGATAGACGCGGTGAATATTTGTGAAAATTCATATTTTTAGAAAATTAGTTTATCTATTGAATAACGAATATCATATTTTGTCGATTTTATACATCTTTGCGTATTATTCTCCACATTTTCGTACCTTTAAATTTCTTACAAGTGCATAAAAATATAGTACAGCTGTTAATACGTAAGATCTCTCGAACATCTACTCAAAACAGTGAACACCTTTTTTCTCGATCGAAACTGAAGCGAGATTGAAACGTAAAAAAATTCCAGGAAGTTAGCATTGAACTCTACGTTTTTGATACATTAGTAATTACTTTAATATTTCAGTTCTTACTCAGGCAACATTTCAAGTTCACCAAGATCATCGATCGATCCAATCAAAGTTAGAACCGCGTGGCATCTCACACATTTGAGGGAAACTATAGGCTCCGTGTCATGCATACGGTTAAACTTTCGTATCCAGATGGAATTTTCCTCGTTACCGCTCGATATCTTCACCGGCCATTCAGCTAATATCCGTCCCGGTAAATCGGTGACATATCACGCGTACGTGTATCGTCTAAAACTCGAGAGAAATCGAGATCCGCGTTGTCTTTCACTGAAAGGGGAAACTTCGACACAGCCTGTACAAGTCAAACATCAAGTTCGTGGCTCGATCATGTCGTTAACCTCTGATCATTGTACAAATGAAATAATCCCGGATCGCGTGCAGATTGTTCGATTGATCCTGCGTTACGTTACAAACCAGACTGAAATATGTTTGACATAGTGAGTCCGCTGAATCAGGGCCTAAGGTGTTTGTCCTAAATATACAATAGACTACGAATCTGTCGCTAGACTGTGGACGTTTATGCAAGTTTACGTATTTGTGAACATATAGGCTAGAAATTTGTTTCACCGACTAAACGTCGTGACGCATGATTCCTCTCGAATGTTTTTATATAATTTTCAACGCTGCTCAGAAGTACGGAGCACTCTTTGTTTCTTAGATGAAACGAACGTTTCGGTACATTTCAAAGATTCATGGAAATAAGAACATTGCGATTACAAGTTCCAAGTTTAAATATAATCAATTGCAACTTCGACATTTTAAAATAGGATCGGCAAGTAAGATATTTATTCGTTTAAGGATTGCTGTAAGTGCTGTTTCAGGTTAATCATTCCTTCAGGGACGACGTCTGTGCAACCCTTGACAGAAGTTACTTCAACTCGTACTAAATTTCCTAATTACGTATGAACGAAATCAACGTGCGGTTGGTAGCACTTGTTGCCGACAAGAGTAATTATTAAATTCATCTAATTACTAGGAAAATTATCAAAAGATAATCTAAATCATCTTTCGACCTTCGTCAGACCTCGTCCTCGAAGGGTTGCCGTTATTTAGATTACATTGTCATTTAAGGATCTGTTATTATATGTATTCATTTGTATCATCTGTATTTATTTCGAAACTCTAACGAGTCTCCATGGTTCTTTCAATCTCACATTTTAAAATTCAGAAAAATGTCTGGCAGTCTGTCTATGTCACTGTCTCACTGCAAATATTCCCCCCCTCCCCCCCCCCGTCTGTATGTGTGTCGAGTAAAAAGAAAAAAAAAAAAATTCTCAAAGAAGAGAAAGGAAAAAGGAACGAAGAAGGGAAAACAGGAAGAAAGAAGCTCGCGTGTGGAGATGCAGGATTGGCCAATCAAGGAGCCGGGGTGATCAGCGCCGAGGGGGTAGCGGCGTACTTCTCCGCTGCTTCCGGTTCATCGGTTCGCCCTAAACGAAACTAAGCTTGCTTGCTGCTTCCACTCACGGATTCCTCGGCAGTCATCAGAGACTGCCACGCGGGATCACGGAATAAATATCTGCCGGTGAGTTTCGCGGCACGTACTGCACGCTGCACGAACAGGGAAACGAGACCGTGGAACTTAAGCGAACGTACCTCGTTAGTTGTCTGTGATTTAAGAGCTTTAAGTCGGAGGGATCGATCTCGGTTGAAAACAGAGAAACGGAGAGAGAGAGAGAGAAACAATGGCTTTTCGAGTGCGCGTTCGAAAAATCATGGAGCACTATGTCTCGTTATACTTGTATTTATAGGACGTGATATTGCTGGGAGAAGGAAACGGGACTGGCTTGGCAACGAGTGCAATTAACCCAACAGGAAACCGATAGACTCGATATTTTGTGTGTACGGTGTATACGGGGTGTGTACAATGAAACTAGATTGATGTATCGGTGTACGACGTCATGGTTGCACGACGTTTGCATAGATCATTAAAGTCTGTTTTCTTGGAAACGATGCCTTAAAATGAAGGGGAAAGATTTTATTTTTCGATACCTTTTCATTTACCTTTTACACGTAGAATATCTTTACGTCAATTACTCGTTTCCGCCCAGTGCGGAATTAGCAAAATTCAAACGTTGCTTGAAGAAATTCTCTAACTCGATTTTTCTCGAAAGCAAAGACTTTAATGAGGAAATGTTCTTCTTCGCTTATTTTCCTACGTACCATAGAAACTGTATGTGACACCCTGTATGTCGAATTTGGACGCGTTCAAGTGTCAGTCAAGTTTGACATCTGATGAAATCGTAAGATGTTTGTTGAAGAAAAAAAATGTGTTTCTTTTCTTTTCTTTTTTTCTCAAGACTTTATATCAGTTCGTATTTCTCTCTTACGCCGATTTTTTATCAACTGTCTAATCTCAGTTTATTTTCCAGTTGCGAAATATTTTTCGCAAATGAAAGGAATCTTTATTTTTATTCGACGAAAATCGCGTTTCGTAGAAACATTATCGATGACTCGATACGAAGATCGTTCAGAGTATTGTGGACGTAGTTTTTATATATTTTGTAATATTATTGTGTCGAAACGTCTCCATTGATCGTCCGTAAAAGATCTATAAATAAAGATTGTAATATAGAAATAGCACTCGCTTGTTCTCGAAACTTTGACTCTAATGTGCAACTCCTCTGTAATACCACTGAAATTTAAATCCTCTTTTTACCTCTTATCGTTCAAGTGTTCCGTGCCGGCAGTTTGAGTCTCGAAAGTGATCGATTTTTAATATCACCCAAGACACGTAGATCATAAAAGAAAAGTGAAGTTGTTATACATGTCTCTCTAATCAATCCTTTGATAGTGTGATGAATTCAGTGTGAACGATTTAGAAAATAATTATCCGTTTGTTCCCGAGGCATCCTGCGTTTTTCTGGTGTCAGACGCGCAAGACACACACATTCAACATTTTATACAAAGTGCAACGTTAAACATTAGAATAATTGTGAGAGTTGCCGCAATAAAGAGACAGTTCCGCTCTCGACTAATTTGATTACGTCCGACATAATCAACAAGAACCAACTCGGAATCGATGAAAGTAATGCCAAATTTTTGAAACGTGTTACGAAACGATAAATTTTTGACACTTTTAAACGCGGGGCTCGCGCGTCTCTCCCATATTTATTGAAATAGATGCCATTCGAGAATGAAAATGTCGGAGCTGCCTCCTCGTTGTCGCAAGGATAACTTCGACGATACGAGAACGTAAAAATTATCGCGCTATAATTCACGCGCAGCTCGTCTGATTCTGTAGTCACCGGACTACGCTGTTAAAAGGTTCTTGACGATCGAAGGGAATAAAGTTGCTCGAGCGAGCGACGCCGATGGAAGCTTCGACCACATTTTTGAATTACTAACGACAGCTGCGACCATTCGAATTACCAACGCAGCTGCGACCGTTTGAACCACCCACGCAGTTGTGCGCGCATCTCTGATCAAAAAGAATACGCGTAAATTCGCGCACGTGGAATGCAAACGAGCTCGACGCTTCCATTCGAACGGCCGCGATAACGCGGCGAACGAGAAAGCGCAGCGAGAAATATTCTTGTCCCAATGACTGTACATTACTGCCACCACTTAGTACTCAACATTTTAGACGTCATTGAATTATCGTTACTATCCCAAGTTCCCCCGACGTAACGGAATTATACAGAGAAAGAAAGATGGAGAGAGAAAGATGAAACAGAGAAAGTGAGAGATTCTCCTGTTCCTCGAGTCCCCTTTCGCCCCGCTGTCTTGTTCCAACAGCAATAACGATTGCTCAAAAGATTCGTCACTGGTGTAAACCATTCTGTGTAATCATATGCAACGTTTTACGGCACAGAGATATTGTACATTATAATGTTTTTACGGATAAACGTGTAAACCGCCAAAATGATTGTAACACACGAGACGATTACTGTTAAACGGCGAGGCACAATAAAAATCAGTACGAAGCATGGACGCGAGATGTTCCTTTCAACTGACCATTCAAATAAGAACGATCACTTCTTCCTTCACCGAGTACAGTTGTAAAAGTAGCAGAGTAATTTGTTTTCGAAAATTTCGGATAGGATTTTAGGATATTTTATTGGTTAACGATGATTTTGTTTGCCCAAAAATGCGAAGCATTGTCGTTCGCATATCGTGTCACACTTAATTGTCAATTTTCGATTAAACTTCGAATAATTCATTGGGAATAAAACTCGTGTATAAACTACAGTTCTAAAGGGTGCGAGGTACGATTTGAAACTTGTAAAAGTTTCCAGAGATAAGAATCATTCGCGTAAGTATAACACGTATTGCATCTTACGAATTATAAAAATATTATGAAACGATACAATCATGGCACAAAAATTTAATTAATGCGTGAATTTCAAACGAAACAATACGAACGATTCAAAGCAACTAAAAATATTACTCTTGGACATGTCGTAGTCAATAATTGCTTGAAATACATCGCATTCTGCCAATACTATGCCATATTAATCTACAAAAATCTTAATATCAAAGTTGAAACACCAAGCAGGGACAGAGAGAGAAAAGAAGAATTATAAAAATATTAAGAAACGATATAATCATGGCACAAAAATTTAATTAATGCGTGAATTTCGAACGAAACAATACGAACGATTCAAAGCAAATAAAAATATTACTCTTGGACATGTCGTAGTAAATAATTGCTTGAAATATATCGCATTCTGCCAATACTATGCCATATTAATCTACAAAAATCTTAATATCAAAGTTGAAACGCCAAGCAAAGACAGAGAGAGAGAGAGAGAGAGAGAGAGAGA